>JAWLRI010000640.1:6484912-6543925 GCA_034781795.1 Crypturellus tataupa
ACCCAAAATAACCAAAAATAACAAACCCAAAAAAAAAAAAAAAAAAAAAACGCCAAAAAACAAATTCATGATCGACCTCAGTGGAGCCAAGACTGAGATCAGTCTGACTCAGCACCATAGATTTGCCGATATAGCAACAGACCCATCCTTGTTTATGTGAAGTATCAAAGATGGCAAAAAACACCTCAGTTGCTTGGGTTGAATACGTTTCTGCTTGTTGCTCACTCTTAGGAACAACCTAAAAGACCTTTTTCCTCCTTATATTTCACCCACAGATAGAGAGATGCTCACTGATACTGAGGGAGACACCGGGTGCCTCTGAAAAGCCCCTGGCATTGGCAGAGCCCACCTGTAAACAAGGGGGCTCCTGGTTTGTCCTTGTTTTGGCGAGCTCGGGAGGCCAGGAACAGGCTGGGCTGGGGAATGAGGTCCTGCCAGCTCCCGGGGTAATGACTCTGCTAACGCACATGACTTCCCCGGAGCCTCAGTGGTGATTAAGCAGCCCCGTTCAATGCGTGGCCTTCTGCCTGCATTTAAAACCCAGCCCAACTGCTCAAGAGCGGCGCTTTGCTCGTGCTCTGCAGACACTGGGGTGCACGGCTGGATTTTGAGGTGGGAACAGTGAAACGAGGACGAAGGCAGCTGCACGTCAGGGGGAACCAGAAGGTGCAATTCCACCCCCTGCATCTGGAGGCCTTTGGAGGAAGGAGCCCGCGGAGCAGCAGGGGAGGCAGGAACGGGATGAGACCCCCGGAAAACCGTGCGCCCCCATAGCAGGCGCGAGGGTGGCTGAGGGCTGCAGCGAGGGCTGCTCCCAAGGCTGGAGCAGCTCGTCCTACCTGGGGGCAATAAACTGGCATTGAGGCATCCTAAAAAATGAGCTGATTTTCGCTGGTTTTCTCCGTAAGGATGATATTGCAAAAGGAAAAAAAAAAAAGAAAAAAGCACACTTTAAACCAGTTTCCCCGCCTTTCAAGAAGAAAAACATTCCCTTCTTAGCTCCAGAGGAAGAGGCGGGGAGGAAGTTTTGGGCAAAAGCTCCTAATTGTGAGAGCCTGGTTTGGCCACGGAGCCCTACGGGATTTGCAGTCATATCCTCCCCGCTCCGATCTGCCCTTTCTGGCACTGCTGCGCTGCCGCGTGATGCTCTTCATGGCCCCAAGAGCCTGAGAGGCATAGGACAGCAAGGGGAAAATGAGATCCCCGGCCTGCAATTTCTGTGGCACAGCCTGGTGGCCTTCCAGAATGCAAATAACACTGGTTTTGGCCAGAAAATGTACATATATATACTTTTTTTCCCACCTACCCCTCTCACAGAATTCCCATGGAAACAAAAACAAAGCTCTCATTTTTTTAGTGGCCGGGGGGAAGGAAGGGGAGGTGGATTTAAACTGAAAAAGAAAAAGGAAGGAAGACACTATCAGACGCCGCTTCTAGCTCAGTCTTTCCTGCAGCTGCACATCTCCAGGCTCTGCAAGAGCCCCGAGGGATGGGAAGTGTTCTCATTGCTGCGGGCTTCTTTCTGGTGGCATCCGTGTATCACCAGCTCGCTTTTAGGGCAGGCAAGGAGAACCCCTGGCAGTTTCCTGCACATCCCTCCTCAAATCCCTGGATGCCACCGTGTGGCGGCTGCCCCACACCTGCACGTGGGCCCAGGGACACAGGGTGGCACTAGCCCTGATGTGCAGCAGTGAAGGAAACAGGACAGGGAGAGGGAAACAGGACAGGGAGAGGGAAACAGGACAGCGAGAGGGAAACAGGAGTTTTTTATTTTTTTTTTTTTTTTTTTTTTTTTTCAGCAATTCACAAACTTGAAGCAATGACAGGCACCTCCAGCTAGGTGCAGCACAGTGTCCAGAGACTATTTTACACTCTCTCCACGTGGTATTAAGCCAACAAGGACACGTTGCTTCTTCCCACCCCCAGCACCCTGAGCTCTCCTCACCAGGAGGAGAAAAACAGGGTCTGGAACGTGACAACATGAGGGGACAGCGTTTGGCATTTGGCCACTTCCTCCCTTGTCCACAGCATCGCTTTTACCCCTGTTCTTAGATGCAGTTCACTAAAGAGGTAAATTACCCATTTTATCATCAGCCCATAACCACTTCTCAGCTCCGGATGTCATTATGATAACGAGAAAGGGCCCTACTAAAGCATTTGTAAGCGTGTAACGAGCGCTCCAGTTAAGTAATGAGTATTTCTTTAACGATGAATCCGAGCAAGGTACGCTCCACCCTTTGGGTTAGCAGACAAAGGCTTATATAAGCAGGGAGTTACATAAAATCCTAAAATAGGGAGCCGGAGAACTCCCCCACCTTTGGATCCGCGCTCGGCTGCAGCGCCGGTACCACGCGGAGACTTCCCAAGCCACAAGTGTTATCACTGCACCTGAGCTGCCCCTGCAGCCCTTGTCTTCGTTCATTTGTCCAGGTCGGGTTTGAGGCCACAGGACCTCATCATCTACCACACCATGCAGCCAGAAATCACACAGCTTAATCACACAGCGTCGCAGAGAAGAGGATCAGGTCCTTTTCACAACCCAAACAGCCAGTCCTGCTTTTAAAGCGGATGCTAATCTGGGGGGAAGTCGGGGCTGCTTATCTATTTGGGGAAAAAGGGGAACAGAAAGACGTGCAGACAGGGATCACTACAAGGGTGCAATTCAGCGGAGCCATCGGTGCCAAGGTGATTCTGTGTGATTCGCTTCACCGTGGAGATTTGCCCACCCTTCGCTCTAAATAAAAGGGACCTGTCCATAAAGGGGGAATTTTAACACAACGGTCCTGCTCCTACAGCCCCCCGGCTGCATCCCACACAGACAGAGACGGTTTGTTTGAAAGGAGGGATGAACAGAAGGCAGGCGGGGAGGCAGGGAAAGAAAAACAACAAAAAACAAACAGAGAATGGAAATGCAAGCTGTCTAGCCCACGAAGAAGTAGAATAGCCTGGCTTTGGCCTCCGTCGTGCTATTTATCCTGCTTCAGAATTAAATCCAGATGACAAAGATAAGACGGTGGTGACCCCTAGTGCCCTTTCCAGCTGCAGCTTCCACTGCAGTTCCCCATGCCGATATTTGAGTGTGAAGAGCATCAAGAAGCAGCACCTTTCCGACTTGCTCTTCCTGCACAGAGCCTCCTCCTCTCCCTGCCAGAGCCAGGATCTCATTTCCTTGCTCTATTCAAGCCCTCTCGCCGCGGGGCATTCACTGCGCGTCCCTTTGTCGCAGCGCCTGAGAACCAACCTAAACAAGTTTACTCATGTCACAAACTGCTAGGTCCCTTTGACTCCTTATCACAGCACATTTATGTTTACTGTGCTTCCAGAAAAGAAAGAAGAGCCCATTTTGCCAGCCCTGAATTTGTCAACAGCTAAGAACAGCCATTCAGGCTCCCAAGAGAGGAGCTTCGTCTGTATAAACTCCTGGTGTGCGTTTTCCAGCCGCGAGGCGCTGAGGGATGAGTCTCTCCTTTCTTATTCTGGCACCTTTTTTACTCTGGCAATGTCAGTAACCTGCTCCTGCACCGCGATGTTCCTGCTCGCTGAGCCTCAGCGCAGCACGGGCTGCCGAGGCCTTTTCCTATTGTCACCTTATGGGAAAGCCACCCATTTAAATACATATCAATGTATATATGTACACACACATATACATGTACCTAACTGTCTCCGAGGGCAAGGGAACTACCACCGATTGAGCCTCCTGCCGTGTGCACCCCTGTGCTGCCACCCCTCAAGCCAAGGCCATGAGAGCAGCAGGTGCCCGTGCGGCTCTCCAACCCATCCCAGCTCCTTCCGATGCCTCTTCCCGCTTCCACCTCTTGCAGAAGCGCGCTAGCTCCTCCAGGGAACCTGCTGAGCACATCCCGCCACCCACACGGAGCCTCTCCGGCGCAGCCGAGACCCCCAAGTGGCCCTTGGTGTCCGGAGCACCAGGTCTACCTTGCCCTACACCAGCCTCTCTCAAGCCCGAACCAGCCCCTCGGGGCCGCACTGATGCTCCCCAGCTTTGCGTGAGCTGCAACGTGGCCGCCAGGCCACTCGCTCAGCCTGCAGGGACCTGACGGGCCCTTCACACCAGGCCTTGCACCCCGTCCCCTCTCTCGCACTTACTGCTGCGGCGGCGGGCGCACGGGGACAGACCCTCCACGTCTCGCACGGCGCCCGGTTCCTCTTCCTCCGCGCGCCAGCTCCGTCTCTTCACCGCAAGCAGCTCCCTTCCGCCTCAAGCGCTCTTGAGGCTTCTTGCCGTCTCACGGCTCCCCCGGGCGCTTCTCCGGGGACCCAGCTTCCCCGCCGGCCGCGCTGGGAGCCCCATGGCTTCCTGCGCTTCCCCTCGCCGCCCTCCCCTCCGTCCAACCCCAAACCGCCTCCTCGCTAAAGGCGCCGCTGCCTGGGGTTGCCCATCGCCATCCGGCACATCCGAGCACCGAGGGACCCGCGGCCACGCTGGGCTCGTGCCCCGCAAGGCGCCGGCCGCCCCGCAACAAGTTCTTGCACTCGCTTCCGGGCCGCGTGGGCGGGCTGCAGCTAAAAACACCCCATATGTTTGGTGTTTTTTTTTCTTTTTTTTTCCCTAGTTTTCGTACAAGTTGGTTATCTGGGCTGGACATATTTTTGTTCTGTTTGCGTGCCCACTCTGTGAATCACTTGTCACACATTCTGTGTCTCCAGCCTCACGTGTTTGCTTGCTTAAACTAAAGAGAATGTTTTTTTGAGTTGGAATTCCGGCCTGTTTCTTTTTCCCTAATGTCTTATTTGTAAAGTAGGTTTGAATGGGAGATAGGAGCACCCTGTTCATTGGGTAAGTGTGAATAGGCTGCATTTAGCTCACATCTCTGAGACACTCTTTGCTTCTTTCACAGTGATACCTACTATTTCTTTGGGTTTCTGCTGCCTATTAGCTTTAGGAAAGCCCATTTTCTATTACTGGGTGTTCTCCCTATGCAAAGTCCTCTAAAATCTCCTTCTATAGCACATATATCTTCTCTTTGTATAGGTATGCTTATTTTTGAAAAACTGGTGTATTTTTCTCTGTGTTCTCCTATGTTCCCATTTTGCTTAATGCTTCTTGCATCCATTCCAGATACGATCTGAATCTGGGTAAAAACTCCATTTAAAAACTCCCCCTTTATTGGGCTTTTTTAGACTGGATTTTTTTTCCTTCCAAAAGCTGACCTTGTTCAAGGAGAATATAAATCCTACAGCTTCTCATGCACAGCATGTTGGACCGGATGATCATAACAGTTTATTCTGGCCTTCATGCTTAAAAGCCTACAAATATCCAGACAAACTGCAACCTCATCTGGCGGAGAGGCAGTCAGACAGGACTGCTGCGTGCAGACAGGACAGTTGCTGTTTCTGACTTTAAATGCTCCCAAATCTCATACAGTGCTCCCGAGACACACGCTTCTTCCCACAGCGACTGCTACTGCAGATGCTTTTACTTCGCTTTCCCTTTTCTCTCCCTGTGGTAATTTCCCAAGTTTTCCTGCTAGAATCTGCCCTAGTATGTAAGAAAACCTTCTTCCCCTCCATCTTTTGGGCTCAGAAATCCAGGACGTTGCCATGATTCCTGTGGCGTCAGCGTTTCCCCAGCAGTTTCCGATGCCACATAAAGCGCAGGGATGAGTCGCTCGGAGGAGTTAGAGGAGAGGCAGCTTCCCCGCTTTGCTCCATTGCCCAGCACGCTCGGCCAGCGCTGCCCGCTGGAAACCTCAGGCCTTCGTCGCTGTCGCACTGGCTTTGTCCGTGTCACCACACCGGTGAGTTGTCACTTCTGCACGCACCCAACCCCAGCCCGCTGAGTTTTCACCCGTCTCTCTTCATGTCCGTAGAGCAGCCAGGTAGGAAAACAGCACTTAGCAACTTGGCACTTAGCAAAGTTAAAACAACAGCCGCTGTCTGAATGACTTCAGCCACTAAAAATAGGCAGGTGGGGCACGACCCGAGCTTAGGTGCGTGCCCACGTGCACCGTGGCCCCAGCGCCTGCCTTGGTGCGTTAATAAGACACTGCTGTGCTGCAGAAACGCTTGGTGGTATCCATAATATCCAGAGCCTGGCACGATGCACCGAGGCTGCCTGGTGCAGCTGCAGGGTCTCTTTGCAATGGACACGGGTACAACACGAGGAGAAAAGCAGAGTTTTAAGAGCCGCCCAGAAAACACTTCTTGATGACACACACGAGTGACCACAACAGGAAAAAAGGTGGGGTTAGATGAACCACAAGAGCTTCAAGAGCAGCAGAAACACTAAGCTGAAAGGCCCCTTAGATCTGATGAGGGGACTGAAAGACCCAGGCCATGGCCTGAGTTTAGTTTTGTTTCTCTTAACCAGAAAGTCTCCAGGAAAAGGAGCTGACGCCCTGTGCGCGCCCCCACAGTGGAAACAGAAGGAGAAAAAACAGAGGCAAAAGCAGATTCAATCCCCCCCAACAGAGGACGTATTGGGAAGGTTTCATTTTTCTATCAGTTATACTAAAAAACCTACGAGGAAGCATAAAACAAGTCTTAGTGAGCTATTTTACCCTTTAGCAAGCACACCTGCAAAAAGGCTACAAGAAACTCTGTGGATGGTCTTTGTAGAACTTAAAGCTAGCACAGAACTGACATCCACGCCAGATCTCCCCTCTTCTGCTTCCAATTTACTCATGCACCCCATTAAAAGAGATAGAAAAAATTCTGCATTCCTGTTTTTTTGAGTCATAATCATTTTGCACAGTCCAAGTGAAAAAGACATAAAAGCAGTCTCTGCCATAGGATGAAAAGTGAAAACCAAATGAAAGAAAAAGCTGAAGAGAAACAAAATCTTTTGCACAAAACCCTACAGAGCGCATGAAGTCATGGCATTTGAACTCACCAACCCGTCAGCTTCACAGGCTCCAAAGCAGCGGTTCCAGTGAGTGGTCTAGTCTTATCTTCCTTTATTTTTAATTCTCTCTACATGTGGGAAGCCCGGAGGGTGCTCAGCAGAAAAGGTCCCCAAGTCTACAATGCAAAATACTTCATCTTCACCTGGACGCTGTTTCGAGGAAGTAACCGAGCACACGTGTTTATCTGAGGCCCAGTGGACTGAGCGGAATTTACCTAAGTGCACAGCAACGCCTATTTACCTGGTCGACTCCTCTTTCAACGGAGAAAAATGTTAAAGGAAAAGCATTGCAAATTTAAAAAGCAGCTTTTAAAAGCTGCTCTGCTGGCGGTGGGTGTCTAATGCAGATTCCTGAAATTATTTAAAAATACAAAGAGGAAAGTTAACAAGCAGAGCTCCACATGGTGCACACAGTCTGAGTTGTCAGTCATTACTAACCCTTTAAATGAGAGTGGAAGCCAAGTGCTGAACTATTGTTTTACCCGTTGTAGCACTTACTGATGGAGCGCAAATCTCAACCAGAAAGGATTCAATTTAGGATTTAATTATAATTAACACATACAGCAGCCTGAGATGCCCACCCCAGCGTGGACCGCTTGTCCAGCTGGTGGGAACTGGTGCCCCAAGAGCAACGCGGCTGATGTTGGTATCTCTTAGCTTTCCACAGTCGCTCATGTCAGTCACGGCAGATCCCCGATTACCCCAGGCAAAGCAGAGGAAGGTCGTGGCTGCGCATCTCCTGGATTCCCCAAGTAACAGCTGAACACGAGTGCAACGCGTTTGGTCCCAGCCTGCTCCAAGCCGCGGCCTGGCCGGTGGGGCTGGGATTGCGCCTGCAGCCCCGGCGAGGCGGCGGGCACCGCTCTGCGCTGGGATGTCGCTGCTGGCATCGCTCCAGGCACAGCCCTGCACACGGGGACGGCGCACGCTCGCAGCCTGCCGCAACGCTCGCTGCACAAGGGCTCCCCGAGCCGCCTGTCTCCAGACCTCCGTTCTCCCCGTTAACAAACACTTCCAGACTCGCTTTATGAGTCACATTTACAGCTGGGCCCCATTCAGAGCTGCGTGTGTGTTTAGCAGAAGTTGACTTAACTGAGGGCTGCTGTGAGCAAACCGCCTATCCCGGGATCTACGGAATACCCAAACATACTTCGCTCCTGACGCTGCAGTTCTGTCTGCTCCAGAGGCAGGAACGTGGGAGAAGACGAGCGCACACAACGTCCTGTTTATACGAAATTCCCCAGATGCAGCCGCGTGCCGGCAGGGGCAGCCCGCGACTCCGTCCGGCCGCACTCAGCGGGCGCTTTCCCGCGGCACAGCAACCCCCCGGCTCGTCCGCGCAGCTGCCAAACATTCCTGCATCCTTCCAGACTAGCTGGGAAGCAAAAATCCTTCAGGAAAGCAGACGGAATTGGGGCCCTCACCAGTTCCTCTCTCCATCTTTCTCAGCAGATTGGAGCTGCAGGTTTACTGGCACTGCCGCACACGTGAAAAAACGAGATGGCAAAGCGAGGGGCTGAGCTTGCCCGCAGTAACTGTTGCTCCTGCGTTTGGCTCCAACGCGTAGCCCCGTGATGCACTTTGCTAGTCTGGTATGAAACCATCCTGCTATTGCAAACTTTCCAAACATATTTAGACGGGGCTGCTTGGCCTTGTCCCTGTTGCTCCGGCTCTCACCCACGCGCGGCCACGTGCCCACGTGGAGCTGAGCACATGGAGCTGCAGCCCGCGAGGATGCAGCAGCTCCAGGCACGAACCTGCTGCTGCAGGAGGCTTTCACAGCAGTGCTCTGCCTGGCACTGAAGTCAGAGGTGCGGAAGGTCCGCATGGCATTGCATGAGCTTCACCAAATCAAACACGTTTCACAGAAATTCAAGCACCAGGAGACTCAGTGCCAGCAGCAATTAGGAATGAGCAATATCTAACAGCTCTCTGCTCTGATTTGGCTTTCTTTCTCTTTTTCCCCTCTGTCAGAGACAGGGGAGCAGAGGTGTGCAGATACCTTTCCCACATGTGCTCTAGGCAAGTGAGTAGTTCCTATAAACTCTTTGGAACGGCTCAAGTTCTGGAAAGGTTTTCCCATCTTCATTCTGAATCACTTTTTTTTCTTTTCCATCCTCTAATTCCTGACACGGTGCCTTTCTTCAGGCCCCGGTGGTTCAGGCTGGGCTTGTGTTGCAAAACCCACCTTGCTAAGTCCTCCTGCAATTTCATTTTGCAGTGAAATGGGAGGCTGAGATTCCCCCGGAGAGATCAAAGCGAAGCCCATCCAGAAGCATGGAATATCCCCACATGGGAAAAAGGGGACAAGGGCTACGTTTATTGTATTTAAGTTAGCATTAGTATTAGCACGTAGGTCCGTATTTATTTCTGTAAACTCTTAAGTATTGCCTGGTGTGCTTGGAATAGCCTCCCATGGGGAAAGGTGGGACATCCTGGAAATGCCAGAGGGATTCTGCTCTTTTTGCTGCAATCCCACCGCATTCCTGGAGCACCAAAGCCCTGACGCCGCGTGTTACAGAGCTCCTTTGGCCTGCCCCAAACCCACCCCAACCTCCCAGCTTTCCAAACGCGGATGACGTACTGCGCCGAGCTCATTTTCAGAAGGCTCCTAGTGACTCTGAGCGCAGTTCTGTGGGCTCTGCCTTTGGAAAACCAGACTAGACAGGCTACCGTAAATGGAGCCCCCTGAACCGATTTCCCAAACCCGCGGTGGCTTCGGGAGGTGGCAGCAGCCCTGCCAGGAGGATTATTTTAAGGAGGTCCCGATGTTTGTGATTTTGCTGACTGAGACAGCCCGCACACAGCAATCGTCTGGAAAAGGGCTGGTTTTAATTAGGAGCGCGACGGCTCGGCAAGCGCGCGAGCGTGGTGCCAGGGCGCGTTGCCTTATGGAGCCTTATGGAGGCTGCTCAGGGCACTGAAGCTCCGTCCTTTCTCTTCCAAACTTTCCGTAGATTTTCACTTGCTCGGAACAAAGGAGCCGGGAGCACATTTGGGATCTAGGTGTGAGGTTCTGGCTGGCACGACACATCCCTCTGACCAGTGGCTGGCTAAGAGGTGAATTCCCAGAAGGAGCCTGGTGGGAATGTTGTGGGAACAGCAGTGATCTTCCTGCATCCTCCTGCTATCCCCAGAGCACTTCACCGCCACTTGAACATTCAACATCGGGCACTATGGACAAACTGCGGTGAGCTTGGTGGTGGGGCTGATTTTCCCTTTTTTGTGTTTCCAGCAGTAACCCAGGCCTCAGGATGCTCCATCCCCAGCCTCATGCAGCCCTTGGAAGCAGCCAAGGAGACCAGGCTGTGCTGCCGGCCCCGCTGCTCTACATCCCCTTTTCCAATATGGAAACTCAGCCTGGCGCTTGAGCAACCCGCTCGGCTTTGCCGTTCCCCTCCAGTTCCTCATTGCTGCACAGGGAGGAGGAAGCCTCGCACAGGCAGTTAGGGAGCGTGGGGGAAGAGGAGGCGCTTCCTGGGAACTGTAGTTTCCAGAAAACACGGATTTGCAGCCTTAGCACGCCAGGAAAGCCGGCTGCCTAGCACAGTTTCCATTGCTGTGGTGCAGGGGAAAATGTGCGGAAATGAAAAGAGGAATTTTTTATGGGCAGCTCTGCTAAAAGACCTTGGAAATTAGCAGCAATAGGAAAAGGAGAAGGAGCTTGGGAGAATTAGACACCAAGGAAGAAACTCTTTTGACGAGGATAGGAAAGGGATGGTATTTCTTGCACTCAAAGGGAAACTAGCCGGGGAGGTAATTTAGAGGTAAAACACATGCTTGAGGAGAGAGTATTGGTTGGCCAGAGAAGCAGACATCGCTAAGCCCTCACGGCCTAAGGGAAACAAAAAACTCTGGCAGAGTTGAAGAAAGCAGTTTTGCAAGAAGGAAAGAGGCAGTTTGGACCTGAACCTTTCTCTCTCCAGCTCACCTCCTCTGGGCGCAACGTTAGCATGGAGACGGAGCTTCATGGTAACCTCTGCTGCGGATCTGTAAAACAGAAACTGCAGATGCTCCTCAAAGAAGAACCTGCTGTTATAAACTCAGAATTGCTGCCACAAATGTACAGCCCCTGCCTGTGGTTTAGGTGAGTTCCCCAGTGCCTGCACCAGAAGGCTGGCAGGGAGGAAGTGCTTCGAAGAACGAGCAGAAAAACTGAACGTAGCTCAGGATCCACGTTGATAAATCCAAAATGTACCCAAAGCTTCAAATACTCTTTCTGGGGAAATAGGTTATATTCTTATGGTGGAAAAGACTATCATGTTCTCCTTTGCAGGACACATTTTTGAGCTGAGTGGGGCCTTGGAGCCATAAAGGAAGGCTGATGAGCACTCATACTTTATTATAGCATGTGTTGGTAGCAAGCGTCTTACACAAATCGCTTAGATATTATTTTCCAACTTCACACACTTAATTAGCTTTGCTTTCAAGCAACACAGTACAAAGTAATATATATTAATCCAAATAAAAAAGATGAAAGAATTTTAAAGCAAAAAAAGCAAGTCTGAATTAATTTTTTTTCCACTTTCTCTGCAGACATTTTGGCAATTGAGTCTGCTCCAGAAGAAACCATTCTTTTGCTCAGCACCATCATCCATGTGCTTCTCTATTCAAAAGGTGATAGGTGAATTCTTGAGAGATGAAGTTCACTGTGGTCGCCCATGGTTTTCTCTGGCTATCATGAGTTTAGGGGATAACAGCAATACTTGTTTTTTTCCGGAATAAACTTTTATGGACACTGGTCCTTCTTTCCCATGAGCGTTCAAACCTCTTGAATTCTTGGAGCAGGGATGGTTGCCATTATGGGAGACTCAATAATAACTGCAAGAAGCTGAGGAGAAGCAGGCTCAGAAACATGACCACAGCGCGCAGCCCCTGGTCAAACCCTCCCTTCTTTCTCCGGAAACCAGAGCCGGCCCCAAAGGGCTTCGGCCCGAGCAACAGCTCCGGGGAGCAAGGGGAGGCAGCACAAGGGTTAAGGGCTGTCGACATCCCAGTCGCCGGGCGTCATTCCCAGATAATGCTCCAACGCCGGCCGAGATAGCAAAGGGCCGGACAGCCCTGAGCACCCTATCCAAGGTCTGCGTTTGGGGCCAGGAAGCCGTCACTCAGTGCTTCTCTGTGAGGAGAATCTTCACACCTTCAATACAGCCTCGTGTCGGGGCTCCAGAACAACCTTGGCAAAGGAGATACTTTTTGCTAATCATACTCTCTGCATTGCAAGTTATGGACCTGATTTTCCGCCTTCAGGAAGCTTGCTGGCTTCGGTAGTTATATCCACGTACAAACTGTGAGGTTGAAAGAGTCAGCTACCGCCCAAGGAGGTCACACTGCCTTTTCCAAAAAAGAAAATGTTCCCTGCGTATCTTGTGAGCTCATCCTGACATGCAGTTTTTCTAGGGTTGCGCATTTCCTAACTGTGTCATATCCTCCCTCAGTGTAACGTGATTTAAGTGATGCTGCCTAACTGATAACTTAGCGTATCTCAAGGAAACGTTGGTCCTTTTGCTGTTCAGCAGAAGTAGCAGTATATCTTTTTTTATAATTATTATTTGCAAAATGGTTCTGAGATGGACCGGACCTTCCTGGCCCTGCTCCTGAGCCTCATCGACAACCTGGGATGTGGGAAAACAAGAATTTGTCACAGCGAGTCTCACCCGCCCAGCATTGCTGAGGAAAGAGGGATGGAGGAGACCCCAGGATCAGGGGGCTTCAGCCAGCTCCTTTCCAAAACTGCCCTTCTCTGCCACGTCCAGAAGGAAACCTGGATCCTAGAGTGCTGCAAACACCAGATAACCCAAGAGCTCTGCACTGCAGCCATCTACCACGCGGCTCTGATACAACAGCTCTCAGACCCAACGGCACAAATACAGCAAAGACGTATCCTGAATACACAGGCTACCTCTTTTCTTCCTAGCAGTTGGATTAAGGTCTGTATTTCAGAATACATCTCATTTCAAAGACTGCAAGTAATAGCGATTGCACCATCCTGGCTAGGATAACGCAGCCGTCAAGGCTGAACATCTTTATTCCTTGCTTTGACTTTCCAGCAGTGCAAGCACTCAGTTCTGCTGAGGATATCTTGTCCCTGTGCCTATAAGCCCAGCTAATGCTTGTTGTCCCCTCCCCGGGATGCATTTGGGAAATGTCTGTTAACTTATTGCATGCACAGCTCATTCCACAAAATTCATTTTTTTTTTGTCAAAGCATCATTCCTCTTTTACAGGACACTGTGTAGAAACCCAGGTCCATGCAGGGTCCCAAGCAGCACTCCAGACTGTCACTTTCCACCCAAGAAACAACTCAATAATAATTTCCTGCCCATGCCGAGGCCCCAGACAGGCCCTGCAGAGCCAAGGAGCGCTGGCCGAGCAAGGACTGCCCAGGCGGCTCCGACTGCCTTTTTTTGGGAAAAGCAGCTAGAAGAATTGCCCTGTCCCTCAGGCCCCAGCGTGCGGCATATGAGATAATATAGGCCGGCCTTTCCCTCGCAGCTGCATTGTTTTAGTGCTTGGAAAATAGCAGCGAGCCATGAGTCATCTGTCACTAGATGGGGTTAAAGTAATTTCCGCTTTCTGTTGCCATGGGGAAATCAACGTCCTAAGATTTGTCCTTTCTCCCACTCAAACATGTGGGAGTAGAAAGCCTGCAGCCCAGCAGGACTACGCAGGCTTTTTTATTTTATTTTATTTTTTTCCCCTTATAAACAAACTTTCCTCCATGGCCTTGCAGCTGTCAGTCTGTTCCCGGAATCATCCAGTTAATGTCATTCCCCTTGGATTGCAAAAAAAAAAAAAAAATCCAGAAACAGAGTTTAAGTAAATATTTGACATAAATTTAGAGTTGCTTCATCTTATCACTTGTAAGAGTCTCTGCTGCTTGTAAAGCAGCAGAGGTGATCAAGGTGATTAGAAACTCAACATTTTAGAAATAAAATGTTATTAAAAAAAAAGGTAAATTAAAGTGAAAGCTCACAGGCATTCAGGACATCACAATGAACAGAAACAGGAAAGAGGAAATTGCAGTAAATACCCTTTAAAAGCCTCGCTAATGTATAGCTTCTATGAGCAGCAGCATAGCAACATCTAGTGTTGATTGGGGATATAGCTGAGGGTTATCCTGATGCTTCATTAATTGAAGCTGCTGATGAAGCTGCGAGACGGAGCTGGAAAACTGCATTTTCTCTTCCAAATTATACTGTGAGCACATGGGTTACGATATTATGCACACAAGAACAGCTCAAGTTCATCTATTGAGAAACCAAGATGCATTTTGAATTCACCTCACTATGCCCTATAGACACTTCCTTTCATTTAAAGGACACCCTATGCTCCAAGTTAAGATGCTTAACCCCTTTGTAGACACACATTATGGATTAGCATTCATTTAGTTTTATTTAACTAAATAGGTTAAGTTTAACTAAAAAATTATTTAGCTTTTAATCTAGTTTAACTATTTTTAATAGCTTTAGGTTATACCCCTGCAGTTTTTTATTCAGAAGCAGGCCCTTATATCCCATTTTTTCTTAGTGCTGAATATTTAAGCAAAAATCATAATTCTCCTCAGTGTTCAGCCAATATTGCATGGATACTGCTTCTTCAGTAAAATAACATCACTTGGCTTTTTTTCCCCCGAACAAAACAAATTCATGGGCGGCTGCTTTCCAAATCCAGCTCTGTCTTGCAACACCCTGCGAACAGATTTTTGCCACATTTAAGTTTATTACATGATCTAATTAGCATGACTGTGTAGGTGCTTGGAATGCACTGGAGGAGAGGAGTACGTGAGTACAAAACGCTGTTATACAATTTATGGGGACGCTTCTTAGAGACAGAGACCTGGGCTGCTCCCCATGCACTTTTCAGCAGGCTTTGAGAAGGGAGAAGTTGGTCAAGGAGGCAGATACGACATTCAAGTCTATAGCAGAGGAATCCTTGAGAGCAGGAAAATGGATTGCATATTTTCCTAGGTTGAAAACACGATTAAAATGCTACAAAACTCTCCAGTTTGCATGCACAGTTGCGGCTTGTAGCTCCAGAAAAAAAATAAAACAATCAGCATAAAGGCAACACATGCCTCAAAGCGAGAACTACATCCTTGTAAGCTGCTTCATCAATAGTGAAATACAAGTTTTTGCAAGAAAAAGGGGGTTGTTAACCCTGAGAAAGGCATTAGAGTGTCTATTGCCAAAACAGAGATCAGAGCCCTCTCTCCCTCATGCTCTCAGGACATTCACACTGCCCTAACTGAATTAAGCAGGAGGTTAAGCAGCACCCAGCTCTTAGGCTCTCTCTCCTCCTTCTGCCTGCATGAAACTGCATTTTGCAGCTACGTGTGATTCTCACAAGGCTTGAGGGGTCAGCCCAGGAGCATCTGGCATGGCCAGGTTTGTAGCCAGGCACATGAAGTCATCCTGGGAGCTGCATTCCCGACTCAGGGACACGCAATTTTCCATGTGTCACTTGACTGACTTGCACACACTGAGCACAGATTTTTTTTTCATTTAACAGAAGAGCCTTGCACACAACACACTTGCCAGCCCCGCTGATTCTGCTCCACTTAAAGTGGAAGCAGGGCAATGTTTGATAAAGAAGGGCAATTTTGTGTGAATTTTACACTTTGCACAGCCTCATGTGCACCCAGACCCATCCATATGAATGGATTAGGTGTTGTAGGATCTTCAGAGACAGAAACCCAGCCTTGAACTTGCCTCTCTGCCCTCAGGGATGTCAACACCACTGCAATCCTGGCAGAGGTGCAAACACCAGGCTGGTGCCACACACCTGAAGTGAGTTTCACCATTATCAGCTGTGTCTCAGGACTGCATATGACAAAGTACATAGGTCTAGGTACATGGTGCATATGAAATATTCCTACATAACCACTTAGGCTCTTGCAGACTAAGGAGCAATTCAGAAAACAGAGCAGGGACTATTGGCAGCTGAGAGCAAAGGGGAACGACTTCCAAAAAACAAAGCAAAACAGACAAAACACCAACAAAAACCTATTCCTTGGAGGGCCAAGGCCTTATTTACTCCCCTATAAAAACTCATTTCTGCAGGAATAGCCAAAGATCCCCATCCCAGGGCCCCATCGTGCCAGGTAAACAGCTCCCACACGGCTTCAGTCTCTAAGGAGCTTCTGTTTATTATGAAATAACTTGCCCAGGCTGCAAGTCCAGGCTGAGGCTCCAGCAGAGAAACACAGGGAAAATGAGGAGTGTGCATGAAGTTACCAGAAGGACATTTATTACCTTTGGAATTATGAGCATTTTTCCCTGTTTTTTCTTATACACCCTTGTTTGTTGGATGAAGCGCTTGTCTCACCAGTCCTGTTTGGTAGGCAGAGCAAAGGTGTTATTGGAGCAAAGATGTTAGTCATGGTACTGAGGTCTAAGGAAAAAATGAACTATGTCTGAACTAATCATTTCCCAGCTCCTCGGAGCATTTTTTCAAAAGAAGAATCACTGGAACTACAGTGAATTAAATTTAGAAGCTCCTTGAAGGTTCCTCATAAGAACTGGATTTGCAGTAAATATTGGTGAATTGATCATCAACACTGATGCTAATTTTAAAATTCCTTCTTATGAAGGCAACCAAAACTTTCCAATTACACACCAAATTTGGATTTGGTTGTAGTATAAATGTAAGTTAACATCCCTGGGGTTGTTCTGGTATTACTGAGATCATTCTTTAGCTCTTTTCTTTGGTTTATTCCCTAAGTTTTTGAATTTCCAGAGTTTCATTTCAAATGATGCAATAAGAGGAGTGCAACAAGTTTGAGGTAACCACACACCTGTGAAAATTTTGTCCTTATTTACTTAGTCCCCCCAGGGACGCAATGCAGAAGCAGACCCAATTTAGGGAAAAATTCCTATCATCAGGAGGGTTGAGACAGAGGCAGCACACCAAGAAACAGGGAACTAGAGGAAGGTGAATCTTCATCCCTCCTGGGTGGCAAAAGTGTGACTGATCCCAGGGAAATTGTTGCCCTGTGTTATCCAAGGTATCCAAAATGATAATATTCCTGTGATTTGGACAACAGTACTGTAGACATAAGACTTTGAGCCATTCCTATGGTGTGGTTGCAGAAAACATGCACCAGTTTGTACTTTTTGCCATCCAAAAGGATCAAAAAGGAGGAAAAGAGGAGGAGAAAGTAAATAAAAAGATATTTTCATGGCATCTTCATTTCTAGCATTCCTGATATCCTTGTGCCAAGGATTTCACGGCAAAGTGAACACCTCTTTCCTAACCTTCCATCAACCTTGGGATGTTTATTTTTCTTCAAACACCGCTGTTTGCAGCATGCTAACAAGAACTGAAGATCTTTTTGCACTGCTGTTTGTTTACTCAGGACATCAAAGCCTTCCCCGCCACCACCACCCCGCGAGCAAAGGCCCCTTTGAGGAGGTGCAGCCTGCAAACACCCCTGCAAACCCAAGGTGCTCTCCGCGGAGCAACAGAAAACCACAGCACACCACAGGCCCAGTTACTTTTTCACCTGAGCTTCTAAATTTAGCTTTGCTAAACTCATTTCTCATTCCTCCCGCCCTCAAACTATTTGCTGCTGCCCCAGACGCGCTGTTTCAGCAGAGCTTCCCGGTGCCTCCGGTTCAGCATTGGATGGCAGAGCCCGGCTCCGAGCTTGGACACTGACAGCAATTGCAGCTAATCTAAAACAAACATTTTGTAATCTGGATGCACAGATTCATTTCCTCGTTTTGGGCTCTGTGGCCAAGATGTTTGGCCACTGCAGAGCAGCACACTGAGTCCCGGTGCCTGGCCTTGCCCCACGAGCAGGATGTCACTCAAGCCAGGCTGCAGGTGCCAGAGGACTCACCATGGCAGAAGGGGCAAATTCAACAACAAAATCTGCTGGAAATAACCACAGCAGCAAAGAGAGGTTGAGTTGGAGTAGACACCTACTCCAACAGCCTCCCAAGCAGTATCAAGGCTTGCTTTGCATAGGTCACTTGGGTGCGTGACACTTCTGCAAGGCTAGAACTTGCACTTGGTAGAGGGTGATCAAAATTAGGTCTTGCAGGGAGTGGAAAGTGATGTAAATATCACTGTTTACTGCTGCTGTTTCAAGCCGCACGTCCTCCTGTCACGTCAGCTCAGGTGCCTTGCAGAGCCCTTTCAACGCCTTCCCTTAAGAAACAACCAAATGGCAGAGCCTCACAAAAGGAAAAAGACAGTTTTAAGCACATCCAACCTCGGGATAGAGAGCAAAACCTTTTGCCAGGGAATTTAAAGCAATCTGGAAAGCGATCATCTCATTTAAGTGATGTGCCTGGAGCTAAACCAGCAAGGCTGAATAATCTGAGCCTCCCTTTCATCCCGCTTCCAGTCCTGCCTTGTTCCACCAGCCACATGTGCCTTAAGTGTAAATTGGAGGCCTCTGAGCTGGAAAAGCAAATTGGGAAGAGGTCTTGGCCCCCTTGTAGCTTCAGTGCTACAGTTACGCCTAGCAGCTCTTATTTTGTTGTATTATTTATTCTGGCTTGAACCCTCCAGGATCCCTTCAAGCCTTTTTTTCACCCCCCGCCTTGGTCAATTTAGCCAACAGCCACTCATGAATCCAGATGTTTCTGTTTTTATCCATGGGAATTTCATGGTATGGTTATGCCAAGATTCTAACTCCAGGCTCAACTTCAAGACAAGTATTTTTTAGATTCTCTAAATCAAAAATTGAAAATGGAAAGTGCCACAAAAAGCCTGGGCCCTAGTACATGTCTCCTGCCAAGATGGAACTCAAACCATTGCACAAGGCTCTGGATCGCCCCAGAAATCGGAGGCCAGATCGTGCTATTTTCAGAGTGTTCCCGTACACATTCCTGCTCCAAGCACATCTTCAGTCCTTCTTTCCATTCCTCTTCAAGAAATGAGGAGCAAAGATACATGTGGGGCCAAGATGCTGGAAAAAAGATTACTGCCCAAAAGCCAGACTTGCCACTGAGGAGCGTAAATGAGTGGAATTGCACCTGTTTTTATCAGCTCAGAGTATTCCAGTAGTTTCAGTATTCCAGTAATTATTAGTAAACCAGGTATTCCCCCATTAAAACAGTTCCTGAAATAAGGACAAGGACAAAACGTGCCTGTCCCCAGTGAAGAATAATGCAGTTCACTGCAGCCTCCCCAGGGCCCCTTGAATGCTCAAGAGCAACTGCAGCAGGCAGAGCTTCACAAAGAGGTTTTGTTGGGTTTTGGGTCTACAAAAGGTAAATTTAAGCTCTCTGCTCTTTCTAGTTCATCTCTCATCTCCTTATCTCTGCATACACCGGCCTAGCGAGGAATGAGAACAGATTATCTCAGGCACTGCAGAATAGCCTATTCCCCCATCCCTAGACACTGCATGCAGCAGCTCCTGAGCTCCAAGAGCAACAGATCTGGGTCAAGGGAAGCTTAAATTATTCCTAAAAGATTTTCTACGGTTTCCCCCAGAGGATGGAAGCACCAATCTCTGGTAACTGCAGTTGGAGAGTGTTGGGTGCAGGTAGAAGCAAGGAGACTGCAGAATAACCTGGGGCAGTCAACAGGGAGGGCACTTTTCCTACAAGGGCACATGACAAATATCCACCCCTTCCCACCATTATTTTCTCTTCTATAAAGAGGAATTTTGTTAGCACTCAAGTACATAAATTCAATTTCTGAAGTCTACTCACTGCTCTTATATGTGACAACTGCATGGACATACCTGTTCTGACTTGTCTAGTGCCAAAACAGGGTTTTATTGAATGTCTTCCCCACAAAAAAAACTACATTATTTAGCAGTATCATAAGAAATTTATGATGCTAATTCCCATCTACCATTTCTCTTTTGGTCACAAAATAGAAGGGATTGAATATAAAAACAAAGTGCCTCCCTCTGCCAAAGTTGGAAATGAAGAAAAACAAAAGCACTTAACTAACTTACATCTCTTATTAAAAATGTCTCCACAGGTCAGAAAACATAAGAGTTGTTTGGTCTCAATTTTAGTGGGAAGTGGGTCTTTCAGTGGGAACCCATTGCAAGTGGTACCACCTGGCACCATGTGAATCCTTCCTTCCTTGAACTCATTTATAGTTTTATAAATTAGCTCTTGTTGTCCTCTACCCTCTGTGCCTGCTCAGCTAATGAGATGCCCTGTTAGCACATCTAGCAAGGGCCTATGGTTTTAGGGCCTGATCAAAGCTACATGGAAATTATACAGTTTTCTTTTGACATGAAGGAATATTTTCCTTCCTTACAATTGCTCCCTGGCAATAACACACAGACCTGTTAAAACTTGCAGACACATCTGTTGCCCAAACAGCAAGAGGCATCAGAAATAACTGTCCATAAGCACACATCACTCCCAAAAATGGTATTTCTGCTCACTCCAATACACCCTTAGCACAATTTCCCTCTTCTCATGCCACAAGAGACTCTCATGGGGCATCTTCCCTACTCTTGGCCATCACCAGGATCAGTGGCATCACACGAGCTACAGGCAGAGTGAGGCACCAGGTCCTGGTCATACCCCACAGGCAGGGTGGAAACACCAAGTTAGCAACTAAAAGGACAGGACAACTGTTGAATTTTCAATTCCCTGAAGCTTCATTCACATTATTCATAATATTCGTGCCCTCCACCGTATTTTGCAGAGAACATTAAATGACCCAGAGCCATTGCTTTGCTTCCCATGAACACCATTCCCCAGCTCCCGCTCTCTTCACACAGCTCCCCATGCTTGGGTCCAGCCCATCACAACCCTCAAGCGTCCCAAACCGCAGCCACCAACTCCATGCAGGAGGTTTTGCAGCAGGGCTTATGCCCCAATGTGTCCCAACCCTCCCACGTACCAAAAACACACTGGGGAGGAGCACAAGTCCAGATTTGAGTGCCTAAACACCACATGAAGCAGCAGCATCGCCTGCATTCCCAGAGGGACACAGAGGTGGTGCCAGGAGAGGGACAGGGCATGCACCATGGTGGCTACTCAGGTAACAAACCCATTCAGCACAGAAATGTGCAAATAAATAGCCACAAAAATCACTGTGGCAGGAACAACAGCTGCCAGCAGGTAGCCCCAGACTCCATGCACCTGCTTGCCAAATGCTCCAGCTCAAGGATAAAGCTCACATCCAAGTTTTGAGCATTTATTTCCTGCTCTTTGCACCAGTGGTCCTCTACAGGGACATGCCAACACACATGCACCCCCATCCCAGCTGGAGACATCCCACCCTGCAAAAAATCCACCAACATTTGCCAAGGGAAATGCCAGGATTATGCAGCTTCCCACTGAGCTGGGTGGCAATTTGCCAGTTTCTGCTGGGCTTCCCAGGCAAAATCTTTCCTCCCTTTTTAATACTGATGGACTTGAGCAAAGCAGCAAGTTTAATGTTGCTTCATTCTCCTTTCTAGAAAGGAAGGTGCAATATGCACAGTGTTTGATGCATCTTTCCCCTAGGACCAATGTGCAAAACCAGGATGTCTCCCCATATCAAAGCACTTCGGCCCATCCAGCCATATTCCCAATAGGAGATCTATGGGGACAAACAAACATGCTGGGTCACCATTCTCATGACCATCTCCCCCTTCTTCCTCTTGCCCCACCAGAGCCCAAGTGCCAACATGCAGCTCTTGCCCAGCACTGCAGGGACCTCACAAACTTGCTACTGAAATTTGATAAATTCCTCAGACTAATTCCCATTCATTAAGGGGAAAAAAAAAAAAAAAAAAAAAAAAAAAAAAAAAAAACCACACTATTTCAGGCAATGAGTTTCCTACATTTAACCCCAAAGGCCAAAACAAGCACCTAGTCCCAGGTTTTGAGCAGCCCCTTTCACCTTGCAGTGGGTGCTTGTCTTTAAGCACATGCTTAGGTGGCCTGCTGGAGGGCTTACCTCTTCCAGAAGACCCTGCTTAGTATTTACCAACATTATTCTACTAAGCTGCAAACTCCAGAAAGGAAAGCACTGAATTACCTCTCCACAGAGCTTCTCAAGATGCAACTTGTAGATCACCCAGCAGGGTCAAAATGTTCCATGTCTTGAGCTTTCCAGAGCTCAACAGACCCCAGGGGCAGTAGAAGGGCCTTGATGGATTTTGTGGGGTTGGGAATAGATCCCGTAGGATCAGAAATGCCTTTCTGATTTGGACACTATGATGAATGCAGGTAACAAGATCTCCCCTGACAAGGAAAATTTGTTTTACAGATCCACAGAGTTAACCTCCAGTCTCCAGAGCACCAAAGGGAAGCTGTTAACTTAGCAGTTGCATCAAAGATGCAGCAGGACAGGCATTGCCAAGAATGTATGGAGGTCTCCAAGCCTGATGTCAGCATTAGCACATGCACAAGACAACGCTGACCACAGGGAACTCTCCAGATACTCTATGTGCTTACAGAATCCGCTCCTGACAAGGGGAAAATGTTCAAAACAAATAATCAGTAGCAACCAACACAGACTTCAGACACAAGCCTTAACACAGGCTTCTGCTATGAAAACATACACTAGCAGAAAGCTGCTCCAGAACCCTCCCCGTGCTTCCCATTGGATTGTGCAAAACCAATTAACCCTCTCACACCAATTCAGGTTGAAACTGTCCTTTACAGACTCCTCACAAAACACTGTCCTTCTCAGCAGTCCTCAAGAACCAGAAGTTTATTTTGCTGTTAAGCCTGAGCAGAGCCTTAATTTTAACACATCTAAATTTGACTAGAGGTGGCATCTCTAACAAAGACCATTGCTGCTTATATACCCCAAGGTGAGTAGAAGGTAAGAGCAAAACACTTACCACAAATGGTAAGTGATCTAGAAATAACATGGGAAATAGAGGGCCTGATTCAACAAAACCCTTCAGCACATACCTAGCAGCAAACACAGATGATCCTGCTGAACTCCACTTGACACAAGGGCTGTAACCAGTATTCTCATGAAAATAAGCATTCGTTAGGACCTGGGTGAATCTGCATTACAAACCAGGCTGCAAACCTGTGTTTTTCATTTCCTGGACTGTTTTCCCTTCACCTGCAGCCACCAGCCACATGTTAGAGCTCAGCTGAACTTACACATAGGTGGCAGATTCCAAGATTGCTCATGTAAAGCTAAAGATGAAAAGCATCAAACGCTCTAAAGAGATAGAATTAAGCTCTTTCTATTTCCTTGCTTAAGCACTGGCTCATATTTACACCCTGGAAAACACCCTAATCTGCAGAAGCAAAGTATGAAGATTCTTCAGAGGCTTTTTACACAGCTCACAGTAGAAAAATTTTTAAAATTCTAACTTTTACTTGGACTACAAGATAATGAGAAAAAATATCATGCATTTTTCTTCCTCCTTTTCCTGAACATCATAGAACATTCTTGGGGTTATATCAAAGGGTTTTTTTTTTTTTTTGGATACTTCTACAACTTACAGCATTGCTACAAACAGCTGTTGATTATGGGGTGCTCTTGACTACCTGCTGTTCAAGGTCCCACCACCTTCATCCATCTAGTTCTCCATGTCTCCCGCACAGCTCTTCCTTTTGGTTAACCTGCTCCCCACTCTTCAGTAGCCACAACTTGAAATCAGCAACTCCCTCAAATTTTATTTTACTGCTGACTTATTACTAGCTCCTAACAAGAAAGAAAAAGTCCCTTACAGCTTCTTCCAACCTACCCTAAGACATTTCTGTCCAAAGAGGCAATAACCATGGTTTAAGCTGAGATACTATCTGGCAATCAGGATATCTAATGCCTGACACAAGTGTGTACTACAGCTTCAGGAGAGTTGAACAACAGTTCCTAAATTGCATAGAAATACTGTCCAATACTTACAGAAATATTAATGTTGCTTCCATTTTTGGAAATAGTAATGTGTTTTCCAGTGGTTTTGCTTAACCACAGTCTTAAACTATCATCTCATTTGATCAAACTTAGAGATATTTTGAATGTTTCCTACTAAAATAGAATGGAAGAATGTGTGGCTTTTCAGAAAATATAACCCAGGCAGGTTCCTGTCTCTCATCTGATGGCACTAGCTGGATCTGTCCATCCATGGAGTAACTGTCACAATTAAAATCTAATTCTGTAAGCATTTGTCAGACAAAATTACCCTGGGCTGACAGTCTGCTTATCTGAATTACATGACTAGCTTATGGCAGGCAGCCAAAATACTCCTCCCTGATAACCTGTCATCTCCTGGTTTCCTGGTCAGTAGGTTGGTTTGTATGGGCAGACAAATAAAAACCATTTTCCAAAAAACATGATCTGCATTCCAGATGAGCACACATCCTTACTGAGTTGTCATTGCCCACCTGCAGAGCAGCTGCAATGAAGATGCTCAGCAGAATATTGCAGCAGTAGCTCCAGGTGACACTACCAGGCTGCACTCGGCTTCCAGCTCTTCGGAAATGCCAGGTCTCCTTAGCTGAGATGATCAGGATCCAAACAGCAGAGGTATGGCTTATTTGGTTGTGGTTCAAGAAAGAAAAATAGCTTAACACTAGACATGTAATCCTAGACAGTCAAGTCGAAGCCAGGAGGAAAGCAGCAGCACAGCAGCTGTCCCTGGGCCATCCTTGTGCCTCTCATTCACACTTTGATTTAGGTCATTTTCCACACCAAGGTCTCCCCATGGGCACCTGCCACCACCAGTTTGGCTCTGCCACTGGTTGCAATGGCAAAGCAAAGCCGGAGGGCTGATAGCTCCTGCTCTGACCAGCACCAAGATATTGAGTGACTCACTGAAATCCCTGAGCTACTGCATAGCTGAAGAAATGGTGCCACAGGACCCATTTTATGGAGCAGCTTGCAGAAGGCATCTCCACCCAGACCTTCAGGGCAGAGGGTTTGGGCACTTCCCCCCTTCAGGGCTGCCCGGAGGGAAGGATCAGATCCAACCCTGGAAACACTCGGAGATCAGAGCCCACCACTGCGCCTCTTGCTGCTGGAGCCCTTGTTGTGCTAATGCACCACGAAGCTGTTGGAGCTAAAGGATCCTATTCAGGAAGAGGCCAGGGAAGCCACCGTTACCAAATATGCAGCACTTACCAGTCTTGCAGAAGACCTGGAAACAGCAGGTTTCAGCACATAAACTGTAATTGTGCTCCTCAGTGCAAGGAGAGGTTACACGAGTTCACATTCTCCAGCCCTGCTCAAGAACATACCTCGCTCCAAGGAGTTTATTTTTCCTCGACTCCCTTCACCAGCCTCGCCGACAGGTTTGGTTTCTGAGCGACTTTAAACATTTCCATTCGGCTTCCAGCTTTTATGCTTGGCTCCTTTCAGAAGACACTGGACATTAACCCCATTGTGCAGGGCCTAATAACAGAGAAGAAAACATCACTGAAGCCCCATCAGCCTCCTCCACTGCTGGACACCTGCTAATGATTTATCATCTACAAACTGCCTCCTGCTTCCTTCTAATGGTCAAGTGCACCGTAAATGCTGGTTGACATGAGGGATCAGCTCATCCTTTGCCTGTGGGGCAGATTAAAAGTCAAACCACATGAAAGGAGAGTGCCTGCCTGTTCTATAGCTACCCCCAAACTGCATTTTATCCTATCGGATGGCAATTTTTGTAACTGACTGGTAATTAATCAGAAACTAATCCAGGAACAAACAGGTGAGCATGTCAAACAGCACACAGTGAAAAAAGACTGCAGAAGAAATGCAAAAGCCATTTTGCTGGTAGAGATCAAAGCAGTAAAGACATTAGTTAATAGCAATAGGCTCTTAAAAGAGAAAACGCTTCGTTTGAAAACAACAGCTGAGAAAAACTGACAAGAATGACTCTTGTAAAAATGCCTTTGAAGACGCGTATTTTTACATTTTTCTAAATGTTGTGACAGTATCACACACATCCTCTGAAATATTTAAGTCACTTCATTTTGTAACTGAGCCTGAGACATGCTCAGAGGTAAACAAATGCACTTCTTGGATTAAGAAAACATAATCAAATTGCCCCAAGCTGGGAAGGAATAGCTTGAAACCCCAGCCCTCTGCAAGGCTCCAGGTGGGCACAGACCAGCACTCAGGGACATGCTGTTGTGCCCCCAGTTTCTTGTAGAAAGGAGGAGGGAGGAAAAGCCAGTTTGGAACTCAGGTGCCTATTTGAAAATTCCCATGAGCTGCAATAATGCCCATGTGCAGCACGAGAAGGGCTCGAGGGGAGGACTTTCCCAGGGAGGGACAACACTCCCATCACCAGCAGCCTCGTGGCAAGCAGGAACAAGAACAGAAGGTAAAATTAGCTCTGGGGGAGGATCGCTCAGGAGGTTTAAACAGATACTTATGGGCTAGCTGTGGACCAAAGGGCACAGAGGAACTATCTCACACCGCAGACATCAGCAACTGCTTTGCAGTCCATCTCCTGCATTTAGGTTGCGGTTTTGCCCTATGGAACCAGTATCTGCACTCCTCTCCTGTCAGCACAGGGGACCAGCCATGGTGAATAATCCTCAGCAATGCCTTTTCTCTCCACAATTCAGATGTGCTAAACTGAAATGATCCATCTCTAAGAGATGCATGAGAAAAATCAATCTTTAGAACAGGATATCTGCCTTTGCTAAACTTACAGATGATTTCAGCCAACATATCCCAAGGTACCTCTTGCGAGCAGGTTGCAATCACACAGAATGGTTTCTTCAAAGCAAAGGCAGTTTAAGAATTTGTATCAGTCTTCCAAGCGGGGCTTGTAAAAGTGTTCCAGGAACATGACAGCTTTTGAAAATGCTCAGAAAAAGCAAAGTCCTCACACAAGGATGGCAGGTAGCAGATTCGGACCATCTCACTGACCTGGTTTTACAGCAAAACCCAACAGAGCTGGGACATGGCCATGGGGAAGGACCTCAAGCTACAGCTGAAGCAGGTCTACAGCTCCTGAAGGGCTGAGTAAAAGCTTCTGGCCAGTCTGCCACATTGGAGAGTCTAAATACTGTCTTGGTCTGGATCAGAAGCTTCACCTCAAGCACCTTGGTCCTCCCCTTGTGCTCCCATGCCTTCAGGGGAGATTTCATGAGAAGTCACAAGAACTCAGTGTCCCCAGAGGGCAGGGCTGGCCTGGCTACCTGCTCCTGGCTCCACTGCATCTTGTGCAACCCCTTGGTGAGATGGTTCGGCTCACAGAACCATCCGATCCCTCCAGGCCTGGGCACCAGCCCTCCCCGTGTCCCGAGCTGCAGCACAAGGGTACAGAGGTGTGTGCACCCTGGGCACTCTGCACACAACAGGCTGATCTTGGCAAACACAAGACCAAAAACTAACCAAATAGACACATTTCTCACTCTTTGGTATTACAATCCCTTCTTCCACATCTAGTCCTCCGGTATGAAACTTTTCCATCTCTGTGCAAGCAGGAACTTCCTGGAAAAGAATATTCAGCATGCATGTATTGTCCCTTGCCCACCTGCTTTAAAACAACACTTTTCCTAATACCTGAGAGGAAAAAAAAGCTTCTTTTATTAACAAACCCTCTAAGCTCTATTGCCAGGTGAGTTTGAATGAAATGCATCAGATGGTACTAATGTTCATATAAGACTCAGCCACCATCTGTCACTTCACTAGGATTTTGGGATAGTTCTTGTCAGCCCCTCTTCATTTTTCTCCTATTTCAAGAGAAAAGAGACACAGCAAAGAGGACAAATTCCACCAAATAAGACTTCAAGTTAACACAGTTCCCTGCAGAGGATTTGCACCAGAAACCCTGGCCTGCTTCTGCTTTTATTTTATGGACTGCAGCACTGTCCCCTTCCTTCCCAAGAGCCTTGTTTCACTGTGAAGGTGCAAAGTGTCACACATTGCTCTTACCCTGCAGCCTTCCCTCTCATCACAGCTGTGGAGCACAGGAGGAAGGGGTAGCAGAGCCTTGCATTGGGTCATAAATGCTTTAGACTAGTTGCAGTCAGATAACAGCATTAGAAAATCCTCAAATAAGCTTTTGGTGTCAAATGTCTGCACCCAGAAGGCAACCAGTCTTGGAAAATAAAGGGTAGAAAGGATGAATATACTGGATTTTATGAGTCTATGCATACCAACAAGGCACCAAAGCCTCAGATCCCATACAGCTACCTGAAAGCAGATGTGTTGAAGAAGCTACAAGTGGGAATCCTCCAAGTGCCTTATAAAAATACCAGCGATAAACTGCAAGTGGAACGGCTGCGTTGATGCACAGAGCTCACATCTCACAGCAGCAGTGCTGAGATTACTGCTAAAATTGTCTGGTTTAAGCCTGAAGTGGGACTCATCTCCCCAGTTTCAATAACTCTGCAGGCTGCTTCTGGAAGATTCAGGTATTAATAGCTCTGAAATGTCGCCATTAATTCTTTGCTGTCCTTTAGGCTCTGACATAATTCATAAAAGATCAGGCAAGATCTTTATCAGTTTGTTGCCTTTCTGTTCTATAGAGAAAATTGTCTTCATATTTCACAGGCTCACGCCAGCCACCTCCATGGTGGTTGCAAGTGGCTTGCACCTATATGAATCTTGGTTGCAGATACATGGAAATCCAAGTGCAAGGTCCCACCAGCTCCCACCAAGTGCTGCCCTCAGCATCTTTGAGGATGCATTTTTCTCCTATGGACACACTCCTTCTTTCTCTTGCTCTATTTTGCTGGGGAGCACCAAGTTTTTACTCATTTCCTCAATAGCACTGGCTCCACAGCCTAGATGCAGCCAGGAAAATAACTAAAGAACCCAGATGCACCCCAGCATTAACTCATTTCCTTTTCCCTGAAGTACTAATATACATTTTCTGCAGTGACAGCTGTGACTCAGGAGTTCAGTGGAACAGGATCCATCTGACATGTTATCCTGAAAAAATGTGAGCACATGTCCCAGATATGAAGACCAGAACACGTGGTCCCCAAGTTTGCCAGCTTACCATTTTAGGGAAATTATTAGACTGTATAACACAGCATACCTGTCCCCTCCCATCAAGGAACAGAGCTTTCTTTAATACTCATGCTGGTAAGAAATATTATACTGGTGCAAGCACTGCCCCAACACACCTTTACTGTAAGTGCAAGTTTTCTTCCACATGGACAAATCACATCTTAGGGATCATTTAGAATCAACACGAGACCAGGGGGCATTGGTGTGAAAAGCCCTTAAATAATCTAATCCCTATAACTAAAGAGCTCCTAGGGCAAGCAGAGATAAGGAAACTTAACAAGGCCCAGCCAAAAATCAACACTTCATCAGCAATCAGAGCCTTGCTGGGCACTGCCTGTTCATTATACATGATGAGCCTGACAGCTTCTCAAGGGAAACCTTTACAAAAAACTGCTAAAAACCTGAGCTAGAATTAAAGTCTCAGTAAACAGTACGAGTCCAGCATTGCTCATCACCGTTAAAGCATTGCCAAGCAACCCCTTATCCTGCCCAGCACTGGATTAGCTCCCTCACAGCAATCACGGAGGGCGCCCACTCTCATGCGCTAGGCGATTCTCTTTGCAATCCAAGTTGCCCATGCAATTCCAAGGAAGCATCAGTCTGCAGAGACACTATCTGCAGCTATGGGCAGGTTCAAGGGCTAGGAGGCAAGATGAGGGCACTAATTCACCTTTAAAATCAGGTTTGCTCAGTCACACTTCAGAGCTTTGCTATCAGTGACCAGCAGCAGGTGCCCTCCTGAGCTCTAATTTAAATAAACTCAGCTCTGCTCCCACCTGAAGACAGACAAGCTGCAGCCAAACCATTGCTCTGAGGTACCATTTAGCCACAAGGCACCATCACTGTTCTCAGTTTTTATATTATTTATTTTTCAAGATGAGGAATTTTCAACCTAATTCCTCAAAAAAAATCCCTCCTTATCCCTAAAAAAACAAGCAGGTTCTCCCCCATAACCTTAAGTCTGAGCTCCAGTGTGTTTGCATATTCTTCCATAAATTCTCCAAGCTGTTCCTCACCTTGAGCAATACCACCTCACAGCAATAAAACACCTACCAGAGGGATTTCAACCAGGGTGTTATCCTGACTGCTGCCTAGCTGGGATCTAACCTGTAATCAAGGAAGACTGGAGTAATAAGGGCCTCGACCCCCATTATATGTTGCATTTCAGATCTGGTTGATGCCTTAAAGTTAAGGACTCATGCCAATATTTAGATACTTTAAAAAAACCTTAAGAAAAACAAGTTAGGGGAGTCTTGCTCCCCTGTGGTCACAGATGTCCAGGCACCTGCTTGCTTTCCCATCAAAGCATCCCCACAAAGGGAGGCCAGTTCCCAGGCAGCTTCCAGCCATTCCTTGGCTCCACAGGACTTTCAGTCTTGGATGAGCACAGATAAACTAATGAGAGTCACACTGCAGCCAGCCAAGGCACATGGGCTGGCATTTTATTGTGAGCTCTTTAAAACTAGCAGTCCATTCTGTCATTAGAGGCATTCACTAACAGCAGTTGTCCTAATTATATTATCATTACAGTTAATTATATAAAAATATTTAGCTCAGATCTGGCAAGATCTAACCCCCTTTTAATGGCAGAAGAGCAATTGCCCCAAAATTAGTGTTAGCAATGGTCATGTCAGAACATGAATCTCAGAGCAGGAATCGGTTTATACGTAAATAGAACCCACAAGCTTTGGTTTAGCCTCAAAGTCACAAGTTCCCCCTATTTCTCAGAACTTGGGTTGACCATAAGACACCAGGAGGGTCTGCTCATGTGTTCCTGCTTGCGTGAATGAAGAATGACAAACTGCTCTTCCAGGAACAAGGCAGATTGCACCAACAAGGCAGCCTGGGGCAATTCCTCAGTGATTTAAGCAACCCCCCTTCCAGCTCCCAAGGAAAAAAGTACCTGCAGGTTCCTGGGGAGGCAGCACACACAAGCAGCACACAAATCAAGGCAGGCTTGTCCAGTGTTGTTGAGGGACACCAAGGGCCAAAGGGTGTCAAGCGGGACACCAGTTCAGGCATCAAAGGGGCACCATCCCCCAGGTCTGGGCACAGCAACCAGAGCCAGGTCCAGGAGCAGCCCCAGAAAGCAGCAAACCTGAGGCATTCAGGTAGGAGCCAAAGGAGATGAAGCCAAAGCCAGAGAGCATTTACCCATCAAAGGGCTCCATGTAGAAGACAACCACCACAGCACCCCTCTAAGGCCCATACAGGAGAAGAGACTAGAACTGCAGACCAACACTCCTACAGCAAAGACTAAGAAAAGTCTCTGTGTGCTGGGCTGAGCTTAAATAGGTGCCCTGAGGCCCATGGGGTGGAAGTCCCAGGTGAGGCTCATCAGGGCCATTAAGGGCACTCATGAACCTGCCACCTACAGCTGCTGATCATTTGAAAACTATGTCTCTCTGGGTTGATTTTGACCTCCTCATAATCAGCAGAGCTTAGTGAAACAAAAATGCCTTTGCTTAAGCAGTCAGACTCAAAAGACATATATGATAAATCTATCTGCATGTGCAGAGCCCACTGTGCACCTCTTCTTCCCCATCTTCCTTGCTGGGGCTGAGGCGTCTTCCTTATCTCCCACTATGATGCTCTGATGCTCTCCAGCTTGGTGTAGAAGGTCACTGAGCTAAATACCCTGATTATCTGCAACATGTAAGTGCAGGAAGGGTTAAGGACATCCCTCGTGCTCGAAGTGGGGTGAGTTTTATGTCCGTGGTGCCACGAAGATGCAATACGGGTGTTTGCCTTGTGCTGCCGATGGTTAATTCAGCCGCTCCTGTTCTTTGTACTTTCTTTTTCACAAACTTGCTTCGCGCTGCTATGAGTGCAATGAGGAACGGTTCAAATGAAGCTGATTTGCCAAATTCCGATGCAAACAGAGGCCTGGAGCTGGCCAAGACCTGCGGCTGCAGCGCGATGCTCCTGGACCCGGAGAGCTGCCGGGTATGGCTTGCCAAGCGGACATGGGGTATCCCGGGATACTGGAGCCTTGGGATGTTCTCCTGGAGCTGAGCAGCAGGAGCAGTTTTGCTTGTGTCGGTCAGACGCTACACAAATGTTTATGCTGCTGCCTGTCTCCTGCTTAACCAGGGCCTTGCAGTGTTCGAGGAAGTGGCACCCAAAACAGTCGCTGTGAGCAGAGCAGGCAAGTCACAAGCACTGTGTTAAACGGGGTGATTTCTCACGGGTGTAACTGTGACAGGTTCATTTGCGGGGCAGAAAGCTTTTGGTCCTCCTACACGGGTCAGCGGAGGCTGGTGTTGCTAGTGCAGGTTTTCAGCTCTTCCAATCCATAACGCAGGTGTCAGGTCCTATGGAGCAGCTCCGTGTTTCTCCCACAGCTTCTGTCCATTTGTGCATCCACTTTTTCTTCACTAATCCTTCCCGTCTTGCTGCTAGCACCATCCCCGTTCTGGGAGGAAATTTCCAACCCTACATGCACCGGAAAGGACGTTGGAGACATCCAGGGGAACATAGGGAAAAAGGAGGTGAGGTGAGATGGAGGAGAAGAAAAGCAGGGGAAAAGGGAAGCAACTAAAAGCTACAAAGGGAGCAGCAAAGGGAGTAAGATCAGCAGGGAATGACAGAGAAATGAAGACAACTGCTCCCAGAAAGACAGGGCAGTGCTCATCCTGGGATTGTGCAGGCTGTGCGGGAGACGTCCTTACAGGTCTGCCCTGCTGTCTTGCTCCATTGGAAACCTGGATAGGAACCATATGAACCAAAATACAGGGGAAGAGAGTGGAAAGCTGCGTGCTTGGGTGTGATCCATGAGCAGGAAGCACTGCTGGTGCTGTAGTTCAGACAGGTCTCAAATTGCTGAGAAGAGGCAATAAAAGGAAGGCAGCTCTATCCCTGCCCAGTGGGAGGAAGGAATCACAGTGTGGACATCCCTTAAAATACTGCATTTATTCTCTTCTTTGAGTATCATATCTATCACATATTGAGCTTGGAGAACCTTTTAATTCAGAACCGTATTAAGCACAAGAAAGGCTACTTGCCTCATTTTCTCTTGCATGTAAGTGATTAATGACCTTCTGCAAAAATACCTTTTGAAATGAACAGTTGAACACCGATCGCCTGCGTGCACAGATCAATTCCTCGGGCTTCATGCTCTTCAGAATCTATTTGACATCTTGGGATTGGAGATAAGGTCAGCAGTGCATTCTTTGCCTCAGATGATGAGTTTCTAGGCTTGATTCATGTTGACTCCTATCAGAAAGGAATACAAACTAGAATTGTAACTGGCCTGCAGGAAAGAAAATAGATTAAGCAAAACAAATCATTCTTTTCATCTGCTCCGATGCTGGCAGTAAGCATCGCTGGGGCTGAGAAATGCAAATGTGTCAGGGCTTTCACTCGGTGACAGCAGCGTCCCATCACCACAGAGATGGCCTTGAGATGCCGCCCGGCGCAGTCGCAGGCCATCCCTATGGCAACTGAAACGGAGCCTGCACCAAGAGGAGCACGGGGAAAACGCTTGGTTAATGTGCTCTGACAGCCGAAGAAGGAGAAGCCAGGACGAGCAGCAGCCAGGTTTCTGCAGGTCACATCAAGGGCCTCATCCCTCCCTGGCAATAGGGACTTCTGGCAGGGGACACTTCAGATGGGCTGTGGGTTTGTGGCACCAGGTGTTTTTAGGCTCCAGTTCTTGATATCCTGACTTAGAATCTGATAAAACAACACGGTGGTCCCATGTGGCCCACACATAGCAACTTCTGTCTCATAGAATTGAAAATACAGAGAAAAGATGGGAACTTGGGCACCCCCAGAGAGAGAGCACCCCCAGGCTGGGGAGTGCCTGAATCCATGAAACCCACGTGCTTTGGTCTGGACATTGCCAGGGGACTAAAACAGCTCCCAGGATCCAATCTCTCCACCTACACATTGGACACATACCTTAAAACCCATTGGTTTTCCCACATCTACCTCTCATTTTCCCACTTTATCCTAGCAGTGATTATAGGGTAGGATGAGCATAATTAGAAGTGAGGGTGAGATTAAAAGCAGAAAGCTAAATTTAGCTGTCAGAGGCAAAAGCAATGGACAAGAATTAGTTAACCTCCAGTAGTAAAACTGTGATTTATCCTGATAATTCTGAATAGAGGTTTAAATAATGCGTGAGGTTTAACTTGCAATCACGTTTTAATGCTGCATTTAGTCAACAACAGCAGGGAGGCACCTGCAGAGGAGTGAGGCGAGGCTAGTGTGCAAAAGCTTATGTTAAAGGAAACTAAATTGCAGCAGGTGAAGAACCTGTAGCGATTTCAACTGAAAAAACAGTGATGAGATGAGCAGAGTGCCAGTGTCTTTACCCTGCGCTGCAGCTGAGCCCAAATTGGCTTTTCCCAACCCGCCACAGACCAGCCTGGGGTGTGAAGGTCCTTTGCTCGGTGTCTCCCAGCTCAGTCCTGCTCACTGCATCGGACACAAGAAATCCTGGGGAAGTAACTGGCCAGTAACTGGGAGCAAAGTACGGAGCTAGGCCAGACACATCCCAAGAGGAAGCAAACTGGAGTCAGTAATCTTCATTGAATCACCAACCAGAGCGAGCATGGAAAAAGGTTATTATCTGACGGTTACAAGTGCTGGAGAGGGAGTGGATCACCAGGAGACGTCTGCACAGTGTTTTCATCAGCCTCATTGTGCCAACATTAACATGAGCCAGCAGGAACTGAGCTCAGTGTATTAACTAAACTTGCCAGGATTAACCTGTTAAAACACCCTGAATATTCTCCCGGGTCACCTCTTTCTCCAGCCCTTCTGAAGTGGCCTGTGGCACCACCAGCCAGATTACCTTTTCAGTCGGCAGATTGTGGCAGCTTGCAATGAGAGCCAGACCTTCACGCTGTTTCTAATTCAGCCTTCTTCAGCAAGGCCTTTGCTGAAGGCTTTGCTGAAGTTATTCCAGCTCCTCTTGTGACTTCATTTCCTAGCAGCCTTGTGATGACCATCGTGATTGGCAAATTCACTAATAAAGTCAGCAGAGTCACTGGAAGCTGAATAGACCTTAGAAAATGAGGTTTAAATTTGGGTTGTCTGATACTGACTGCTTTGTGTCCCATAGGACACCAGCAGCTGAAACTCAAGAGATTTTTCTAGTGAGGGATCCCTGTAGGCTCTTATTTAAGCCATGAATCTCCCTGTCTTCTGCTTCTTTTATCTGAACATGTGCCCTTGGTTTGGTCTCCCATTGCCAATCCTCTGGTTTTAATGTGCAACAGAGGTGTCTCGCAGACAGCAGAACACAAAATTAGATTGTCCTGGGCCTGTCATTTTTTCTTCTCTAATTTTTAGTCTTAATAGTTATAGTAATAGTTAATATATATTAGTAATAATATTTATATGCTATATAATTATATTGTTATATATACAATAGCTATATTTTATATGCTATACAGTTAAATTGTCAATGCAAAGGTAAGAGGGCTCCTATTTCTAAGCACAGACAACAGAACACTCCTGTGAGCTTCAGTCAAAGAAGAAAATGGTCTTTCTCTGCATGAAAGAAATTGCTTTCCCATGCCACATATACCTGCTGCAATTTATTACAGTGGTTTCTTACAGGCATAAAACCTGTGTGAGGTCAGATGCCATTTCACTGGGGAAACTTTGGGTATGATCAGTTCAGAACAAATAGGTTATCCAAAGTGTGAAGTACAGAAGGAAGTAGGCAAGTAGGAAAAGCAAATACTGAATTCAGATATATTGTCCTTTCCCAAAGAAACAGCTTTTCTCCTCTGTGACCAGCACTGGCACAAGCAACTTCCTCCCTCAGTCTTGGTTTTCTTGGCCAAAAGTTGCTTATTTTGTTGCATATTTTTTCTCCCAATTGGCCCGACCCCTGACTCGTTGCAGAAGTATGTGGCAATCCTCTTCTCATGCCCATTTTGTTGCCTGTTTTCTGCCAGGGGAGCGAGACAGCGCTGCTGGGCCACTTGTGCAGCCGCGTTGCTGGCAGGAGCAGGGAGCCACAGCGATTTCCTGAGGTGAAGCTTCCCGATAGCGTGTGTGTGTCTGTGTTTATGAATGCGCTGCTTCTTATTTTTCTTTGGCTTTCATGCGATGTCCCAGCTGTACCGATTACATCACCGCCACCCTGATACGAATTCCAGTTATTCCCGCTTATGACAGCCCTGCTGCCTGTGTCTCGGAGCGAGGGCTGAACAAATGATCTCTGCCCAGATCCGGGATCCTCGGTCTGGGCCCATCGTGTCCTCAACATGATGGTTATCTCCAGGCTGCCCCCAATTCTGCAGCCGATGTCATCTCGACCATTTAGAGCGCGGTCTCGGGCAGGAAGGTGACTCCTTGCTGGAGTTTCGGACTCCTGTGATTCCACATAAATTCTCCCGTTTCACAAGCTTTACAAGACCACTTTTTTAACTGCCTAGGGTACAAAGTCAACCAGAGATTCAGGAGGGGGAAAAAAGCTAAGCTGCGATTTGCCTCCTGCCCCATCAATATAAAAGATGTTAACTTTAATACTCATGTCATTCTGTAAGCCAGGAAGAAGATATAAGGCAGAAGCAGCTGAGCTGACACTGTATTTGCAGGTGGCAAGTTTCATAGTCACCTGAATCTCTCTAAGTGAGCCTTCTAGATATGATTTTTACTTCCCTTGGCAAATGCACCTGTAAAGGATGTTTTTCATTCTTGTGTTGATCCAGGCTCTGGTGAAACAAGGGTGTTAGGAAAGGCCAAGGCCATGTAACAAGGGGCTAAAGCTGAGATATTTTACATTGTCAGGTGTTCAAGGAAAAGTAGTGAAGAAAGAGAGCATGAAAGTCAGTGCTCTTTTCAGACAGCACTGCTGAGCTGACAAGCTCTTCTGTACCCTGGTTTTGGTAGTAGCTAAGCTATAAAAAGCTTTCAAATTGGAAGAAGCACTAGGTCCTCAGCAGGGAGGTAAGAAGTCCTCCCCTGAACCCAATTCACTGGTAAAGCAGGTAACTGATGTGAGCAGGGCAGCATCTATGTCCTGAGAGCAAAGGAGAGGGCAGATGTGGGGATGTAGGATCCGGGGCGGTCTCAGGAGAGGTGTCGTAGGAAGAAAAGATGAAGTGACAGTTCAGTGAACTTGCTCGATGATGGATTATTAGAAATAAAACAGCTTGTTTTAGGAGAGCTATAGGAAAGGGTCAGTTTAGGAAAGCCAGAGTCACCTTAGGCCTATGTTTAGGCCTAAGTGTGATATGTCAGAAATATTTGAATGTCTGTGTATCTCTTGCGTCTTTAGAAAGACTTTGAGTTGGGTTGGAAGTGGTGGAGGAAATGGAAGTGGGAACAGGGCATTTACAAGGTGTACGAACCTGTTTATTGATAGACTGAAAGAGTTAGCTTGGACACAAAGCAAGACACAATAATCTATTGTGTCAGAGAGTATCTTTATACCCTCATCATCAGTGACGGCACAGACCATGCACGATAGCACCTTGTCTGCTACAGCACCCGCGTCCCCAAGCAATGTCCCCTGCTGAGACGTCTAGACATAACGTGTCATTGATAAAAATAACTGGGATAACAACAAGAAAAAATATATATAAAATCCTGAATTAAAATAATACTTTTTTTTCCACGCGCAGAGAGTGTGGTACAGAATTAGGAAGTGAAGTCAGGATGTCCCAGCCTGCTGCAGTGAGTCAGCGGGAGGGAGCTGGGGGCTAACGCGGCGGGCGCCTTTCCCTGCGCCGTCCCGGGACGCGGCCGGGAGGAAGCGGCGCGGAGCAGCGCGGCGGCAGCGCAGGAAGCCCGTGAATGGGAGCTGTTCCATTCCCTGCTCGTGTTTCATGGACGTTATTGTCTGCAGAGGTACAATGCTTTTCCTATGGAAATTTAACCTCAGACCGAAACGAAAAGCACTGAGAACAGCAAAGCACCCTGGAGTGATGGGAGCGAAGAAGGTGTGAGCTGAAGTTCTGCTCTGGCTGCACATGAGGCCATGGGCAGAAGCTCAGGTCATTTCTCCCTCGGTCCACACCAGTCCCCCCTTTCCAGCTGGCCGTGGCCTTGCCGCTTCCCAGGAGAGCAGTGTCCTCCGCAGGGCGTTCCTGCCTCGCTGTCACCGCTGCCGCTGCAGTTTGTCACCTGCAGGCCAGGGCTCCCCATTCTGTCCTTCTCCTTCTGACCAAGGGCCTGTTCCTAACAGAGATGAAGTGCGGGATTTGATGAGCCAAATGCATTTTTGGACGGTGCCACAATCATCATCCGTTTCTGCTGCGTACAGCAGGAACCCGGGCGTTTCTTTGAATCTTGACACTCCAGATCCTCGGGTCCTTCCTTGCGCTTTGCTCACCTGCCCTAATAATAGAACAGAAGGAGTCTCAGCTCCCTACACTGCAATTACGGCAATTGCGCTCTTAATTAAGAGCAGAGCTTGGTGCTGCATCAGAAGGAAAAGGGAAACGGATTTACTTTCTTTTTTGATCCCTGCTGAGTGATATTGATCTATGGATTAAGGTCAATAAATTATTCGTTCTTTGCAAGTAGCACTCTCATCATTTCATTTACTCCATGTAAGTCTCATAAACAATAATATCATCAAGGTAATACTCAAATCAGTAACATTACAAAAAAAGTATGTACTGAGCATAGATTTCTTTAATGCGCTTAATTAGAGTCATAGAAATTCAGAGTAGAAAATTTTCATCTAAACGACTCAAGCTATTAATTACAGGTCTACCCATTCCTATGGCTCAGCAGCCTTAGTAAATATTTCATTAGTGGTCCACAGAGAGGGAACAAATCGCATGGCGGTGGCGTTCGTATTTTCATCAGCTTAACACATTAATGATATAATTGCCATTATTTCTCCATAAACGTTATGGTTGTGTCTGCCAGCGCGTGCTGTGTGATCCGAATTGCAAGGGGAAGTGATTCACAGGATGGCCAGTGATTCACGTTAGCCCTTCCCTGCCTGCCCACGGTCTGCTAGAACCAAGGCCATGCTACGAGAGGCTGAAAGACACGTATATGTATATTAAGTGTATATTATGAATACTGGAATTGTTACAGGTAGCCCTAACAGGCTCCTTTCCGTAAATATATGTGTTGAAATAGATCACTGTTGTGTTTTCTATCTACATTTTTCTGTTTTATTTTACTAAAAATGAAGATTTCAATTAGAGCCAAAAATGAAAAATATTTTGGGTGTCTGGGAGCTTAGTCTGTTCAGAAAGAGGTTAATAAAGAAAGGCCCAACTTAAGTCATCATATTAACCCTGCACTGGATCTCAGAAGCATTAATATTAGACTCTATATTTCATAACTCAGTCAATGGATCTCCCTTAAGTGAACTTGCCCAGTCTTCCCTTGAAGCCATGTAAATCTTTAGCACTATGTCCTATGGCAAGGAATTTCACAGCAAAATTAAATGACGTGAAGAACCACTTTTTTTTTTTTTGCTTTGAACCTGGTATCTGCTGGCTTTACCCAACACCCATCAGCTCTTGGAGAGAACCAGAGTGCAACAAGTCAGCTCTTACTCACCGTGTGCAGGACACTCAGTGCAGGCTTCTACCACATTCCTGCCTCTGTCAGCTCTTTTCAGACTGAGGAGTCATCGTTCATTTCGTTATTCCATATATACACACACGAGCGCACATAGGCACGAGCACTCACGCCACTCTGTTCATCAGTACCGAGTTTAGGAGGAGATGGAGGACGCCTAAGGATTTTTGCTGCAGGAGCCTTCGTGATTTGGTACTAAAACAGGCAGAGTTCACTCCTTGGTCTGAATTTGAACTATTGCAAGCTCTATTGCTATGCAAATTGGATGGTGAAGAAAAATACAACAACATAACTTATTTATAAGTGTCTTGGCAGGCCTACACAGCAAGTACTTGTTTTTTTTCTCCCCATTCAATAGGGTATTTTTGTTTTGTTATGAAGCGCATTGTTCCTGCTGTTACTATGTAAATGGTAACAATTGACAGAAGAAATAGTGTGAAGTTTTAAACCATAATTGTTAACCTGTAAAAACAGAGTATTATTTCTCCTAGTAGTTACCTTCTGGTCTGTGCAAACCCCTGTAAAGGAAGAGCATAGGGAGTGTGCAATTAAAACCTGGGAGCGCATAGGCTGTGTCTGACCAGCCCAGGTACTGCTGTTCCACGCTGTTCCATGAACACATCCTGGTCAGAGGTTTGGGAGAGCCCAGCACAGATCTGCACGTTTCAGAGGAAGCAGCGTGCACTGGAAGTGCCAGCACGACACCCCTTTGCAATGGGAAAATAACTGCGTCCTGGCCCCGATGAGTCCCCGATGAGGACTTTGAGGTCCTCAGAAGAAAGACCTGCAGATGTGGAAGTGCTGTTGGATGTTCTGCAGCATCCCAGCAGTATCTGCCTTTTGGTCATAAAGTCCAGTTTGGCAAATGTGGTGCTGCCTGTAAGCAGCGACAGCACAGTGAGGGCAGAGGGGAGCTGAGGCCAAGGCTTTGATGGAGAGCTAGCAGACACCTCCTGCGCTCAGCGGGTTAAGAGGAATAATTAATCTTTTTCTTTCCATTTCTATAGTTTTAAAGCTTACGGAGGCAAAAGTGGGCATGTTCTGGCAGTTAGTAATCAGCTGAATCAGAGGTCTGCAAGGGAGCATGTAATAAAGTGCCAGGACGAATCTTCCCTTTTTATGTTTAGAATGGAATGTTTTTTATGGAATGCAAATCTGCACTGCCCTGCACAGCAACTTTTTCAGGATAGATCAGCTGTTTCAAATGAGGGGTGGTTTTGTTATTTTGCTTTTATTTTTTCTGTAGCTTTGACAGTTAAAAAATGAGGCACCTCTCTTTTGAACTTGTTGGAGCAAAAGTCATGCAAATCTGAACTGGGAATACGCCCCTGGAGCCCCTCCAGAGAGGGTTCTGCCAGTCTGTTTATATGGTCCCTAAAAGTGCATGGGCTCAATACATTTACTCTCTTTTAGCGGGCATAAATGAGCAAAAAGAGCAATCCGTTTACATTGAAAACAGGAAGTGAGCACGTTGGATTGGATCCAAGATTGGACCTTGTTCCACAAGCCATATCTTTCCTTCCCACTTGTTAGGCTTTGCGGTGCAAATCATATCCCTCTAAGCAGGAAATCTCAGGTAGAGACATATCAGGGAAGATTTCATTGCAGAAGCTCTACTGTATCAGGAAAACAATGTTGTGAGACTCCTCCAAATGAAAGAGCTGTTCCCAGACCTGTATTTTGGGTCCATGATACGGATACACACACCTACATGCACTAACGTCACCAGTAGCCAAAAGTGATGCTAGTCAAAACGTAATAGCAATTCCACAAGCATCGTTTACAGACCAGTTTGAAGCACACACTTTTATTGCTTTCAGGATGACAGATCTGCATCCTGAAGCCATTAACTTGGTAGCTAAGGACTCTGAAAACAGATAAAATCTGGGCTCAGAAGCTGAGTTTGGCTCTGATGTTTCACTATAGTGAAGGGTGGCACGAGCAAGGTCATCACTGGGCTCTGTAAGTTTGCACAGTTCCTCTTAGCCCTGCTGTCTTCCAGGCCCCCTTATCTTGCTCCATCTGCTCCATCCCAGGCATATTTTTAGCACACATTCACTGTACGATTTTCCAGTCTGGCCGCCGGGCCCTGCCGTCTCCTCACAATGCATCTGCAATGGAAGGGGTACACAGCATAGGCTGTCAGCAACGTGGGACTTCTTCCAGATCCCGGAATAGCCACCAAATTCGACCAATCTCCTCCCTGTGCCTTTGGAGCTATTTTCTAGTAATCAAGCTGGGCTGTTTTCTCTCCCCTCTAAGGTTCTGTTAACCTATAAATGGCTACAGCCCAGCTTTGAAGTTAACACTTCATTAAGATTAATTGGGGAAGTTCGCACCTCTGCTGGGACTGCCAGTTTGTCTAGCAGACCCACAAGGCTGGAGTGTGCTGATTTATTCATTGATGCCTGCCTTGGTAGCCATAAAAACACAGTAACAACCCCAGCAAGCAGAGCAAGAGCTGAGGAATGACCCTGCTTCCATGGGCTCCCTATCCTGACCCTGTGCAATGACTGGACAACCACAATTCTCAATTTGCTTTGCTCTTCTCTGTGCCTCCAAGTTCCAGTTATTTGCAACAAGCAGAAATCAGAATACAAAATGCAAATTGTATATGGCTTAAATCTCATACTGAGGATTTTTTTTAAGTCTAGCCTCTCAGTGTATTTTTTTTTAATGCGAAAAAAAAAAACAAGAAAATAACTATCTGTGTCAGCATCTCTACCAAAATGAAGTACGGGGAGATTGCAAGGTTCCCACCTCGCCCTGGGGAAGGATGAGTGGACCAACGCCACTAGCTGCTCTTCTGTCCCCCTAGCTTGGTGGCCACTGTCTGCCCTCCTGCGTGTCCTGCTGCTCCTGCTCACAGTGTGATAGCTTGATGCAAAACCACTTTTACCACTGGTTTCAGCTAACATGCCAGTCCTTGACCTGTACGGACAGGTCTTCTGCCACGTTCCTGCAAGAAGCAGTAGCCGTCAGCAGCCAGGCAGGTAGCAGACGTCCCTTGGCTCTGCCTGCTCTCCCCGTGTCACAACTCTGGCAGGACAGTAAATCACCAGCGGTCATCCGAGGCCAAACACCCTTTCTTTAGGATTTCCAGTGACAGCAGCCAGAGCTCGGATGGGCAAAGCAAGCCTCAAACAAATGGGTGCTGCACATAAACACATCAGCAGTGGGTTTGAAACCTCTGGGTTACACCTCATCTCCTGTAAATGTGCTTGTCCCAGGCAGGACAGACACGGTGGCCAGTGATGGCTGTGTCACGTGTGGCATAGTAGATAACAGTCAGATCTTAGTGTATGTCACAGTTCATACCCAGAACAGACCTTGTCCACAATTAAATTTCATTCTTAAGAGCAGATGAGCCATGAAGCCTCAATAACAACGCATAAAAGCCATAGCCAAAGTGGTTTAAGTGATCTCCTGGAATGAACACTGATTACCTTCTACAGTAATGACAGGGTGGTGCTTTCCGTAATATCTGGTCAGCATTTTGAAAGGGTTATGATTAGCTGTGATATGACAAAATAAACAGCGGCTTTCATACTTACTGCTTTGTGCAAGATAATCTTGTGGCCTGCAGCTAGGAGACACATCCCTTGTAGCACAGTCAGCTCCTTTGATACTACTTTATCTTACTTTTTACTATGTTTATTGCTGGCAGAAAACAAGAGTAAATGTATAGATAAACTTTGAGGTCTTATCATCTTGGCTAGAGGGGTAATCCTGGCCCCATTCATGTAAACAGCTAAATTCCTTCTGATTTCATTTGGGTCAGGATTTCATCTCTTCTGAGTGCTTTTGCCCTCTATTTGCAGTCCTTGGAGCCATTGCAGCCTGCTATCTGCCATCTGCATTCAGCAGGCGCAGGGATTGCGGCTGAGCAGGGAGAAATCCCTGGTTCTAAACTTTCGGGTCTTTCAGTGCTCCCAGGGCAGAGGGGAAAGGAAAATTCATGGATTGGGGACCAAGAACCCATCAGGCACAAGAACCCAGCGGCAGGAAGAGCGGCTGTAACCTCATCTCTGATAGAGCTGCTAAAACCAGCAGAGTTCCTCGTATTCCCAGTGGAGCACAAGGAATCATCTCCAAGATTAGAAAGATAGAGATGAGCATTATAGCTTAGACTTCTAGTGTCTTCATACTGTTTCTATGATAACTGCACCTGGAATCTGTAAAATAATGAAAAGATAGCGTCCACGGAGATTTCTGTACGTAAAACCTCTGTCTGTTGTGTCATCAAGGCTTCATGTCTGGCAAGGACGTTTTCATTTCTGTGGAATGACCTTTGGGCTCTACAGCTCATACAGATGGAATCACAAAAATGTCCATTTACAATGTGTATTTTTTTCCAAGATCTGCGTAAGGTCTGTGTAAGTCGCATTTAGGAATCTGGGCTTTCTTGGTACAGTGAGGACTCCTCTTCCACCTTCACAGTAACCAAGAGCTCAACTGTAATTAAAAAAAGTCTCAGTTCCTGCTTTATCAGCATCTTCTCAAAGGATTTTCAATAGCCCAACTACTCATATAGAGGGATATGTCAGAGCTCCTTTTAAGGAAGAAAGATTTTGCTACACAGAAGGAATAAGTCTTGTCTGTTAGAATAAAAGAGTTGGTGACTTTGACAAGAACCTCCCCCTTTCCTTGTATCTATGGATGCTAGTAATGATAATATAAATAAATAATTACCACTGCCTTGTATTTTGTGATAACACCTCTTCATTCAGAAGAACTGGAGGTCATGCAGTTTTAGCTGGATCTGTGTCTCTGGAAAATTGAAATACAGATAATGTTGGTAATAGCTTAAGCAATGCCAAAAAATGTATAATCATATTTAAAATATCACTGGAAATGCAGCAAGACAGATCACAGCTCCTGTGTCTGAAATCAGAAGAGCATATCTGGTTCTTAAGTAACTTCAGCTGTAACTTGGGCTCCCACATGCTCTACAGGTGAGTCCTCTGGGATCCATCACCTCAGGCTGGGCTAATCAAGTGAGAAGATCTTTTCTGGCCTGAAACAGAAGATTTCATGGGATAATTAAGGAAGATGTGTCCTCTATTTTACAGTCCCTCAGAAGGACAATGTGTTCTGAGCTGCAGTGCTTTTGATAGCATAATAGAAGACTTTGACTTCTAGCTTGTAGACGCTGTGGTGATAACAGTCTGCAACATTGTCTGGAGATGTTTGAGACAGAGCAACAGCAGATGCATTTCTTGCTGCAACTCTTCTTGAGAAGAGTTTCTTCCTGTTCCTTCTGCCCAGTAAGAAGCAATGTGTTTTATTCCTTCAAAAAGTTCTTTTAGTCAATGGAGTGATAGCAGAACTCAAAAATATTGCAGATAAGATACTTGTCCTACTGCTCTTGGAGATCAGGAAGACCCAATGAGAGGGAGAGGTTAGTTGACATGATGGCTAGTTAGCTGGTTAGTTGACATGATGGGTTGCACCAGTAGAACTTTCAGGCTAAGACAGCATTCATTTTTCGAGGTATAAGCACTGAAAAAGGAGGCTAGGAAGGAATATTATTCCTGGGTTAGATCACCTAAATTGAAAATGTATCTTGGTGAAGTCAGTCTGGAAAATAGCAAGATTCCCAGTTGCAGCCCTTGGAAATTGTTATAGAAGTAATGCCAGATTATTTCTATAGGGTTATGCTATGAGCAGAAATAGTCTGTAAAGAACATTTAAAATCTGGATTTGATTTGCTCTAGGACCTGGAGTTTAAAAATCCAAATCAGGATTAAAGAGGATTAGAGTATTCAACAGGAGATTTTGGTTTCAAATGGTAGAAATTGTGAGAGATTTAGCAGACTTTGGTGACAGGCCAGCTTCTTAAATGACCTTCATTTTTGCACACCTCTTTTTACTCATTTTTGAAGCCAGCATATAAGTGTTATATATACAGAGCATACATTTCTGTTGGTAACGCATTTACGCTGAAAAAAATATATTTTGACCCTGTGACTGAGACAAAGAAGCTCCATTTTTGTATCTTATTCCATCTCCCATCAACTGGTATAGGCCTAATTTGAATTCCAGTGATGAGGAATAACTTGATAATTTGCTTACTTAGTGAATGAAAGGTTAATTCTATGTATCTTTAGAGTTTTATACTGCATGCTGGTTTGTTAAAGGCATTTTACCACACAGCTGGTGAAAGATTTCTTAAAAAAAATACAAGAGAGGCCTGTATGCTATTTGTTTTAACTTTCTCTTCAACTTCTTTTTCATTAAGTTCCCAGATGACTACACACTCTTGAATGCAGCAATCTGTTTAATCTAGTTTCAGCTTTCCTTTTCCTGTTTTGCTGTTTACTTTTCATTCCGTGCCAATAACTATTGAGGCAATACTGTGGATTCATTATCTCTGTTTCAGGGCTCTCGGAATATATGTGTTGGCTCTACTCTGTGTGTGCACGCATGAGAGGCAGAGATGGAATAAACATATATGGGGCCAATTAGTTCCTACACTTAAATTAATGAAGAGCAATCTATGAATCTCCTTTTCTTTCTGGGAATTTGGAAATACTAAGAACATTTGCCATGCAGCCTTCAAAAATTTCAGAAGCAGCTAGAAGGTCACAGTCTAATACTCCCTTCTGTATACTCATGTCTTTTCTAAAAATATTTCCCAACTTAATCTTCAGTGTATGGAACAGGAGGGCAGAGGGGGAACTGCAGTGTTTACGATCAAAGTGCAAAGACGAGGAAGAAAATTAAATCTGTGAGAAGCAAGTCTTTTGATCTCTCCTCATTTTCCTCGTTACGCACTTAACAGTACCAGCAGTTATGCTTTAACTAAACACTGAGTTTATGGACCCATGCCTCCTCGTCTGCAGATAGCGCAAGGTCAGGAGGAACTCTGCTAATTGCCTTTTGCTTTTGCAGCTTTGCCTTGAGTTGGGGCACCCAAACAAGTTGGTGGGAGCCTAAATAATATGAGTGATCTGGGTAGGTCGCCGCTTGATACAGGTAGGACACAACCTCATAGAGATGTCTGCCCCGCTTATACGCAATCCTGTCTTGATAGGGAGGAGAAGCTCTGAAATATCACGGGTAGAAGGGCCTCTAGGACCCATAAAGGAGAGATAATATTACAGCAAATAACACCAATAGAAAATTAACCCAGCTGGCAGGGTTTGGAAAGAAGGGTAAAAAAGCAGGGTGTCTTGTATGTGCCTTTTGCTCTTGGGGTTTTCTCTCATTGTAACAAAGCACATAAGAATAACTTGCCCATACTCAGCTATGTCCCTGCAACCCCTCTGAGACACGTATAGTTCACGACTCACCGATACGAGTATAACAAGACACAAATAATTCAGCACTGGGCATTAGGGAGAACTTGCAGTAGGGCAAGGCGTAGAGTTCAACAGCATAGAAAAGCATGTCCCTTATCACTGTTAGTCATTTGTAATTTAAGCTCTGAATAGACAGCTAATTCTGAACTAGTTCCAAAAATAAAGAAAAAGGCGGGAGGAGAAGAATAAGTGGTTCCGGAGAAGTCAGTACTCTGCCTTCCCCTGATACGAGCTACAGACTTGCATGGGTGACCAGCACTCCACTGAATTTGGACACAGACAGGCCATTTCAAATAGCCCTGCAGTTGAGCAACACTTTTCACCCCAGGGAAGTCTCCCTTCCAAACATTTCCATCATTCCACATGGGATTTCTTTCAAAGCAAGCTTTTGGCAACTCTCAGTGATTTTTTTCCCTTGCTTTTTTACTCTTTTTTTGAAGAGTTTGAGATGTATAGGGAGATTGCTGTTTTCTTTTCACCAGATGTTTCAAGTTCTGAAAAGCTTTCACCTGCACATAGGTTTATCCTGAGGGAGAATTAATTCCAGGTTTATCTGTAGAAGAAAGAGAACCACATACAACATGAGGGATGCCTGGCTTCTCCTCAGAAGTTCAGAATTGAGATCTGCCTGGGTATTCTAGATATTTGTATGACAGTCTGCAGAAAAAGCAAGTAAATGCAAATGTGTGTTCCTAAAAACTTCTGCAGAAAAAGCAAGTAAATGCAAATGTGTGTTCCTAAAAACTTCTTTTTTTATCTTTTTTTAAGCTTTTTTTTATCTTTTTTTTTTTTTAATGTAACCTAATAACAGCTTTAAGGACTATAATAACAAGAAACGACCCCAAAACCAACCTGATAGAGAGTGAAGTACTAAAGGGGCACAGCAGTAGAGAAGTGACTGACTCATAGCACTGGAATATGGAGACTTTTAAGTAGCCGCACCACTTAGTCTACCAGAAGAGAATTTTATACCTGAATTGGCACTTCATCTATAAGGGAGATTTGGAGAAATTGCCAAGAATCTGGACAATAAGTTGAGCAGATCAGATGACTAGCAGACAGCAGGGGAGCCAGGAGAGTTCTCCTCAAAAAGGAGGTGTAATGGAGAGAGATAGCAAGGACAGCAGACAAAGGATGCAGGAGCACCTGTGTATACGTACCATGCGTCTACAACCAGCAGGATCCCTGGGACCAGGTTGCTCCTGTGAAGATGCCTCTAGGATCCCTAGCTCCTTATTTTTTTTCCTGTTGCATCTCAGCATCCAGAGGCATTTAAGCCTTAGAACACCTGGAGGTAGCATCTGGCAGGGTAAATCAAGCCGTAAAAGCAGGAAGCCTTCCTGACCTCCTCAGCGCGTGCTTTGCTCACATGCATGTGAGCGCACGCACGCGGTCTGGGGGAAAGGAAAGAAGGAACTGAGGCAGCAGCCCGTGACGCCGGCTGTGGGCGCGATCCGTACGGCACCCGCAGCCCTGCGGGGTGACGAGCAGGGATCTATCTCCACACTGCAGCAGCTGGGCAGCCTCCCAGCAGAAAACGCTGCAGGCGACGCTTGTGCTTTGTGGTTATTATCCACAGGAGCAGGTAGGGGATTAGCGACCAGGGAGGGTTTCATGGTTGTCACCAGGCTGCACGTTGCGGCTGCTCAGAAAGGCATGGCGAGAGAAAGGGGGTAATTCAGCCTTTTCTGTCCTAAACCAACAAGTCCCTTGGATTTGCACTAGAGGAGAATCGTGTCTCTGTGTTGGAATGCAACGTGTGATGCATATCTGCATGAGATACGGCTCCGAGTCATGTTACTGCCTGTGTTTGGCAGCGATGCTGGTTTATTGTCCTCTCCTTCCATTCACTCCTGCCTCAGCAATGGAGCGCTCTGTCCCCACGGTTGGGCCACAGCTTCTTGTGTCTTGTGTCCTCTGGCTGAAAGAAGAAAAAAAGAAAGAAAAGAAAACAGTTTCAGGAATGTTGTTTTCCAGCCAGATCAATTTCCTGACCTGATTCACAGCGCTGATGCAAACACCAGTTGGAGCAGCACAACCAGGAGGGCAGAGCACGAAGGTTTGAGCTAGCAGCAAGGACCAGCAATACCTTAAGGCTGAGCTGCTGCCAAAGTCTCTGCATGCAGAAATCCAGCCCGAGCTGCGCTTTGGGGGATAAAGCTCAGCCCAGACTGTGTTCCGAACAGTGCAGAAATATCACAAACTTGACTGTTTTCTACTTCTGCCTTTGATTTAGGGGGCATAAATTTAGATTTGTATCTTTCGTCCAAAGAAGCCTCATTATTCCCTTAAGCAGCTTGTTTTCACCAGTGTAATTAATCAGGAAGCTGCAAAAGACCATTTTATTTCATCCCAGGTTTAAAATCCTGTTCATCTCGGTTCCTCCCAGGCGCTGTGCAGGCACTCCCACGTGCTGCATTTTCTGAGCAGTGTACGTGCTCTTATTTTTAGTTAAAGGCAGTAGAAATACATTTGCTTTAAGGAAAACATCACTAATAGTGTTTGGTAGTCTTTGAACTAGGTGTTAACAAGTGTGTTTTAAAATTACCTGGCTAAAGTCTTCCCCTCTCACTGTCTCAATTAAAAAAAACAGTCATTTGATCAACATATCACAAAAAATACTCATTTTCCTCTCCTTTAGCAGGATCTCCGAGCTCTTTAGAATGTAGCATTTACATCACCTTATTTTAAACACGCTTCCTCCATCCCCTGCTAAACATAGGTAAGTGTTTGTGAGTTTTGAATGCATAATTTATGGATTAAATGAGTTTTCTCTTTTATCTTCAGTGAATCACATTAAAATATTTAGGTGCTCTTTTTTAGCTGCTAAAATGCAGCCGCAGACAGTCAGTCAAGGAGCGGAACTGAGCAGTCTTCAGGATCAAGTTCAAACTCGTAAAAAGATATGAGTTACTGAGACTTAAAAAATATATATATATCTAAAGGTCAAATCTTTCCCTAACAAGGCTAACCATAGTTCTCTCTCTTCCAAGGAGAATATTACAGAAGAAATATAAAGTATGATGTGGTCTATATTGAGTACTTATTGAAATTAACCTTGTATTTCTCATTGCCTTTTGTTAAACACATGCCAAGCAGAACCATGTGTTCCCAGGGGATTCCCTCTTGGCTCCGGATGAGGCGTGTGCTCGCTTGATTTCCCTGAATGCATCAGTGTGAGGGTGGGTGATAGCACAGGTAAGCGGGGGGATGTTTCCAGAACTGGTGCGTGAGCAGTTTGTTCTTACAGCCAGCGCATACAATGAGCTGAGACAAGCTTGTCTGCTTTGAATGTGTTATTCTGAGTATATACTTATGGCTAATGTTGAATATCAATACCTGCCCCTGACATTTGGAAGGACTGATGCACTTTGTGGTAAATCTGTGAGGAGTTCAACGCCGGTCAGAAATGATCAGTGTCAGTTCGGTGTTGATTCCAAGTTGTTTCATGTTTGCACATGGTATTTATGCAAATGCTGTGACAGAAATGCTATGTTCCTCATTTTGCAGTCGGAAAAAAAATCATAAGACTAAGGGAGTGGCGTGATGACATGATAAATTTGTCTTTTGGACAGGGATTTAAGATGTGCTTCTATATGACACCAAGTATTTATTTGGTCTAAACTCCCTCTGCCATTTCCAGTTTATTTAAAAAATCTGATAGACTAATTTTGAAGAGCCAGACGTGCTGCCAGAGCAGGCACGTCCATCAGTTCATACCAGCTGTATGTCACATCCTAGAGCAGATGCAGGGCTAGCACAAAGGCATCAAGCTGACGTGAAGTGCATCACGCACGCTGACAGCTTCAACAGAAGTGCCTGCTCCCGGATAAATATGCTGAGAGGGAAGCTGAATGTGCACAAATGCAGTATTAATGCTCATGCAACCACGGCTTTACAACCTTGACGGAAGGAGATGGAGCCTGGAGCAGGTTGTGACATCTTGGAGCATCTTGTCCCTTTCCCATAGTCATTCAGGGGCTGTCACAGGCAAGACGGAGTAAGCCACATGCATTCAGCCAACTATTAGAGTACAGTTGGAAGTTTTTTTTTGCCTACGATGGTGACATTCAACAACCTTTCACTGGGCGTGGCAGAAATTTCATTTGACACTGAAGTTTCTCCTGTTTTGATGCCTGGGACGGCTTCATGCTGAGACAAGCGACAGCAGAAGCACTAGGGGCACCTGGTGCCACGACCAGGATGGCTCAATATCCTCCTGGGAGCTGTATCTTGCAGAACGGCTCTTTTTAACTGTGAACCTCCCCAAGGCGCAGTCTGAGCTGCTGTGGGGTCACACAGGAGAGGGGACCATGGCACAGGACAGAGCACTGCTGGGGCACTGGGAACCAGCTCTCAATCTGTCTGATAATTTAATTCGAGAACAGAAATACGCAGTCCATAGTGAAGATTCACTAATGACTGCAACCCAAAGGAGATTGTTCTTTATTTCACAACTCCTTTTCTAAAGCTGAAATAATTTGGGAGAGGGAAATGAGAGATTTATGAAATACACAAAATGCCCATAGGAGAGTTTCTTCGATCTTTCTAAAATGCCTATAACATTTAATTAACTTTTACTGTACATGGCATTTTTTTACATCATAACACTAATCTTTGGCATTTACATTGCACCTTTCTTTTGTAACAACTTTCCTGGAGATCACAAATCACTTTAATATCTGTCAGTTAAGCCTCACTTAATCCATGCATGGGTAATGGCAGTTATTCTATTTGCTCTTCCAACATGTCAAGATCAGTGTAATTCATACTAATCTTCAAGATTTAAAATAAAACCAGAGGCAGAAACTATAGAAAAATCCACTTGCCTTCTTATTTTAACACACTACAGTCACGCCTCCAGCTCTGCAGTGGCTCTGTGGTCAGTTTGCAGGTGAAACGTAAGTTCATCTTTGAGCTGTCCACCGCCGAATGGCTCAGAACCTATTTATGTAGGAGACCCTTTCAGCTCAGCACATATCACAGCCGTGGCCTGCCAAGATGTGTACAAAAGAGAGGAGCTAAGAACATACGTAGCCTCCATTGGCTTCCTGACAGCCACTGCTCCTCCCCGAGTCAAAAATAGTTTTGAGGTTTTGTTGATCTCTAGGGCTTGCTGCAAGATCTGTATTTTGTTAAAGCTTCCAGGAGGTGGGCAGAATTTGGGTGTGATAAAAGATGACAGTTTAAGCCTGGCTATTTACTGCAGATAAAAGAAGTCACGGAATTTTAAAATAAACATTACTTTCAAAATCACGCTAGCCTGAGGCACAGCCACACAAAGGGAGTTTTCCAAGGCCGTACCAAACATTTGTATTCCACGCTCAAAGATTTAGCAACATGAAACACACAACTGATCCCAGGCATAACATTTTGAGCCTGGAAAAATTATCAACCTGGTAAACCATTTTTACAGCTCGACTGCTTTTTCAAAGCTATATATTACCCATTTCTATGCAATCTGGGGGAATGTCTAGGAAATAAGTCACTGATGGAGAGGAATCTAACATGAAATTTTCTTAAATTTCATGCATTTTTGAGGTAATATATTGAAATTTGATGATTTACATTTCTTTAGAAGGGTTTACCACTTAGGATAATGAAAGCTGTTTTCCTGAAGAAGTCTAAAGCTTTGGGGGAATTTGTCTTGCTTCTTGGAAAATTGTTATGTCTCTCCCTAACGTTTTCAAAGAGTATTTGTAGGGCATGAATGGGGAGAGCCCTCTGCTTGCACACAGATCCAACCTCTTCCCTGTTATCAGGGATTTGGTGATCATCATTCCCAGCTAGAAAAATCGGCCCTTTCTAGGTAAGTGCCTGCTGCATGTGTGACTAAAAATGCACTTAGGAAAACTCTGAAAGTAAAGAGAAACTGCAGCTGACCCACGAGCGCTGAGTGCACAGCAGTGTGCACAAAGTTCCCGGGGATGAGAAAGTGTCGGGAGCAAGACTGGAAGGAGGGCGAGCTGTGTTCAACCTCACACTGTGATTTATTGCAAGCTTGTGATCTCGGGCCTGGACCTAGGGACTGTTCCAGCACCAGGATGTTTTATGACTTTCATTGTTTTTAAGTTATCTGTGTGTTTACTGCAAAAATTATGAGCTTGATGGTGGGATTTAGCTCTGAACAGCCAGGGCTGCTAAGCCATCATCACAGTGTCCTAACCATAGATTCAGTACAAGCTCTAAAGTTAACTGAGTAGTCGTCGTCATCTTTTTTTTTCCCAGATGCTTTTTAAAAACTACTTTTTCTGAAAACTCTGTAATAACGATTTTTCATCTCTCACCTCTGCTCCTGCAGTTACCCTGAGTTTAATCTGTTCTTGCTGAACAAATCTGCTGAGTTCGTGGTATAGTTTAACTCCAAAGGTGATGTTGTTTCTTCTTGATTGTTCAATATACAAAAATCCCCAAACTGCATATTTTTGTAATTAACAGTAGATAAGGATATTTTATATAAAGACTATACAAGCAAGAAAAAAAATAAAGCTTTGCAAGCATGGTTTATAATGTGCAGTATTAAGATTTTTAATGGGCAGGGAAAGACTTTCATGATAGGAGTAGAGAGTTAAAATAAAGAGCAGAAACTCTGTAGGAATTAATAAGAAATTTGGTAGAGAGCTAGGAATAAAATTCCACATATGGTGCTTCTATTCAGCGAGAAAAAAAACCACTTACTACAGCATTTATTTCTTAATTGCCAGGTGTGGCTGCTCTTTAGAGGAAAGTGTCTCTATAACTGGCTAAGAAAAAGAAAAAAAAAGTCAGAGAAAATAAAGACACTGATTAGGAAGGAGATACGGTGTGATACTGTAATAGAAAAGGGCAAAGGATCAGCCTAAGTTTGCTGGTACGTGCAGAAATGCCAGCATCTGATTTTTTTTTTTAAGTGAGAAGAAATCATTAAGTGTATTCCTGTCTGTATGGTCTCCTCCTCTATTTCCTTTGTAGTCTTTTTTCTTATTTTTTTTCTTAATGACAAGAAAGATAAATTGCTAGTTGGTAAGAGTGCTGCAGGGGAAACACTGGGGATATAACCACCTAATTATGAATTTCCTGAATGTGCAACATGACCAGGAGCAACTGGACAAGATTAGTGCTGTATGTTTCATCTCCAGCTGTTTCATGAATACCAATCTCCAAAATCTTCCAAGAAGGCATTTTTTTTCCTATGGCCCTACTTTTGGCTTTAACAATTCAAGCAATACTCTAGTTTTCAGTGGAGCCTGAACTGAAACAAGAGCTTTCAACAAACAAAACAAAACCCAAGGAGCCAAAGAACTGCACAGTGTTAAGGAGATTTAGCTGAAATATTTGTAAAGAATCAAAGGGGTATCCTGCTCATTGGCAAAAGCGGAGCTAACATTGCAGAGAAACATGATTAGGAGACAATGAAAGAGGCTTTTTTCTTTTGGTGCAGTGGTCAGAAGTTATTGTTTTGAATAAGCACAACTGGTGTGTAATCTTCATGGCCAGCTTCTTGAATTGGTTAAACGCCAAGGCTCTTTGGAAGCACTTGGCGGATGGGAACTTATTTCAACTTATAAAACCAACGTAGACGAAAAAATGTAAAAAATGCACTGTGTAAGTCCTTAGCTTCAAGCAGACAAATTATGAAGACAATGGTGCTTCTCATGGAGGCGATGGCAACAGGAACATTTTCTTTCCATGATGCCTTTGTAAAGCTTATGAAACAGCTAGTAGAATAATAACCCTGACAAAAACCTCCGCTTGTTGTGTCAGAAATGACATGGTATTTAGCAGACTTTTAGCTCCTGTTGAAGTCAGTGGAACTTTTCTGAGTTCTAATGGAGTCTGACTGGGCTTAAATGCTGCACGGTAGTAGTGTGGGTGATGCAAACACCACATTTAGGTTTTTACCTATTAAAAGTAATAGAAGGATGTCCAGGAGAAAATTGGTTTTGTCACACGTTTGTGTGCCAATGTGCAAAGTTACTAAGCACCCCAGTAAAAAGACAAGGAGCTCATTTTTACTTCAGAATTTTACAGTAATTAGTCCTTTGATGTTACTGTAAGAAAAAGTTTTTGATGGTTGAATTCTGTGTGTGTTACTGAGCACAAGAAATACTGAGCAGTGCCCTAGAAAGGGAAAAGACCGCTAATTAATACCATGAATACAGACTCTTCACCAAACTCTGCGAGTTCATGAATGCAAAAAAACATGAATATACCCTCAGTGAATAACTCGCATTCATTTGCTCTAAATAGAGAGGTACAGATAGAAATCCAGGTTCGTGCTAATGTTTACATGCCCTAGCTATTTCAAAAGAGCCTCCTGCAGAATTTTGGATTCCCTGCAGTAAAACTGAGCAGTGTGACCTATGCGAGAGACTTACCCAGACTCTCTGACTGGTGCCAGTCTCCACTGGCAGTACCTTGAAAATAAAAGATACTAAACACTGAGTACATTCTAATCCATACTATTTAGTTTATCTGCATTTAGTTGTTCCTTTACTGGATAAATAAGGGATAGAAGATCACTATAAGTAGAAATGTCTGTATGATCTTGCGTACCTAATTGTTTAAACTGTACTGATTCTTTCTTGCTTGTGATAGAAAACAACCCCCCCTCAAAAATATCACACAAAAATAATTGGCCAGGAAAAAATAAAGGATTAATTAAAAAAAAAAAAAAATACATTGTCCCTTCTTTACACCATGGGAAGAGTAAGTTTGTGACAATAAAGGAAAAGGAGGGGAGGACCCATTTTGCTCTGTATGTTTTCTTAAGAGGGTCGCTTCTTTCTCTCATTCTCTTTTTTTGGGTCCCTCGCCCTTTCCACCGCGCACGTGGCTTCCTGCAGCCCGGGAGGATGTGACTGCAGGAACTGGGCAATTCCCACTCAGCCTGGTTGCAGTTTGCTGGGGTCGGGTTAGGTGTTTCTCACTGAGGCCAAGTACTTCTCTTTCCCTCAGTCCAAGGTGCTGCTGGCCCTGAGGGTAAAAGCCTGGTCCCAGAGCTTTTACATGGTAAATGTAACACATCAGTAACACGGCAGACACCAAATCTGGGGCCAGCTCATCCGATAGCTGCTCAGAACCTTAATAATATCTATGGAGAGGGAGCTCCTGTGGCCATGGGCCAGCCAGTGCCTGAGCAGAACCACTGACTGCGCTTGCCAGTGCTATGGGGTATTAGAAATGACTGAGGGCAGTACGCCCTAGGTGGAAAAAAAATTAAAACAACAGTATTCAGCAAATAAATCAGTCAAAGCATTCTCTGTACACTGCAAAGCAGAACTGGTGCCAAGATCTCAGCCTACTTGCCCTCCAGAATACAGAATTTGCAGCTTATTGAAACAGTAAAAGTTTAACTCGAATCCCATCAGAAACCTGAGGGAAAGTATCTCCCGAGAATAAAGCCTGTCTTCACAGCCTTTATAGGGATGTCTGATCTGAGATGTCACCTCCCGACTGAATGGACAGAGTTTCCACAGACTCCTCTCTGGAATTTTTCGCCAAATGGGACTGGTTGGCTGAGGGGAATGACGACAGAATACAGGATTTAGAATTGGTTTGGATCCAGCCCCAGTCAACAGTGCCTAAATTGTTACTGTTTGATGGCTAAACAATTCCTGTTTGAAAGAAGTTAGTGGTTTCAGCCTGGTCCCAGTAGATCTGTATCTTGGGAATGATTGTCCTTAGTGCATAATTCCAACAGAAAAGCCAGAGAAGGAGGCAGAATCCCCCCTTCATCCTGTCCCTCTGCCACTAGGACACATGGGAAGAGAGCGAGAGCTGTGCTACTGCATTTCCGACTCAGCCTGCTTCATGAGAAAACAGAAAGATATCACTATGAGAAAGAAAAACTCTGCATCTCATTGGAAGCTGAGACTCAAACAAACAAACAAAAAATAGACGTATTGAATGGAAAAGTTAATGACTTTGGTGTACATTTATTGGGACAATTGCTTAGGTCAGTCATTTTCCCCCCAAATAATTTGCACATCCCAGCTGTGACACTGTTTAAACTAGTTTTTGAAGGGAACTTTCAGGGCAGATGATGTTTCCTCTTGGCCTGATTAATGCTCTTCCTTGATCAGCTGGCTCAAACACTGAGCCATTAAAGAATAAGCTTTATCTGTTATTTTCTGAGGAAAAGCAGTTCTTGCTTCACTCTCCTCTGCCCTCTTCCTTGTTTTTCAGAACACGTCCAGTTTCCACAGAGCCATTTTACAATTGCTCTTAATTATATCTGGTCCCCGAGTCTATCAGTATAGTGTGGCTGAGTAAAAGGTGTTGTAAAGAAAGATGACACATTATTTTCAAATCTCCAACCCAGGGCAGCTTTGCTGTATCTTACGTGAATCCAGCCAATTTCATGGCTTCGGGTGAGACTGGAAATCACATGAAAATCAAGTAATGGGGTGCATTTGTGCTCAAACTTGTCACATGTGGTTACTGCCGATGAGTGTGTCTCAATTCTGCTCCAACAGTAAAGCCAAAGTGAAGCAAGGGTGAACTGTAAAAGCTTTCCACAGCTACAGAGACATATAACTACCCACTCACAGCAAGGGCAGGGGACATTGCTCTGCTTCTGCAGGGGATGGACACCACCCAAATGCCCCTAGGCCCAGAACCTCGCCTTGTTTCTTCAAACGAGAACAAGTTCAGATGTAGCATCTTCGTTCTGGCCCACCTGAGAGGAAAGAAGCAAGTACACCTAGTGGTTTCATTTCCTTCCTCTCCTTTATTTGTTACCATTATCTCTTCTTTAGGTTGGATTTGGTTTGCTCTTCAGTTTACATTTTGCCTTTTTATAATTTTCTAATCTGCACCAGTGATTTTTTTCTTTCTCTAACAACACTCTTGTCTTCACTACCTTCCTCTTTCCTTTTTTTTCCTATCCTTTCCTTCATAAAACAGTCTATAGCATCAAGTAAAGGCTTTACCACCCTAGTGAATAATCAATCTCATCTGATTCTCTAACTCAATCCAGGATCATCAAAAAGTCTGCATGTTTTGGGTCACTAATAAAACAAAACATTTTCCTGCTTTTAGACTTTATTCATTACAAAAGTTTTTGCAATTAACGATGAACAATACTCAGTGCCACCCAAACATTTCACACTGAAAAATCTTTCCCATGGGAAAACACTAATTTGTTATTTTCATAGGAATTATCTATTTCAGATAACTTTATTTTCATTTTTTTCAGTGTTTTGAACACTTAAAAATAATAATAAAAGCTTAATTGGGCAAAATGTTTGGATTTTGCCAAACCTCTATGCCAAACTGATGTTTTTCAGTGATAGTTTCAACAGCAAATGAAAAATCAAGGAGCCCCAAAAGGCCAAAAGGTTTTGTTGGTGTTTTAATGACAGTTAACGAAAATGTACCAGCGCTGTGTACGAATCTATAGTTTTCTAGCTTCTGAAAGGAAACCTTGCTCTTATGGTTGAAGTGAATCAACCACTGCAAAAAGCTTTAGGAAAAATAACACTGAAGAAAATATAGAAGGCATAGGGCATCCATAGGCATAGAAGACAGGCCAGTGATGAGACGTTATTGAAGGATAGATAACCAAGGAATGCTAAGGCCTAATCCAAAGATCCTTCATAAAATGGGTGCAATTTGTAGTGTGCATGAGGCAGAGTCCTAATTTAGCTTTTCCTATATCCAGATTAAAGCTCCAGTTGTGATTCCTACATTGCTAAGATGCTGCGCTGGGAGGTGAATTACCAGCGTGGCTCCTCATGGCTCTGCTCCAGAGCCAAAGGATAAACCTTCTTTATGGCTGTAACAAATATGCCAGAGTATTCCTTAATCTCTGAAAACGTTTGTCTAATACTTCTCCCAAACTCACAGGAACATAGAGGCGGTCACAGTGAGCCAGGTCGAAGCTGTTCTGCAGGATCCTGTCATGGAGCAAGCAGCAGCAGATGCCCAGGGAAGGGCGAAGATCCCAGCCGCAACCCGTGCGCGTGAGGGCCCCGCAATGGAACCTCCCTGCAGCGAGACCCTATTTCTTCTTCTGCAGCTGACGAAGGAGCAGGCTTGGTGGTTGCCCAAGCTCCCAGGCCAAGGGGTGATCCCAGTATCCGCAGGTAAGTAGCGATGCAGGGTATTTCCATCCCACGTAGGAACCCAGGAGATGTGGGATGGGAGGCAGGCGGGTAGAGGGCCCGCAGGACAACCTGCATGTATCTAATCCAGGACGGGGTAGCTGCAAGCGGATAACGCAGCCAAGGCAGGAGCTGCGGGGAAGGTGGGGGAAAAGACGGGCGACGAAGGCAGAGGGGACAGCGGCAGCAGCTTGGACAAGGAGGCAGAGGTGGGAAGCGGAGGCGGTGCGTGTGGGGGGCCACAGGAGAGCCCGCGTTTCTGTCAGGGAACGCTGGAAACGCCGCAACGCGCCGCCCCAACGGTCGTAACGGCCGTAACGGCCGCGGGGCGGGGCGACCCCTCAGCCGCCGGCGGGGCGGGAGGTCCCGCGCGCGCGCCCTGCCGTTCTCCGCCCCCCGCGGCC
>JAWLRI010000640.1:6558852-6574417 GCA_034781795.1 Crypturellus tataupa
TTTATGAAAAAGGGATTGCATTTGATTTGGTGAGACTTCAGCTTTTGTTTTGTGCAAGGACAGAACTTTCCTGTGCTAGAAGTGTGTGTGTGTGTTATTGATTTCATAAGGAAAATATATGTGGACAATATTTGCCAATGCTATAACAACGTTTCTCTGTAAAATGTACTTTGCTATTTCCAGGACACACACGAGGATTTTTGGATGTTCTTTTTTTTTGTTACTGAGCAGAGTGATGCTTTATTTTCTATCAAAAAAAAGTCAGGGATGGAATTCCTGGAAAGGGAAATCAGAACCATCTATTATATTTGGCATTTAAGTTCCATGAAGCTGAATTTGGAATAACTTCTAAGGAGACTTGATGTTCTGAGGTCAGAAATGTTCCGTTAGCTTTTGTCTTTCCCTCATCATCCTCTTGTTGCTTGTTCTCAGTAGCAATTACTCATTTTTTTAAATAAAAGTAAGAATTTGACAAGCACGTAGCCACCCTGTGATGCAGATCAGTGCAGCTTCCTTGTTTTCAAGATATACCCCTAAAATTGTTACACTTTAACCTATTAAAATGACATTGTCAGAAATCTGATAACCTTCAGTTGTTGCAGGTTTAGTTTTTATGTTCGTGATTGATAATGTGAGAGAGAGAGAGCGAGAAAGCCAAGTAATGTCCTAGAAGAACTTAAGAAAGCAAATCATTTATTTCATCTAAATGCCGTATTTCAGGAATTTTATTCAACTTGGAACAGCATGAGATATTTTTCTAATAATGCGTTCTCTTTCTTCTCTACCTGAATCTAAAATAAAGAGCAGCAAGTCCAGCAGAATGCCCTTTTCCAGCTTGCCAGAACACCTGGCTGCAATGATGGCAGTGCCTGTGTAGAGTGCAACTTTTTATTAGAGTGTCTTCCTAAATTAGTTTAATTCCCTGTGAATATTTTCCTTCCTCTATATGCTTAAAAATAAAATTTACCTTCTGACTATCAGTTTACCTTCCAAGCAAGAAAGAGAAAAAAACAGTTTTTAGTGTTGTTTGTCTACTGCCTTCATTAAGATAAAGTTCTGATAGCCTGTGTAGCATTATAGAGCCTTTGCTGGATAAGAATGGAGTAATGGAGTTTAAGGCTTTAAAGAACTTTTCCCTGCTTAATTATTATCTGTTAATCCTAGATTCTCAACTGACTGTTCAGTTATGTCTGAAGACTTAGATGCTGCTATGAAAGTAAAAGCTGAAGGTACAGCAGGGTATGCAGTTTGTAAGGACACTGAAGGAAAATAAACATGCTGTATTTTTATTTTTAAATGAATTTTGTTGAGTAAAATTCTTTTAGATATTAGGGATGAAGTCATAAATATTTTGGATTTGCCAGTGTGCCAGTTACCTTCAATAGAGTTTTTTTCCCCAGAACTGTGGTATTTGCTTATCAGGTAAAGATCTTCTATGGATTGAAAAGATCTTATTGAACCTTTCCAGAAAGATTTAAACTCTTGTTATAGCTGCTTAAATAACTGGAAAAATAACCTTTTCTCTCTTGCTATTGCTCAGTTGTAGTGTTAATTAAACTGTTTAGACTAAATTAGGAAATAGTTTTTTAATAGGTCTGTGCTCTGTTGAAGCATTCAACATTGATACTACCTAATTAGGCACTTCATTTTGCTTCCATTTGCCATCTTTTTAACTAATTAGTTACTTAAATTGCTTCATTTTTTGAACTCCTTGGTTTTCAGTTGATTAAATAGACTTGCTTAGCTTCTCTAAGGGTACAAAATCAGGAACATGCTAATTACAGAGCAACTTTGGCGTGTGTGGATAGGCTCGGTGTCACCTAAGGACAAACCTTCTCTACTTGCCTCGCTGGCTCTCTTCCCTCCCGTGCCCCTTGGGCAAACGTGTAAGAGCAGATGCTGCATCGAGGTCCTGCAGTCTCGTCAAAGCTTGTTGGCAACGTCTACAGTAGGTGTTCACCAAGGAGAACAGCAAGCTCAGGTAAACGTGCATTAAAAAAAGGCATTGAAAAGTTACTCTTGTTGCAGCCTCGAGGGATACCAGATACAAACATCTGTTTTTTTTGGAGGAAGTAGGCTCTTTAAGTAGAGCAGCCTTTCAAAGGGAGTGCTACTGTTGGAAAAAATACTTAGTATAGTAAGAATGAATTAATTCTGAGGAAATTTCTGAATTTCAGTGTGCAGAGATAATAGAGTGTAGCAGCTGTTGTTTGGCAAGATCCATCTTCTTAGGAATAACTGAGGAATAGGAAACCCAATCTTGGATCTCCAGAAGCTGCTGGGAGATTTGCTACAGATGCTTGTTTGAGAGCGAAGCAGTCTGACTCCCAGAACAAAAGCTTTTGAATATCTATGTCCTACTGTCATGTTCATTACCTGAGCAAAGGGACTGGTAACAGAATTACTGAGGGCATCTCAATGGCATTGAGTGTTTAACACAAAATTAGAATAAAGCTGGTGGGGTTCTGTGTGTTGGGAGAAAACTGACCACTGCAGGTGAAGAGAAGCTTCTCAGACTTCAGAAGGTGATTGGTGCTACTGCTAGAAATCTCAGGTGTTGGTAGGATCCTATTTTTTGGAGCATATTTCAGTACTGACTGGATAATAAAAATATCATTGACAAGTGTGTGATTTTATTTAATTCTGTTCAGGTGAGCACACAGTAGTGTGCTACTGCGGGGATTAAAGGGTTTCCCAGAGACTTTGCACCACTTCTGGTGATGATGACATACACAGGAATGCTCATGCGGCGGTTTTTGCCTTGGTCCTAAACTAGTAAAATGGGAATATTTTGATTCCAGAGGAAAGGGCAACGGAATGTAATGGGAGCCCTTATAAGTAATGTCAAAGAGCTTGGGCTGCTTTTCTATTTCGGGTAGCAACGAGCAGAGCTGAAGGAGGCAGAGCAGGGACTTCTGCAACACTTAGGTTGTGAAGAGTGCATTAATGTATATGTATAATCAGGGCACAAACATCAGTGCGTGGGGGAACATTAGCTCGTAATGGCTTTATTTTTCCCATAAGCTTGTCAGCTGTTGCAAGTATAACCGACTAAAGTGAAAATATCCTTTGGTTAAGGCTATATTGAAGCGCTTTAAAAAGACCCATTGTTTCTGGAGTACTGAAAATAGTAGCAGATGTTTTGGAAGTATTTTACAGATGAGCTGGTTGTCTCCAGTGAAATCATGAATGATGAACCATATTCTGGTAAAGATAGGGGCTATTTAAATGGAGAGCGAGCGTTTAAAAAGTGGAAGTGTATAATACTGTAGTATTGCTAATAGTCTAAATTTGGATTTTTCCTTTAATGGAAGAATGAGGAACACTTTAAAGCATTTAGAAATGTCTTAAAAATGAAGTTTCATGTCTGTAATTCTGTATGATCAGAATTTCTGCTTCTCGTCTAGGAATACAGGGCAGTGATGTGTGACAAGCTGCCCCTTTCCAGAGGTGGCTCTTTAGGCTTTGCCTCCGCTGCTCCTGTGCAGGACTCGGAGCACCGTGTGCTTCTTCCTGGGGCTCCCGGCTTGCCGGGAGCTGCCGGCTGCACCGTGAACTTGGCTCTGGGAGCTGGCAGGATGTTTGCTTTTGTGGAGCGCCGTTGTCGAGGAAATCGAGCGAAGGGCCAAGCCACCTCCGTAAGAGTAGACCCTTCAATGAGCGAGGAGAGACGGGGAAGGACGGGCTCTGCCGGGAGCTGGAGAGCCACGAGGCTTCTTGTGTTGGGTCCGTAAGGCAGCAGTTGACATTGGTGTGGTGGGAAGTTGGAATAGCTATGGGGCCTTGGCCTCCCTTATGGCACCATGGAAGGTGTGTGGGGAGTGTTGCCCCCTTGGTCTGTTATGTGCTTGCACACATGTTGCAAACTGTGGAATGACAGATAAGGGAAAACGTGGAATTCCTTAAGTGTCCTAAAGCAGTTCCTGTGCTCCAGAGACTTCCAGTCCACAAGAATTTATTTTTCAACAATATTTTTTAAGGAAAGATCCCCTTGCACATTAAGGGCACCAAGGTGGAAGACAGTGAGGTTCTTTCCGTTGGCTTCCCAGCTTTTGGGAAATAAAGAAATAGGAAAGTACCGGGAAACTGGAAAACATGGGCTCCTTATGTAGCTACAAATCATCTGCAGCACTTGTGTGTATGGAGTATTCTGCATCTCTGCTAACAACGTACAGCAGTTGTACAACTGTTGTACAACAGTCAACTATTAGGTCCTCTAGAAAAAGATAATGTTGAACACTCTTAGGAGGGAGGCTGCTTTCAAAGAGGATCTGCTGCACATATGATCACTTTAGTCCTTCAGTGATACCGAAGTGCGAGGGGTTGGTACTGCAGCAGCAGAGAAGTGCAGCTTCCTGCCCCAAAATACCTTTGTGAGGCAGTTTGTGTGGCTTCCTTCTGCAAACCAAAGATATAATTCACTCGATCTCGTGGATGTGGCTGCGTTTTCTGGGATGGCTGTTTCTAACAAAGACCTGTAACTACTGCACACAATGAGAGTGTGGTGTTTACTGCAATTTTCCCTTTTGTTTTTCATTTCTAGCAACAAGTACTTTCAGAGAAGATTCTTTTGCCTGTAGACATGTCAGAAAGTTTGCAACGTGTTTAGCCACCTGGCAAAGTTTACAGAAAGCACCAGTGTAATCAAGAGATGAGGCATTAACCAAGTGCCCCCTTCGGATCTTTCTTATACTGATAAATAGAGGAAGGAATTTGGTAGGTGTGTGTGGCATTTTTAGAGTTTATAGCAGGGCTTTGTTTTTGGAAATTGGAGGATTTTTGTGTGTGTGTTAAGCATCTTACCCCATTTTCTCTCTGCACTCAGCAGCCAAGGAAAGTCTTCCTGGAACAACCTTGAATTTACCACTCTGAGGTTGCATTTCTAGATTGGACATGTTAAAACAGAAACCCAGGGCTGATGAAGACATTTTAGCAGTGGTGTAAAAGTATTTGGAATCTTTGGTATGTGCCAGGGGCAAGAGCCGAATCCTCCAGCACGTTTGGTCTTTTGAAGCAAGTGCTGTGTAAGGGCTTGGTGTAGGGACATGCTGACTTTATAGGTTAAAAGGGCTGTCGGGCTACAGACTTTTGCAGCAGGTAACAGCCAGGAAAATGAGAGGGAAAATAAAGAATTTTTTTTTTTCCTTAATGCATTGCTTTTTAACTTTGCATAGTTTTAGAACTCTATTTCTGAAAGTGGTTTTAGCCTTCTAAGAATCTTGTAATTAAAATAATTACATTATACCCACTTTATAAATACATTTTTTTGTGTGTGTGTGTGTGTGTATGTATAAAGAGGTGTTCTCATTAATGAGCATCTTTCAAGATTAAACAGTGATTTGAGTTGCATGTGAGGAAAGCTGTTGCTGCAGGAGCCCAGTCACTTCTGTGCTGATCTCGAGCCCCTGTGATTAGATACGGGGAGGGTAAGTTTAAGTGGGGGCTAGAGGCAGGCTAAGTTGCCAAGAGAAGCTATAAGAGCAGTTATCTTGCCTGGATCTAGCAGTGAATTTTCTGCACCTGTTATACCTGTTTTTATCCTTGCTGATAGCTTTTATATGTTCAAAACATCTTTTTGTGTCCTCTGCTTTGTAGACTGTTAAACTTAGTCTAAGAGAACCTCTCAGTAAACAACTTCAAAGACTAATGCTGCATTATATAGGATAGTGTCTCTTATAAGCTCCGTGTTTACTCTAATTCTCATCCCTGTCTGCTGCACCTGTGTAAACATTTTGGATAGGGAACTCTTGTTTTGTTTGTGCATTACCCACCTGCGAGGGCTGCTGGAGGACTAAGAAGTCACTTGAGGTCAACTGTAGATCTGTATTGGAGGAGATCTGATTCAGTGCACGATGTAAAGCTCCGCTGCACCAGAGCTGGGCTCTTTCCACTCTGATCCTTCCTAGAGGGGAAAGGGCAATGTCCCATAGCTGGTTTATAGTCTAGTACCTCTCTGAAAAACCTGCAGTTTTACCAGCCTAGTAGTTCTGCTTTAGACCCCATCAGTACTCTGCATTTTTGATCAGTCCTGTCTTAATCTTGAAGAATTTCCAGCCCCCCAACTTCAGTCTGCACGGTAAAACCAGAATGCAGCTGGTGGCTATCTTAAGTTTCTCCCTTATTCCTAGAGTAAATGATTTCTAGCTAATTGTCATATAAGAGGTTCAAGCCAACAGAGCTTGTTACAAGCAAAAGTCAATCAGTTGACTCAATGCACCTGTGATTTAGCCTATTCGTAATGGGGGTTTGACAAAGCGGTGCCTAAGAATGCACAATAGGATTAGGGAAAAATCTTATGTCCAAAGCAACATGTCAGGCAGTGGAAAAAAATGGTCAGAATTCATTAAGGATGAGGGAATTTCCTTAGTGAACCTTGGGAGGAGGGTGAGATGCTGCACAGCTGGCTGAGGCTGGGAGGATTTGCTTGCGCAGTCAGCAGCACTTGAAACCAAAGCAGAAAACAACAACAAAAAACCCCAAAACAGACTGTGTTTCTGTACTATCCTGGGGTTATGATTATGGAGGAAAAAATATGTGAAGTTGGTATATATACATGAAAGAGCGGGAGACCTTTTTCCCTGTGCAGACCAGTTGATATTGACAGCCCGTATTAAAGCTTGAGATCCCTTCCTCTCCGCCCACCAAGTGTAGTTTAACATTGTAGCTTAACTCCCTTAATAGAACATATACTAGTAATATATATGTTTACTTAATTTGGAAGTCGTCCTGAAAGGACGTAAACTTCAAATAAGATTGTTTGCTTCATCAGAATTTGCCCAGCTTCCTTCTGAGATAAGCAAAGTGAGGCAGGGAAACACTGAAGTGTCAGCATAGACGCTGAAAAAGAAGTGGTTTATATTTGTGCAAGATACGACAGAAAGCAGACATAAAAGACTTGGCCTTTCCTGTAGTCTAGTAGTGCCTTTTGGTGTCTCTTGCCCTTTTCCAGCTGGGATGCTTCTGACTAGAGTTTTGAAAGGGTTTTCTTATGTTTGAAGGACTTGCATATTCTATATTTGTCTATTTATTGACTTTCTCTGTGTGAATTGCATATTATTGCCTTCAAAGCTACTTATCTTTTTTTGCGAGGTTATTTCCACACCAGGTGGACTAATCTGAGTAAAGATCTATTTCCTGAGATTCAGGTTACGGCATGTGTGCATATATATATGTGTGTGTATCTATATCTTAAGATGCAAAGCCTCTCCTCCATCCCCCACCGTGCCTTCCCAAACACTTTCAATTTGTTTAATTCCAAATGTGAATGAAGAAATTTGGAGCCAGTGTGTTTCTCACTGCATTCTTCAAAGATGTGAAGTGTCTGGCTGAGTCTAAACTTAAGCCTTGTTTGACAAGTCAAGACCACACAGTCTAAAATGCCCCAGAGATGAGCTGCATGGTGGGGACAGGGAGAAGAGAGAAGGTTGTTGTCCCCTTCCCCTGGCAAAACTGGAGAGGCTGGAGAGGGACAGGGGCCATCCCTGTGGCACATGGTGGTACCTGGAGCTGCTGCTGGTGGCCACGTGGTCCTCCATGCGAGACCGACACAGGGAGTGTGTTGGTGGAACGGCCGTGTTGAAATTAAAATATATTAAAATAAGATGGTACTTGAGGGTCTCATGTGCAGAGCAGAGATAAGGGTCTGTCTACCCCCCTCATTGGGCACTTCTGTTCCCTTGGTATCAAAAAGCCTTGGCGTATGGTGAGGAGTCCTGAATCCCTCCCATTGTGGAAAACTTTGTTCACCTCTAGCAGCAGAACTTCCTCGTTTATGTAGATTTATTATTTTTTATTTTTACTACCTGCACATTCTTGCACCTCTGCGATTTGGAGCCTGGTATGTGTATTAACTTCTGCAGCTGTAATGAGAGGTCTTCAGACATTTTCCACAGTGTGAAATGTAATTAGTGTCAGGTATGTTAAGAGTCTCTAGCTGCAGCTTTAAGATGTTATCCCCTCTTTGAGCTCTGCTGGTGCTGAAAGCAGTAATATTGAAGTCAAAAGTGGAAATATGAGGAAATCCTAATTAAGGGAGACTTATTCACACCTCTTAACTCCTTCTTGGAGTTGCTTGGGGAACCAGCAGCATCTTGCAGGTTCCTTAAAGTGCTCCTAGCTGCTGTTCCACTCTAGAACCTGCCTGATGCTTCTCTGCATTATGAGCTATCAAAGAAAACTAACTTACATTTCTAGACTAGCTTTCCTTGGTGATTTCCACTGTCGAGGTGAATTGACTTTTTTGGAGGGAGTGTGAATTAAATTTGTAAGGAGGGGAGGGGAAAAAAAAAAAAGATTCAGGATTAAATTGTATGAGGGTGACAGGAGTGCTGGTAAACCCACTTCCCATTCGCATCACCCCACTGACCTAGTTGCTACTGGATTTGCAGAATGGGTTTTTTTCCCTTGCAGTATGAGCTGGAAGTTGTGTCCCATTTAGGTAACCACAAATCAAAGCATTTTTGGCAGATGCATACTGGAGATGCAGCAGTGTATGTCAGTGATACTACTGCAAAACTCAAGGTATGTAGTCTGTGTTTTGCAACTAATGGTTTTTGATGGAGTAAACCCCAATTACTTCTGCCTTGAGCCCCAAGTTTTCTGCCTCCTTCTGGATGTGCATCATCTAGCTCTCTGGTAGTGAAATACATTAAGCGGCTTTTAGTTATATTTTGATCTGAAAAGGAGGTATGGTCACTTATCCCTCAATGCGTGATGGATTATTTATTTGTTTATAACTGCAGGAGAACTTACTAGAGGTAAATAAAGACCCTGCTTATTCCCACCTTATCAACAAAACTTGCAAAGCCCAACCCCTGCTATTTGTGATATCTAAAGCTCAGGTGTTTTGTTCGACACTTCTTAACCATGAAGGGAAAACCAGGTAAGTGGGGAAGAAAGAGATCTTGTTGTAAGGTGCTGGATGCATGAAGCATTCAGTTAAAAATACAGGAGTAATTAATAAGTGCTGTTTTTTGTTGTGTGTTTTTGATTCCTATCTCTTTCAAATGGAGAGAGGCCTTCTTAGGCAGCATGCTGTTAAAAATTACATATATATATATAATTATATGTATTTTCTGCTGGCGCTGGTGGTGAGCGGGTATTCTGTTTGCTCGTGTTTTGTTCCCGCCGCGCTCGGACCCGCGCGCTGACAATGGCTTCTCCTTCCCCGCTGCCTTGGCAGCAATCCGGAGGCGCCGGCTCCCGCATCCCGGGCTCCGGTGGGAGCCGTGGGTGCCGCCGGTTCCCACAGGAGCACAATGGGGCACTTTGTCAGGGCCGCGTCAGCCGGGAGCCAGGTTCGCAGCCCCGGCAAAGGGCTCCGCGCCGCATAAAGGTGCGCTGCAACCTGGCTGGGTACGCTCGCCTCGCAGCGCTGCAGATCCGGAGGGCAGATATCCTTTTCTTGCCTCTTAGTGCTTAATTAGTGCTTAAGACCCCCTGATTTAAGTAGTTTCTTTAGAGTTTTATACAGGATAGGAACTCTAGAGGAGCTAGCCAGGTTTCTGTGATGCTGCTGCTCAGAGATGAGGTGAAGGGGGAGTATTTATTGTGGACTGGTGTGCGTGTGGGTCTGAAACTGTCCGTAGTATTTCAGGCATTAAGTGTGGGAAGAAAGCGAGAGGGTGAAGTGGGCACCTCCTCTGGTTGGCACCTGCTTTTGCGGAGACTTTGCATGTGCACAGGATGAGCCCCCATCCTGTGACATTAATACTTTAGTATAGAGCTGCTGGTGAAACTATCCGCGGGGCATAAGGATATCCCCGAGGGCAAATATTCACAGGATGGGGGCCCAATTTGCAGATGGGTGAAGGTCTGGATTTCAGGGATTTGCTGCTTCTCAAGCAGATAGCTGGAACACCTTGGTGTGCGCTTGGCACAGTGTTCAAGCATACTGAAGGTCCATCTTGCTTTTGATCATTTTTCCTCAAAAAAATGAGTGCGAGAGGTTTGAGCAAATGCGGTGGGCAGTGTCCTTCCCCTTCTGGGCATCCAGCAGGATCAGATCAGCCCGTTTGAAACGTTGATAGGGCTCGTATTTTTGGAATTGCAAAGACTAATTTTGCTTAAAACAGAAAGACCGTTGTTTCAAGAAGTTGCTACATGAGGCAAATTGGGCCAGAGCAAGTCGTATATTTGGGCCTTTAAAAATCTGCTGTGTGAGGATGCTACCGGGTGGACACTGTCATGGCAGAAGAGTTGAGGTCAGCTATTGCTGCTAGAAAGAAATGGTGTGAAATACTGAGATCTGTGCTTATACATCCCTATCAGTTGGTCTAATTTAAAAAAATAGCCCGAGAGCTATTTATCTGTTGTGATTAATGCACAGGAAGAGGAGGAAAGAAGGTGTGAAGACTTGGAAGGAGGAATATAAATAGCCAACTAAGTGTTAAGTTTTAGCTTGAAGAAAAGGCACAGGCATCAATCCACGTGGTAAGAGTTGTATAAAGGCTTTTCTTTATTGTTACCTGACCTTTATATGAGCATAAAAGCTGCAGCCATTTGAGTTTTGGCACATTTTAGGGTTTGAGTGGCAGTTTACCTTGGTGTTATAGTAGTATTTGCACAAAGGAGAATGCTGTGAAGTATTTGGTTCAGCTTGCGTGCTTGTGGCTTTCTGTTCAGATGTGCCTGCTATGAACCTCTAGCACCTGTATTAAACTCAGTTCATCTCTGGTGTCTTTCTCTCCTGTAAACTTGGTGCCATTGTATTTTTCTGAGTACGACTGTCTCGTGGCAGATCAGTCTTGCAGAGCCTCGAGGCCCATAGGAAGAGGAGGAACTGGCTTTCCTTCGAGTTTCACAAGATCCCCCGCAGGAAAAACAGGAAGAAACTAGCGGCATGACACGTTTCTTCGCTAAAAGACTCCTTTCTGCATCAGCTCACCTTATTTTGGGATTTCATCAGAGCTATTATATGTTGATGAGATTTATTTGCCTTATGAAATAAGACAACTTCCTGCATAGTGCTGGTTAACCTAATCACCTTATTCCTAACACTCAGTTTTGATGCGCTTTTGAAGTCCTGTATTGGCAGAGCATTAGCATGGTCTCTGTGCCCTCTGCTCTAGTAATAGTAGTAATAGTGTGGGGTTTTGGGTGTTTTTTGCTTGTTTGATGCTCTGTTTTTTTCTTTTTCCCCTCTTGCTATTTATTATGACTAATCAAAACAGGGAAATGAATGGAAAAATGTATGGAATGGAAAAATGTATGGAATGCAAGAGAAACAGAATCAGAAAATTGACACTACATACAAAACTTGTGTTTATGCCTGTGCATGTAAACGCAATGTAATTCACTCTCAAAGTGGGAAAGGGCCTACTTGGCTTATAGGTGCGACAGCACGTAAGAGTTAAGGCTCTTTTGGTTACTCCATTTCATCCCAGAGTTGAGGTAGGATCCATTTTTATTCCTAAACTACAAACATATTCTTTGAGGAGTTTGTAATCGATTGGATTATAAAATGCTTGTTCTTAAAATTAATGCAGTTTCAAATCTTAACTTGTGGTCAAAATTGGAGTTGTCGTGGTGCTGGGATCAAGTGCAGTCACTCTACTAATTTTTTTTTCCAAAATGCCAATAGCTTTTCAGATGTGCATCCCTTCCCATCAATTTTGCTGTCATAATACACTTTAAAAATTGCATGTATTTCTTTTAAGATTGTTACAAATAAGCCTGTCTGTTTGGATGCTTTCAAATTAATCTACCGTGTTTGCAATTAAGCGCAGAGAGAATGCTTTTAGGTTTAAGTCGTTCTTCAGACAGATGTGATTTAACTAAACTAACGAGCACGCATCAGACAAGACAAATTCCAGACTGTTTGTGCCTTGACCAGCCATCTGTGTGCATACCTCCAGGTACTGCTCATGTCTTGAGAGGCTTTTCTCCACGAACAGTTATTACCGCTCCTTGGCGATCCGAGTGGCAAGCCGTGGCAGGAGCTTCTTGAAAGCAGCTAGACTTGCTCTTGAGGCTCGGCCGCTGCTTTTCAGTGAAAATAACTACATTATGCTTGTTTTGGTGAAGGTTACTTGGGGATATGCACAAAACATAGCAGTCGGGAACTGGGCTCTGTGTAAGCTTTTCCATCTCTTGCAAGCGGAGGCATTAATGATAATGTGCCCAAAAACATTCCCTCCTGGGAGCTTTCCTAGTTGGTCACATACTGCTTTGAGATTCTTGGTGTGTGTTTCTGCAAATAAGCTTATGGGAGTATGTACAGCCTGACATGCTTTAATATTTAGTCTGAGTGTATATATGTTTTCTCTGTACATGTAGGCATGTGCATTGAGTTGTTTATTCATAGTTATTTTTCTATGGTAGAGGTCATTCAAGATATCTTTGGGAGAAAATCAACACTAAAATACTATATGATATACTTTTTTTTTAATTTCATATACAAACTTGTAGAAAATAGTAATACTGTGATTTTTTTTTTTTAATGAAAGAATAACCTGTGCCTCAGGTAATGACTGCTAGATATGAAAACTTATTTTCATTCTCTCATTACATCTCACTATCCCCTGTTAAACGAGATTGCTTCTAGAGATACTGGAATTTTCCTCATTATCAGGGCCTGTTTTTGTAAAGCAGCGATCATTTCTGTGGGCGAAAGCAGGATTCCCTCTGACATGCGGCTGCGGTTCCATGTGTGTATGTAGTTTTTTTGTGCCCATGGCAAAGTCATGTTTAGCAATTCTCTGGTTACAGCAATACAATGGGTCTGTGAGTCAGTCCGGCAAAGCGGCTTGGGGACACTCAGTCTGTCCCTATTGAAAATAACCCTGCGCTTGAAGGCAGAGGCGTTGGGCTGGTCATGGTGTTGGGGCTGGGCTTTGTGCTTGGGAATCGTAGAACCATTAGGGTTGGAAAAGCCCTCTAAGATCATGGAGTCCAACAGGGTTTTTGTTCTGTATTCAGAGCAGGGCTGGCTGAATCAGCTGGTTTCAGCATCTGATTTGCCCCGGGCTGGGTATGTAGCAAAGACCAGGACAGAACAGCTGTGATGAGGAGGGAACAGTCGCACCTCGAGTTGACTAGCCCTTCAACCAGCCCTTCCTCATCTCACCTTCTGGGCCCATGTGTGAATTAGCTTTCCCCATTCCCGTGTTAACTTCTCTCGTCTTTGAAGCCACTCTCAGTGTCCAAGTCCTGTCTACAGGGAAAGCTTGGGGCTAATTTTCCTGGGAGGGGAGGGAAGGAGGAAGGGCTGGGCGCGTATCATGTGCGCTAATCCCATGTAATTGTTAGGTTTTGCTATAGAGCCGGAATAGTTCATGATTACAGATTGTGACAATTATGTGTTTATCTCTCATTTAGGGAGGGAGAGCGGAGCAGCAGCCCTGTCTTCTCCATGGTTCCTGCCCTTCCTACTCTCCTGGGAAGCTTCCTGGGAGAAGTGCGGGCTAGTGCAGTAATGGGCCTGGTAGCCACGAGCGCTGTGTCCTGATCTGTCGTGTTCAGAGCTGTTTCAGCCCACAGCCGGGCTACAGGCAGAATTGCTCATCACGACTGAGTACAGATCTAGCAGAATCTGAGTGGTTCTTCTGCCTATTTATAAACCCCGAGTGCCTGTTCTGGGCTCCTGTGCCTGCACTAATGTGTATGTATAAACTTAGGCCATTTGTCGGTTGTTATTTAGGCTAAATGCCTGTTTTAAAGGGAGCTGTTCTTGTTCAAGTCTTATACTGCGTATTTCGGCCTTCTCTATAGTGAAGGGAGGGTGATGGGTCTTAGGGCTCTTCACTCTTTTGTGAGGCTGAATAGCCCCGAACGCTGCAGCAGTGCATGGAGTTGTTGTATCTTAAATAAACCGGGTAGGGGCATCCCTGAAAAGGTGTCATCTATGTGGTAAAAGAATTTTCATGATTTCAGGTGATTCTGATGAAAAGCAGAGCATTGTACTTGTTATTTTTTAATCATCTGTTGCAGCCAAATAAAAAATTTGGCCTGGATGGAAAACAGTTACAAGGCGAAATATTCAGAACTCTTTTGCCAGATTTTCTGTGTTTGTCCACCTTAACTGGGAGACATTTTTTGTCTTTGTAGAAGAAGGGGAAAACAAATCACAAAAAGAAAAGTGTTCTTGGCTTATACTTCCACTAATAGCATGGCTAAAACCTTCTAGGAACACTGCACTTGGTTCTCTCAATGTGCTTCAAGCTGCTTTGGGGATTTAAGGAGAACTCTTGACATCACATGCGAGGTCATGGTAATTCACCATACATGGACATTGCTTTTAGATAGTTACACTTTGTTCTTCTGTTTTTTATTTTTTTTTCTCTGTTGCCATATGCAACTAATTTATGTATTACTAATTCACATGTTGAATTAATTTAAGGAAAGTTAGAGTCATCTTGGTGATCTGTAGAAGACTGCAGTATTGAAAATCAGGTTTATAACAGTAACTTGCAAACACTACGAGATGTAGAAGTTTGGTCTGGGTTGAGAAACCCCAGAAAACTTGGAGATTTATTTCTGCTTCCTTGCAGCAGGAGCAAGACTGAGATTTCTAGTACTCCTGGAGGTAGCTAGACAGGGAAACGCAGCCTCTCAGCAAGTACTGGCATTTTTGTGGTCTGTCCCAGCCAAACCTAGGGAATGTAGACGCACAGGAAATATCTTTTTAAAATTTAAATATAGTCAGCTTTCTAGACAAAACCCAAAATTTGAGTTAGTACCTGAAAAAAAAGCTGTGGGTTAGTGTTTGGCAGCTCATATTTTAACTGAGGAAGAGTTTTCATATCCTGAAATGAGACCTAGCTCTTTCAGTCCATGTCTGGTGTTTTCTTCCAGTGATGCCCTTGAATTTACAGGGGAAAAAATGCTTGTGTTGAAACCTCACGTATTCTTTGTATTAATGAAGTGTCCCCTCGGGTAGAGGGAGCTTTGGTTTGGAGGAAGAGTGTGAATTTCTGGTGCATAAGCTTGTTTTCCTTTCTAATTCCTATTTTGAATAGGATGGATGAGAGAATAAGCTTTAAAAAAAAAAAAAAAAAAAAAGAGGCAGTTTCCAGAGCTTTTGGCTTTGGAGTGAAGTCTGCCTGTCCCATGGTGGATGTTTGAACCCCGTCTCACCTGATGCTGCGTGTAGGTCAGTTGTGATGGACTCTCAGAAAACGCCTGGCGCCAGCAGCGCTCTATGGCCGGTCCCACTGCTGGTGCCGTTGCAACTGGTGGAGCGGTACCGATCCCAGCAAAAAAGGGAAACTTTAATTTCCCTTTTTTTCCCCTTTATAGAGGCAAGCATAGACATGGCCCTACCGAGAAACCATTAATAAAGCAAAAGGAATGCAGCTGTAAAACTTCAAATAATGACATATAGCAAATAAATGTCAACATATTGGTTGTTGTGCCTGGAATGGAAATATTCCTAGGAAAATATGTTGCTTCAAGCTACAGTCTGGCTTTTTTTTCTTTTTCCTTAAGAAAATTGGCATGCTGCTTGCAGTCTGCTGAAGCTGAGGCTTGCAGATTCAGACTGAATGTGTCACTGAGGGGGGAGGGCGTTTCATGTGTTTATGATGAGTCCCCTGAACTTTGCATTCTTTTAAAATCATTTTAAGAT
>JAWLRI010000640.1:6574517-6747304 GCA_034781795.1 Crypturellus tataupa
GGGTGGGGACAGGAGCACGTTTCCCTTCCCAGCTGCTACCTCCCCCCAAAGTGTTACATGACTATTTTGTGGCTCATCTTTCTCGGGTTTAGTTTTCAAACCTTTTATGTAATGATGCCCAAAAGATTTAGGGGGAAAAAACTGCAAATATTGTGAAACCCAAGGCGGCAGGGGAATTGTCTGAGCAAAGCTGCTGGTCCTTGGGCAGGTTTCTGTAGCCCCCATAGCAGGCAGGTCAGAGACACATCAGTTTGGGCACCTGAGAACTATGATTGTGAAAAGCCAGGGAGATTTTGTTGCCGTAACACTTGGAGAGCCTGATCCTACGTGCCAAAGGTGGATTTGGTTTTCCTTGCTGCTCTTTCTGTGCCTGTAGGCACCACTGGACCAGCTAACCAAGGGGATGGTGCTGTGACCCTGCCAGGTACTGTCGGGAAAACCATTAATGTGGCCATAAGATGAGCCTTTTGATAGGGCATAAAGGATATAATATCCCTTTTTTTAATGTTAGCACTGCTTCTCAAGCTTTCTGAGACTCTGTCCTGTAATTAAGTCTCAAATAAAGGAGAAATTTCATTGAAAGACAGATGAAAATAGATGGCCTCTATTTATAGCTTGGTGAAGTGACAATTAGCAGAGCGGCGCTTCCACGCTAACAACAGCTTCGGAAAGAGCTGTGAGAGGCATCCTAAATTTGGTGCCGCATTAAAGTTGTCTTTAGCTGCAGATGCTTGGGCTGTGTTTGCCCATCTTCGGAAAAGCGAATGCGCTTTCTGCCCTTGGCTGTGCGGAGTCCTGAGGGGCAGAGTGATGGGAGAGAAGGGGTTGAGTGCGTGGGTATAAATGGGCGCTCTGGGCTCCCTTCATCATGCGAGTGCCCTTCCTCATCCTCCTCGCTCACTGGGGTCCCAGCTACTGGTCTGCGTGTCTTATTGAGCCTCTCTGCAGGCAACGGGATCGTGGTGAGCTCTGGAAGGGCTCGTTTCTAGGCGCTCAAAGCCAAGTGGATAAAAATGAAGCGAGCACGTGTGTCGGTCTGTTTCTCGGCTGAGTTGTTAAACAGATACTTTAAAATCTAAAATTAAACGGCAGCAGCCCTTGGGGGTAGATTAGTTAGCAGGGTATTAGGTTTGCAGCATGCAGACTCGCTGGAACCAGCCGTGCTAATCTCGGGGAGGCGGCTCAGCCCCGCGGCAGCAGATCCACTTCCCTGCTAGTGCTCCACGCTCTTACGTTAAAGAGCTCCATCTAAATACCACGTCTCATAATCCTTCCTTTTTATTGTTTTTTTCCTTGAGTTTGATATATATTTGGGAGCACTTTGGGAATCCCTGGCGTGGAAGGTAGAGGGAAACCTTTCTGGGTTGCTTAGGAGCTCATGTGCAGGAGCCTGGATAAACGATGCAACTAGATCATCCGTCCTGCTCCTTAAAGAACTGGATTGCTGCCCCATAAAGTAGTGTGCTGGTGCTATTCGTGCTGAATTAAGGCCTGCTTTTCCTAAGCAGTCACCCTGTAGTTTTAGTGCTGCTGCTGTAACGCTTCAAGCCATTAGCTGTTAAGGGCGGGGGGGAGTTGTGCTGAAAATGCCGTATGATTCAGTACGGATTCTTGAGCGAGATCTTTCATCGTGGTCTGCTGTCTGCTATATATAGATGTCCTCTCTACGAGGTGTTCAGAGAGGGGGCTGTGCTGTCCCTCCCACTCCAACAGAAACCATTGGGTAGTGGTGAGGGAAAGTTGGGCACCGTTCTCTGTGTGTTGGGCGTCAGTTGGCGTTTGGCTTTGAACTGTGAGTACGGTGAGTAAAACCGATGGGCAGAACGTTAGCTGTGATGCACACGGCGTATTTTCAAGACCTGTTGCATCAAGCACTTGCATGAAGTTGTGCATGAAAACCTCACCTATCCGTGGTGCTGCTCCCACAGCTAAAACCCACTTCGATCAGTGCAAAGAGCTTTCCTTTTTTTATTCCAGAGTCCTTAATTGATGCCTCTCTTGCAGGAAGCCCGTTGAGGAAAATTCTCCATGAATGTACGTCACAATGATGATGACCGACCAGATTCCCCTGGAGCTGCCGCCGCTGCTGAACGGGGAGGTAGCCATGATGCCCCACATCGTGAACGGCGACGGGTCGCAGCAGGTCAGCGCGCCGGACTGTTCCCGGGCCATCCAGGGGGGTTGAGGATGGGGATGGGCAAAAATGCTCTGGTTTCCTCAAGTCCTGAGGGCATCAGGGCTTTTTATAGGGGGTAGAAATCCACCTTTTTACAGGGATACTTCCGAAGCGATGCTTTAAAATGTACTGATCAATTCAATGCGATGATTTGCAGGTATACTCACTGGAGTTCAAATAACAGCCTAGAGACAGCTGCAAGTGTTGAGTATCTGAGATTATGTAGAAAGGCAGTCTCTTGGTTTGTGTGCTAATTGTTGTCTGTTGCTTTTGCTAGTATCTGTAAAAAACAGATTTTAAATACTTCAAAATGGTTGTGGAAGGAGAAGAGAGAGATATAGACAAGCATCGTGTGATGACTGCTATTCTTAGCTTAGTTAAGGGTACTCATCACAGCAGAGCTAGGTATCACTGTGTGCTTCTTTTATATAAACCTCACAGGAAAAGTAGTGAATTTTGAGGGAGAACGTGAGGAAGGCAAAGTTGCTTTCAGACTTTTCTGGGAAGTGTTCTCTAGCAAGCCTGGTCAAAGGTAAAATAAGACCATGGAGATAACTTTGTCACGATAGAGCCTAAAGGTTCAACTTCATAGTTGGTAGATTCCCAAACCTGTCATCTTGGATTAGTTTTTCTTTTAGTAGAACACACATCCTAGCAATTTTTCTGTAGTACTTTATTTGGTTCCCTGCTTATTTGAGCATTTCAGCAAAGTTCTTCTAAGGTAGAAATAAACTTGCCTTTATGAATCAATAAAATGTCATTCAGGTTTTTATTCCCTTGATCTTTTGTTCCTCTCTCCAAGCTGTGCTTTCAGCTGCAGCAGTCACAAGAGGAAGAATGATTTCCCCTTTTCTTGTAAGCTTTTAAATCTGCTTGCTTATCTGGATTCTCGGTATAATACAGGATTTCATTGCTGTAGTTTTTTTGAAAGTCTATTCCTACCTTGGGACTTTTTCTTAAAATAAATAAATAAAAAGCTCTTAATGGCTCTGTTTAGAGTCTAGTATTGATATGTTTAGGTGAAGGAACAAGCTTACTGGTATTTGGAAGCATAATTACTCCTTAAATAAGCCACTTTTTCCTTGCTGGAAAACACTTATCAAGTGAGAGTGTCCAGTGGGTCTGCGGGCATTACCGAAAGGATAAATCAAGTCTCCTGAGCGCTCCTTTGAGGTGGAGCTCTGTGTCGGTCCTTGCACTTCCCCATCGGCGGTGATTCAGGAGCCTTGCTTGGCAGATAGCTCTGCTGCCTGTAAATCAGCTCCTCGGCTAATGTTCTGGAGCAGAGCTGTGCTGATGTGGTGGAAGTGCATTGCTTGGTGCTTTTCCTGTGCTGAGCAAATGTGACTCAGCAGAGCGGGGCTGAGTCAGACTACTTTTCTGCGTTAACATTTGACCTTAAATGAGAATAATTTATCACTTTATCTCTTTACTCGTAGCTGGAACACGTTTCGTGAGAGTTTTCTCCCTCTGGTCATGATGTGCTGTCATATGTAGCAGGACTCAGCTGCCTTTATGTTTTAACACTTTGAGCCTCTTCCTGAAGCTTTAATTGGTACTTTCACCTTTTAAAAGTGTAGTTTTGAATTGGAATGAAATTAATGGATTAAAAATCCATTTGATCTTTGCGCATTGCAGCAACAATATTAATTGCTGTCAACATGATTTCTTGTCCAATATACAGGCAGATGTTGCATGTTTGTGTCAAGCTTTACCTTGGCTGTTTTATAGGCAGTTAGAGCCTTCAGATTCGTTCTGTGTGAGAATGGCTTCTGAGGAAGGTGCATTTTATTCCCTCAGCAGTGCCAGCGAGGCTCCTTGTGGAACTGTGCTGTAAACTGTAACCAGCAACATGCAGCTCTGCTGAAAGGATTCTGCTCAAAGACAAATTTTTATTTATGTAGAATACTTGGTGATACCTACTTCTGCCTGCTTGTTCCACCTTCCTGCCAATACGCTCTACATACTGCTTTCTGCTGGAATTAAATTAATTGGAATTAAACAGCACATGTACATGGTATTCCTTGACCACCTGGGTTTTTCTCATGAAGCTTTTCAGTGTTGCAAACACAGAAGTCTTCAGAGAGATTTTTACTTTGGAGAAACTCCCTGGGTTGCAGATGTCACCCAGAAGGTTTCGGAGCTGAAGGGAAGAGGTGGCTCGGCTGAAGCTGCTCAGTGCAGGAGACCCAAAGCATGGTGATGGGAACTCCAGGTATCCTCGTGCTACCTGTGTAATCCCTGAGAAAGAGCTGAGAAACTGCGGGCAGAGCCCTTATCCGAGGAGCAAAATGCAGGGCAGCCGTGCCCGGAACAGCAGGGCAGGGGCTGCTTGTTCCCAGCCCTCTGTAATCTCTCCTGAGCTTGCATTTGTCTAAAGCCTGTCTGAGAAAAGCTGCAGCCAAGACAAGTATTTGACCTGCCAGGGGTGTTCTCGTGCTGCAGACAGTCACGCTGAAGCTGGTAAAGCCCCTGAGCTCTTCCCGGCAGCCGGATGGAGAGGAATATTGCCAGCCAGCAGTGAGGACCGTGGTGCAGGACAAGCGCATTGGTGTGTTTAAGTTGTTCATCTTCCCGGGGCACAGCTAGGAATGGCTGTCTGCCTGCTTAGCACTGTCTCTCTTCTCTAGATTGCCCAAAATGGCATTTGCCTTACGAACGTTTTTAGCTTCCCACACTTAATCTCCCGTACAGCTGACTGCGTTTAGTGCTTTCATGTCCTTTCCAGAGCTGCTGCTCACTCTGTTTCTCTTTCTAATCCACTTGTAACTCCTGCGGGGATTCTGGGAGTTATAATTAAACATTCGCTCCAAGAATTTCACCGGTTTCTGGTAGCTGCCTCACTGCGTGCTCTAAAAATCTTGCAGCGTGAAGGTGGAGGGGCAGGTGGCTGTGCACGTCCGTGCAGAATATGGCTAGTTTATTTTGGGATATTTTATTTTGTCCTGGTTAGATCAGTGCATTAGCAGTTGTAGAGCAAGTTTTGCATCCCTGTTCCCCTTTATCCCTCCTGCACTTGAGAAGAGGCGCTGAATATAGCACCTCCATGTGCGAGTTCTTGCCTTCTAGGGTTGCAAACTTTGAATAAGGGAAGTCAGAGTGTGTCAAACAAATCGCTGGAGTGGGGAGCAAAAATCACTGCCTTTCTGTAGCGCAATAAATCTGTGCACCTTGTGAGAGCATGAAAGCCTTTTCCTGGCTGTGAATTTACCATTCCTGAATCTGAACATAGCAGTGGCATCTGGACTCCTATGCATATTGCTGTGCTCTATATGATTTGAATTCTGTTCTAATATACTGATTTTTAAAGCAGATTCAGTGCATACCGGCAAAGTTATTTAAAAGAACAGTCCAGCGGTGTTATCAAAGTTGGACGTTGTTCTATTCTCATTTCTCTCTCATTGCTTTCTAAGAGGTCTCTAGCATGAACTTTTTGGAGGTATTGGCTACCAAGGTGTCAAAGGTGGGATTTAATCCAAGAATGTTCATGGGTCATGTCCAAGACTGCTCTCCCAATAAATTTCTCTGGGAATGCAAGAATGGCAACACATGAATTTCATTAATATTTCATGAGGCTTAAAATTACTTGCTTATCGGAGTAATTTGTTATACAGATGTATTGAATTTTTTATTGGTGGTTTGAGAATCTGTTTAAGCTGTCATAAATCATGGGGCTCAGGATTTGTCACTTGGTTTTGAGCTTGGCTATCGGCATGCAGGGTGAGCTCACCTCCCCATGCCTCAGTTCTGTCACATGGAAGAAAAACAAATATAACTTAAATATTATTATCAGGGTATTCATTTGTAGAAGTCATTGCTTTGGAAGTAGTGTGTTACCTGATTTTCTTGAAGTGATGCTGAGAGTATTCGTCCTACCTACTTTTGTGCTGAGAAGATATTCCTGGAAAGAATTCCAGAAAGATGATGTTGAATCCCCTACTCCTTCTAGGGCACCGCAAACGATAGCTCAGCAGGAGCTGGGAAACAATATTTTAAAGTACAAATAAGATTGAGCCCAATGGATTATTACTCCTTTTTTCCAGAGATGCAGTATATTCCAAAGTATATGCAACTTAAACCTTAAATTTATTCTATTCACAATTTATAAAGCTGTTTAGAAGAACTGTACCCCACATGATGGGTAAGAGCACACGTGCTGTGTCCTCAGCAGGTAGTTTTCTATTTTTTTGTATGTAACTGCCTGCAGTGTAAATGAGTTTTATGTTCCCAAACCTTTGCTCTGAGCCTCCGTTAGACTTTGGCCGTCTCGTTCGTCTCATCACCCTGTTCCCCATGGTCATGAGAGCGGGATCGAGGGGACGTGAGCGGAACCGCTGGCTCTGTGGGAAAGCTTAGTCTGGACACGGAGCAAGCACTGGGTGCCTGTGTGAGTGTAAATATTTATATTAACTAGGTAACTTAGTAACGCTAATCAGAGTTTTAGCTAATAGAACTATTTAAAGTGTAACAGCGTTCTCAAATGCAAAATAAATGCAGTGTCAGTGTGTGTGAAGATGGCCAGCTCTCCCTGACAGTGCAATAGATAGGCCCGGGCTCCAACAGTGAGCATAACAAGCTGCCAAAATGACCATCCGGGGGTGTGTTCCCTGTTTCTGCAGGAAAGGGGTTGCAGTTGTTGCTGACGCCCTACTCGCAGCTGCTGAAAGTCCATTTTTGCACATGTGAGCCCATAGCAGCAACCTCGCTTCACATGGACTTTCTGAGATCCCTCTCCTCTGGTTGCAAGAGGAAGCATCTCATAAAAGTTCTCATTCAGGATGATAAATGTTGGAGGAGACGCATGACAATTAAAGATCCTCTCCGCTTGTTTACATTGCGATGGAGATGTAATCCGTAGATGCTTTCATATAGCTCGGATTTTAATTACAGCTTTTGTAAACAGTGCATTCTCTTACGGCTCCCTTGTGTAGCAGCAAGCTGGAAGGGAAAGGCAATGTTCCAGAATGCAGAATCTTGTTTTGTTGTTTAGGAGGGCTTGGGAGACATAAATCTTTGAATTAGTTCATCTCCCACCAAGGCACACTTAGTCAGTGTGTATAAACAAGAGAAGTCACAATGCGCCTAGATATTATTTGTCCCAGATGGAGCCTTCAACTTGGCTCCTCGCGCGCTGATGTCATGGTGCTCGAGTAAGGCCCAGGCTGGAGGCACGCGGAGAATCTCATTTTATTCCTGTGCGATCGGAGCGGCGGGGGAGAGTCGGGGGCGTCGGTTGGAAAATGCGCTTCACGTCTTGGCTTTCCGCAGGGAACGGCGCCGCTTCAAGAGCCGGGATGTGCTGCTAACCACGGGAACAGCCTGCTGCTGTGGGCAGGGAGGAGGCATCGGGGTCTTGACGAGGCTCCGTGCCTCCTCGTGTAGATGTGCCCAACTCAGCTGCTTGGTTTTGATGAACGATTTAACATCTGGAGCTGTGATGGGGCGTGTGGCTCCCCTGGGCTCCCTCCAGCTCTACAGCACGTTGGGGTTGTGGTTCAAGGGGCTGTTCTGCCTGGTGCTGTGGACGTCTCGCGATGCCTTGGGCGTCTCGTGGTGCATCTGGCCCCTACGCTGCAGCCTGCGGTGCTGCAGGTCACCATCCACACGGGGAGACCTCCGTGCAGAGCTGGAACCTGCTGCCATCGCCACCCCGAGGACGGGACAAGCTGGGACTGGTGGCCAAGAGCTCCCCTGGGGCTGCAGGGGCAAAGCCAGGTCTTGCCATGGATCCCATGGTGGCTGTAGCAGCCCAGGCTTGGGCTCATGTGGAGGCCACCGTGTGTGTCCATCCTTGTCCTGGTGCTGCTCTACACGGAGCTCGTCCCCGTCACGAGGGGCTATTTCTGCTTGCTCTTGATATAGCCGCTCTCCCCCAGCAACACGGCCGCACGGGCTTCTTATGCTGCTCATGCATTTGGATGGCAGGGCAGGAGAATGTCTCTCTATATCTTCCAAACTAGTTTTTTTTGTCATTTAGAAAATAATGGCTGCCGTATTATTATTATTATTATAACGTAGTTTTTCTTGCCTACAGTATAACTTAAAATCCACATGTGCTCCCACCACTTATTCTAATGTTATTTCTGTACCACTGTACAGGTTAATTTTGTCATTGTTTTGAGAAATTCTGTATAACTTGTCTTTTTGGGAACTGATTAGAAGAAATGGCCTTTTCAATTATGTGCTTGGCCAGGGGAAGCTGGGGTTTGCTCTTGGTCTTGGCGCTTAAGTTCTAAGCAATTTAATTGAGCAAATTTATAATATGTTGATGCTTTTTCATCTATAGCATGAGAAAATCACTACTCTAAAAGCAGTTCTAGTGGGATTTCTGCTGTTATTTGCAGAAGTTCAATTTGGTTTGATAGAATTGGATTAATAGAATGGATCTCCTTTGAAAATAGGATGTATATGTATTTAAATGCCTAAATACTAATGAAAATAGATAAGTTGTGTCTTTCAGTTTTATTGTTAGGAACTGAGATAGTATTAATAAAAGTACTTTTGTGAATGCGATCATTTGTGCAAAGAAATTTGCTTAAAGGCCAGGAAGTCAGGATTGAATTTACTGGATTTTAATTGGAAACCATGATGGAATTTAGTGCAAGTCACTGATGCACAGAACAAAGTGCACGTTCTCTCTAGCAGCAATATGATTTAAAGAGTGTGTATTAAAAATCTATGCAGCTGGATAATAGAAATAACCAAAGTATTTTGCATATGTGAATGTAGTTAAATATTTGTGTTTTTTTTTCCCCCCAAGATGTTATATTTAAGAAGGATAATGTTATAAAGCAAAATTCCAAACAGAGAGATTGCAAGAAACTCTCCAAGGCTTTGCCATCTCTACTGACACTTGCTGTTGGGCACAAAGATGATAGTAGCTGCCTTATTGAAAGGGGGAGAAGCGGTGGGAGGGAGGAAACTTTTCTGTTTTAAAATGATTGTATTGAAAACCACAGGGGAAAAATGAGTTCTAGCAGAAAAACCCCGCTTTGCTCTTTGGCTTCTTGTAGTTGAAGAGGAGTCCAATGCTTCAGGAAAGAGTCCAGGGCTCCTTGTCTGTCAAAGCTTGTGCCGAGTGATAGGTTTAAACTAAAACTTGGGTCTGTGGCAAAGGAGCGCTTTGCTGGGAACTTGTCATCTTGCAGCAAGTAGTGACCACCGCGGCCCCTGCAGCAGCACCTGGGCACACAGAGCCTGTGTAAGCAGCGAAGGGAAACGTGAGGCTGGGGCATCCTCTTCCCTCCAGGAAGCAAGTTGGTTGGTGGAGCAACTTGTTTGTGTTGAAAGTTCATCATAAAGCAGCATTACCTTGCCTAATTCCTGCCTTTGGAGGCAGGAGCTGCTCCTAGGGATGTAATCTGTGCTCTCTGGGAAGCTTAATGCACACCAGAGTGTGGCTTGTGTTTGTCACTCTCCAGATCTCCAGTTTGGGCACTGAAACGTCTGTGACACTGGGTTTCTGTAGGATTACTGTAGCCAAGAAGCTCATATAGGCAGTAATTTTAACATGCATTTAACTTCTGGGTTCCAGAAACGCAGCTGTAATTCAAACTCTCTCATTGCACGATTAAAAACTGAGCGCAGCTTCCCAGAATGTGAAGACGAGAGCTAAATTTTGAGAGATTTCACAAAAAGATCTCTGTGTTATCAGTTTAATGTCAGTAAACGTTTTCTATCACAAATCCCCAGTGCAGGTTGTGCTGTTAGAGCTTCACGCTGTGCATGTGGATTCTGGAAGGAGTCTTGGCTGAGAACCATGCAGGTTTAGGGTGCCCCAGGGCAGCTCCCCTTTCCGGAAGGAGCAGGGCTGCTCTGCACACCATGAGCTCTCAGGATCCGGTCCCTACTCGATGCTGGATTAAAAAAGCTTCGCCAGCCTCTCCTCGTCATCAGGATAGCGCTGCCTGCAGTGTAAACACTCCTGCTCCGTCTCGCTAAAAATAACTGCGTCTAACCTAACCCCCCGCGTGAGCCGGAAAACAGTGAGACGGGTAAATGCAAAACGCTCTTTCCTGACACAGCATCTTGTTTATAGCACAAAGGGAGCGTGGAAAGGGAGTCTCGGGCACTTTCTGTATGTTGTGGCATTCCCATCCTCAGCAGAACTGAGCAGTGGGAGATGAGGAGGGAGATTTTTATTATAAATTCTGTTTGTAGCTATAAAACTGTGTTTGCCTATGGATTTTTGCCTTACTGCGATCTATTATGTCTAGGATGTGATGATTTTTTTAGAAAATACAATGGATAAAACTCCCATTGTTACTGCAAGGACTTTCTATTCCTGGGAAATTGGAAGCACTGGATGACTTGGTATTTTACATGGGAGTTTGTCCCGTCTACCTGAGGTCCGAAGATTGATCTCCTTCGCTGGCAGCATCTGGCCAAGTCAAATACGCTGTCATTGGTGGGGGAACCTGAAACCATAACTCACCTACACACAACTGCTAAGTTAAAACTTTGTTTCTGCTCTTAAAATTTATTTAAGTGGGCAGAAAAGTCTGTACCAACTCGTAGACCCTGCTGGTATGCAAAGGTGTAACATACTGTGTGGGGTGTAGTTTTTATCTTCTCTAAAATACGGATAACAGATGTTGGATTGAACAGCTTTAATTCTTACAGATTAGTGAAACATGTCTTTTCTTTTGGCAGGTCTTTCTGGTTCAAGTTAATCCAGGTGAAACCTTTACAATAAGGGCTGAGGATGGAACCCTGCAGTGCATTCAAGGTAAGAGTATACGGGAATATGCAGACGAAACACTATTTCCAGTGTGAAAATATTAAACGCATGGGCCTTTAAACGTAAAATTTCTTCAGAAATGCGATGTGTAGATCTGAAAATAGTGATGCACTTGGTGAGAAGCTCTAGATGCAACTGCTTTGTGTTACAAGACCTTTTTCTCATATCTCGGAATGAGACATGAATTTCTTGGAAGTCCAGGGAATCTTTTTCTTCTTTTTTTCTTTTTTCTTTTTCCCATGTCCCCAGTCATTTATTTATATAAATACATGTATGTGTATATATGATGTTTTTTTCCTTATAGCCAAATTGTAGCACGAATGAGTGGTTGCGAGTCAAATAAGTAACAATCAAGTGGAGGCCTAAGACTGTATTTCTTCATGCAAGTATTAGGAGTGAAAAATGAATGAAAAATTAGCACAGACACATCGAATGCTAGAGATGTCAGGCTGGTTTTGAACAAAAGTTTTTGTCAGCTCTTTAGAAGCAGAGCAAGTTAACTAACTTGAATAGAAGTGTGTAAGCAGTCTTTTTGATACTTTACCCGTTGGTAAAATTAAGTAAGTATGATAAATAGTGCTTGTTTTTTCTTAATAACCCAGAGACCATCAAATTCTGAAGGGAGGAACAACTGAAAAACAAAAGACATTTCAAATGTTATAATAAATATTATAGAGCAAGGTTTCTAGCTATGCACCTGGGAGGTAGACTTTGTTTAAATTTTCATCTCTTTGGAAATAGGGAGTTAATAGTTGTTTGAGATGAGAATTACTGAAGCTTCTCCAGACACTATGGAGGATTCTTAGGTCTTGATGTGCAGTAATAGCAGCAATTTGAAACTTGTTAAAGTTTATATCTGGTACTTCCATTAGAAACCTAATTATGACAGCATTTACTTATCTTTTTATTTGAGAACAGTGTTCTTGAGGTGCTGGTAAAAGAATGCAACTGGGAACCTGCTTTTTCTGTATTTTTCATTAACTTAATATATTAATACTAATAGCGTTTGATTCATACTCGGCGGCAGCAGCATCTTCAATAACACTATATAGGTATGTGCTCGTGTGTGTGTGTGTATATATGAGCTTTGTTTCAATTCTACCTGAAAATTCTGATGTCCTCTTCAGACCAACTTCAGTTCGTGTTTTATTCAGATCATGGAAGATGGATTAGCATAATGCTGGTTTTCATTGTGTTGTGTATGGGTTTTTTTTTCTTTTGGTTGAATTGTAATTCTGAAGATAACAATCAATGTTATCAATTACTTTAAAAAATTAAATCTGCTAGCAAAAATGCTAAGGTTATGATTTTTTTTTTGGTTCAAGACAATTATATTACATTTGACCTCTTGCTCCTAAAAACTCAGAATATGTTTTGACTTTTTCCTCTATTGCAATATTCAGTATATTTTAAGCTAAAATACTCTGTACTCGGGCTGAGTTTATGTTATAGTTCTTATTCTTTATGGAATTTATCCAAAATCAAACTACTGCTGCCAAAGGGGGATTAAAAACTCTTATGTTTGATGATGGAAAGCTGTCATATGAAAAGGTGGCATCAGCTTCCAGCTTGTGAAATTGAGTGGAGGAACAACATGAGATTACAAATCTGTGGTAACATTTATAACAACGACGAGAAAAAGGAATAGCGAAAGGATAGGTTAGGGATTGAGTGAACTGGATTTTTTTTAAAGAGTTTCTAAAGGTTGAAATGAGTAAAATGCTGAGACTTGATGTTATCTTGCAGCCAGGAACCCCGCTGTCTTGCCTATCTAGGCATGCTAAGCATTTGAACGCTTGCTGAAAACTGAGACTGGCCACCTGGCCTGAATTAAAGTATGAGCATCAAGTACATTATTTGTATGCTATTAGAGGAGCAATCTTTGGCTGTTCCTTTTAAGGCACGTGTACATTAACAACAAAGTATCACATACTTCCTCCAAAAATAGTGATAATCCTGGGGAGAGGGGAAGAAAAAGCCTTGTTCGTGCTGTCCTGAAATCCCTGGGACGTGCTTAGCACCTCTGAAACGTAGCAGGGCTCTTTGCTTGCACGGGGGTTTGGGCACTAAACCTCAGTTCATGAATTCCTGCTAATTGTCTGAATTTAAGGCACGTGTGTTGGCCTAAAATGGCCTTTGAGGCTGGCCCCGTGGCTGGATGTGGGCTGCGAGCTGCAGCATCCGTAGAGGAAGAAGCACCCGTGCGACGTGGCTCCTCTTACTGACACCAAGCCTGAAACTTAGCAAGAGCCCCTGCCTCCTTTAGGGAAAATATGCTTGATTACGCAAACGGAACGGGTTTATGCAGGGAATGGGCTCCTCCAGGCCTACATTCCTTGGAAAGGTCGGGTCCCCATGGGGATATCGCTGGTGTGGGTCTCCTTCCCGGTGACAGAGCTGTGAGATGTGACAGTCCTGTCCCCAGAGCCCTGCCTTCCTTTGGGGGTTTGTCTTTAATCTGAGCCTCTCTGTGCTCCTAATCTGACCAAGTTGGAGACGGATTTGAACACGATACTTTATTCTTTCCATTCTTTCCATTTACTCTTTCCCAGGCTGGCTCAGCAGATTGCTGCTAGTTGTGCAAAGGAAAAGACCGTGCAGGATCTTCACCCATTTTTTCAGCTCCAGTTGTGGATCTTGCACCCTCCTTGGTATAGAGGTTCCTTCTAGCTAATACTTGAGGGTCATCACACAGGGTGAGATATGGAAGAGAGGGAGAACATGTATCTGATTAGCTGCAGAACCGAAACAAACTCCCTGTGCTTGAAAAACAATCAGTCTGCCTCCTGAATTGCAGAATAAATAGGTTTGTGTTGGGTTACATTTCTGGATTAAATCTGATCTATTCAGCAAATCTCCATCCCCCAGTGACTGATATTTTTAGTCAATAGCTTAAGATCTTTGGTAGGCATTTTTGTTCCTGTACAAGAATCATGTCAGACACTAAGCTACTTAAAAATATGATTTGGGAATATTTTGAGTCAGTGAAACAGCACTCAAGCATCTGCTCAGTGCTGTCTTATGCTGGAGGCCAGTAATGCCAAGTTGTGCGCGCTGTGCTGTGAGTATTATGGACAACTTAATTATTCTAGTGCAGTTGAAATGTGGTTGTTATCCCAGTGCTGAAATGTGCACGTGCATATGTACAAATGTGCATATGCCCAGAGAGCTTGAGGCGTGTTGTAAACAACTTTTATCCACTGATGACACAAAATTGTTCAATTATTACTAAATGTATTTTTTTTACGTTGCCATCGATATCAATTACAGCCAAGATCTGCTTTTCTGCCACAAACGAATCAAAGTTTTTTTTGTTCTATAATTTTCTGTATAGAAATTCAGCATGCAGCAAAAAATAAAAAAAAGGATACAACATGCAAGAGAAGATACCTAGCGTAATAAAAATTCAGATGGGTGTATTGTGTCTAGACTGTGCTTTTGAAAACGTGTTCTTGAAACTTATCTCTACTCTTTGATTGTTTGGCGTCTCTGCCCTACATTTGGAGTAGCAAAGCCCAAAATTGCTGTGTGCAGAGAGGAGGAGGAAGATACGCTTTAATCCTAGCATTGCACAGGTCACCAAGAGCCTGCATTCAGTTTTTGTTTGGTTTTGATGTTTTCAAGGACAAGATGAAAATGTGCTGGGGCACCGTAGGGTTTCAGCTATGTTTTTAAGCATGAATATTTGTGCAGTAGAGAGCAGCCTAAATTGCCTTTGGGGGTGTGTGTGTGGAGGGGTTACAGACTGAAATGAAAACAAGGTAATAAATATACCCAGTTTACCAATATCAGCATTCTCTCCAGCTGATATTTTCCAGTGTTTTGCCATTGGTGTTGAACTTGAAGCACCAGAGGGTCCTGACTTGTTTTTCTCTTGTAAAACAAAGAATGCATGATTTAAATTTCTCTGGCTCTGAAATGAGTAACTCGAGGGGAAAGCAAGATGTGTGCTAACACAGTCAGCATGGGTTTGCTTAGTGTATGCTGGAGTTAATCCTTCCTTAACTTAGGAAGAGGAGAGGTTGCAAATAAATGGTGATCAACGCTAATACAGTGATTTATTTAAAAAAAAAAAATCACCAAAGATTTTCACCAATACAATATGTAATTTTCTTAAAAGCTAAATTGTCGTGGATTTACATAGAAAGATATATGTGTGTTTGAAGTAAGGCTGTCACTGTTTAGTGTAGTTGAAGAAAACTTTTTTTCTTTCTCTTTTTAGTGTGAGATTGGAAACAAGGAAGTGACTCAGTTTCTTGGAGGGAAGGAAGGAGTTGAAAATAGACGGGCCATCGTGTCAGCGAATGACTGATAACTGCTGTGTTCCTGGGTGGGACAAGAGCAGGCCAAGATTAGAGCAGCGGAGGGAATTCGCCAGGGACTTGGATGGAGGGTCAGAGATTTGGAATGAAGAAGTCTGGAAGTGAACAGAGAATGCAGACAGTGGACAGCTCCGGGAGTGCAACAAACCCGGAGCGCACTCTGGAGCCAGCGTATGTTGTAAAGCATTGTATTTATCAGAACATATATTTGCTGTAAAGCAGGAACTAAAAACACCATCATCAGTCAGTATACAGGAGACTTCTCTCCAGTGCTAGCTGTCCTTCTGCATAGAATTCAGGTGTGCTCCGAGGGCATGGAGAAGGAGCTGGCAGCGGGAAGGGGACTTGGGCTGTGCCTTGGAAGTCACCGTGCAGACTCCATGCAGCGTATAGGAATTTCCTGGTAGGAGAGGTGGCATCATGCTGTAGTTACATCATTAAGATTGTATGGATTGTATTGGACTTGGTGTAAAACCGTTTTACTTCAACGTGCGGTGGTGGTACAGTTCTTGCTGTGATGTTATGCAGCTTTTACATGGTTTTGTTATTTTTTTTTCCTACAGAAAGGGCCTTTCCCATGCTAATATGATGTCTAAAAATTTAGACATCCTGGCTGCAGCATCTGAGCTTGATATATTTGGCATTCAGATTTAGTATTTGATGGAAGGCTCAGATCTCCGGTACCCATTGCCCTTCTTGGCTCATCAACAGGCACAAATAAGTTTGGGATTTGTTAATGTTACTGGGAGAAGATGGGTTATCTGCACGATATCCTTCAGAACAAAACTCTTGGAGAGGACTAATGGTTTGGAAGGATCACATGACTCTTGTTTCGCATTCCTGTCCAAACAGTCCTTGCTGTATTAGCCAAAATAAGTCTCCTCTATCTACAGAGCCAACAGCGTTCTTTGGAGTCTTGTGGCCCCTCTTCTAGTTAGGCTGGTTTCAGGGCTCTGGTAAGCTCACGTTTTTGCACTGTTGGTATCTCCCCATGTGCTGGTTTGATGGGGGTTACGTGTCCATATTATCTGCACTACCTAGTGTAGTTCTGTGTAGTTATTCTACTCGTATTTCAGGTAGAGATGTAGTAAGTGGACCCTTCAGTCTTTTATATGATAATTAAACAGAAAGTCTCGGTTGTGCCTTGGCTGAAACTTGTGTTGAAATCTTGCATAGGGAAGGAGAGCTAACTCAATAGATTCTTTTCCCTCTTTTATTGTCATTGAGATTGTAGCACAAAACTCCTTTCTTCCCCTGGGTTTTGTTATAGAGAGCTAGGATGTAGTGGTGGAAGCTGTGCAAGAAGGCAGGAGTGCACAATGGGATGCTTTGTGTGCTGTGAGGATAGCCCTTTCTTTTTCAATCTGATAACACTGGCAATATTCATGATTTTTTTTGCATGTGCCTGGAATAAATCTTGGCTAGGATGCATTTGCAATAGTAGATTTAGCTTACAGAGTACTGCACAAAACGACAGCTTTACACTACTTTAAAAATCCATTGTGATTAAAGCATGGTGAATTAGTATCTATTATTTAACCTAGTTCCCTTGATACAGCACTTTAAACAGGAACAAACGCCCAATGTGTAACTGAATTTGCTCTGGCTTATATTAATCCTCTCCAAAGTCTCCCTGCGTTACCCACTGAGAGCAAGGCAGAGAAACACTGCTGCAATGTGGAGATTTCTGAAACCCTGTGGGACGTGGAAACTCTTAAGTGTAGGTAGGAAATGCAAAGCCTGTGCAGCCGTATGGCTGTGCAGGGGAATTGCACGGTGCTTCTGCGGCCTCTGGAAGCGGGAGCGACGGGCTGAGCGCTGTCTGCTGCCGACGGTCCCGCACGGAGCCGGCAGCGCTTCCTGCTGACGTGGCCTCCGCGCGAACGGGAACAGAGGAGCTTCAGTGTGCGGAGCAGAGGGGACGCGCGCGAGTCGCCAGCAGCAGGGGAAGGCAGTGAGGAGGCGAATCCAGCTACGCGGGTTTGCAAGCACACAGAAACAAGGGGGCCTGCTCCGCCGTGGGGGAGCACGCAGCCGAGCAGAGTAGCTGCTCCTGTGAAATGTTTATTCTTTGGTGCAATGGAGATGTTTGTTTTTGAGCACCTCAGAATGTACTGCTGGGAAATGTATTTATCTCTAGAAGTACGTTGGGAGACTTAAAGACACAGAGCGTGTGTTCTGGGTCTTTAATTTTCAGAATTCTGTGGGTTTGAGAATATGTGGGTCTTGAATTTGGCCTTTGCGTGTTTATTTTATTTGCCTATACCCATGCCTGGAAGGATCAGTGTGTGATGCATTCAAACTAATTTGAAGGGACTTTGAAAATCAGTGTCTCAGTAGCATTCTCATATTAATAGTTTCTAAATGTAACATTTTGTATCTTCATCTTTCTATAAAATATGGACAATCTATGTTTTTGTGTGTCTTTTTTTTTTTTTTTTTTTTTTAATCTTTTTTTAAGGTAAAAGCAGATCCAGCTATGCAGGAGTACTTGAATTGTCTATGTAGAACCTGCTCAAATGAAAATACTCCTTCAGCTGTAGACCTGGCACATTCCAGTCAATGGTGTCAGTATTTTAAAATCCAAGATCCACATTCTTTACTCAGTCTACAGACATTGCAAACACATTAGTCAGTGCTCTTAATCCTTTTAAAGTTTCTTAATACAGCTATAGTTTGAAGCTAGTAAAGCAATTAGACTCAGCCCTCTTAATCTGAAACTATTATATCTGTTGGCCAGAAAAGTCAAGGAGTTATTGTATCGGATTATTAAATTCTATTAGTTCTCACAGACAAATTTATTGTTTCCCATACTCTTTATTCTGTGTCCTTTTTGGCTTAGTCATGTTTAGTGCGTGTGTACACACACAGAGGAGAGGAGGAAGAAAGAAGTGGAATATAAAGAACAGCAAATGTGCAGGTGTCCTGTTTGTGTCCCTGCGCAAGGTGACGTGTGTCTTGGTTACCCAATCTGTCAAGTTCTTGTGAGTTCTTCCACGTGACATCTCCAGTCAGTCCTTCTGTATCTGGTAAGAGATACCAGGCCCAGCAGCACGCTTCCCTTTGGTTCCTCTACCACCTGTGTTAAAGAATTACCAACTCTCAACATTAGTTGTTGGTCTTCGAACAGGATCCCATGGTCATAGAAATGAAAACTCCCCTGCCAACAGCAGCGGCGCAGCCAGTAGTTAACCTGGAATATCCATGTCCTTTCCTCATGCCCCTCACTGGCATGATGGAAGAGAAAACAATCCCTTCCAGCTCCTTGACCACCATCCCTGGAGCTCAAATCCTGTTGGATGGTCTCCAGTTTCTTGCCTGGACAAGCTGCAGTGGGTCCTGTAGCAGGACTGACCAGAACTTGACCGTCTCTCAGCGATGTCCCCTTTCTGAAGCGCCTGGCAGGCAACAAACCCCTTTGGACAAGGGCTCGGGTCGGCAACAATGTGCTGCTTCCTTGGAGGAATGAGGCTTTCTGTTCCCCACAAGGGAAGCTTTGCCAGCGTTACAGCTTTTATTAACTTTATGGGCTCCATTGTGAGCATCTGAACTGGCACAGTGAGTATTTATATTATTTATAAAGTGGCTAAAGCAGACGTTTCCTTCTACGCAGTAGGATCATTAACCCCCAAATCCGGGCATTAAGTGGCATATTTAAATGTCGACCTTTTCTCCATGGCCCATTTCAGCAATAAAGGGGAAACTGAAACTTGCTAGAAATTTCCAACTTCAAGCTTCTACCTGGAGCTTCATTTTGGATTTGCTGATGAATTTCCCTCCTTGAGGGAGACCAAGGATATGAGGTTCTCTACTTTGGCAGCCAGGTGGTTCATTTACTGATATATTGTGAAATTAAGGTAGGAGATGTGGATTGGGGCATGTAGAGAAAGCACTGTCACTCGGCTTATTTACAGGAATTTTTATTATTACAATATTTCTTATTTTCTAATTAAAAAAAAAACTAATAATAAATACCTTTGGGTGGTGGCATGTTTTTGTAATTGAATTCATTTTAAATATCTTTTGTTTGTTGGTTTGGCTGAATTTAAGTTGTATTTATGCCTGCTCTGAAGAAAGCCATGCTTGGTGTTGAAAGGTCCATTTTCTGCAGCTGTTGGTGCTGGTATTGAAATTAACTTTGTCCAATTTCCGAGTTGGACGGCTTTCACCCTCTGAGAAATCCAAGCTGTTGTGTACTTGTGGATCATCATACCCTGAACAGTCTTACTTGTTTCTTCTGTACTAGCATTTGTGGAGAGTCACTGCAATGCTATGAATGGATTTTCTGCCTCTGACATCAATATTTCTGCCTGTAAGGTCAATAGATCATTTTCTATATCAAAAATATTTTCATTACATGTTAAATCACAATTTCTGAAGAAGTCATTTGTTACGACACAAATCACTGAGTCAACTTTGTGGTGAAAGCGTCACTGACTTTTTTTTTTAATTTGAAATAGTGTAACTCTTTGGACACCAAAGCCTCAAAGATGGTAGAACAGCATCCAGAAACATTGGTAATATTTGAGTAAAAAGTAAATATGAAGTCTGAATTTGTATTCTAAAATAGTTAAAAGTTTGTATTAATGGGCAAACTTACACTGGGATTTACTCATTTTAAATTCTTGTTTTGCTTTGCAGTGCAGATCACATAGCTGCAGCATGACAGGATAATTTAGAAGAGGAGAGCAGAGCTAGGGCATGGTTCTGTCATTTCCGTAGCAAAACGAACTTCAGACGTTTGAATGTTTGTCCTTGTGAAATTAACCCACTAAGTAGGTGAATAGGCTTTGGGGAAGTGATGTGTTAAACAGCTTCCTTCAATAGGAAGAAGGTCAGATTGACTTTCATCTTCTGGAGCAGTATGCCCATTTCTTGAGTGTTGCTTTGTTTGTCTTAAAATATCTGTTTAAAAAGCAAACTTTTTTATGAGTTAGATGCCATCAAATATTGTTTAAAAAAGAATCCCTTCAGTGTGAGATGAAATTCTGCAGTTTAATTGATGCAACTTTTCTTTTAATGCATGTAGTCTGTATGTGTTTGTAAAGCATTTGCAGACTTTTGCAAATGCTTTAAGCTGTGTCTGGACATTGGTTCCAGCTCCTTGATTATTAACATTTTTGGTGCAGTGCGTTTTTGGTTTTTGTTCTTGTTTTTCATTTGGGTTTGGGTCAATAGATCCTTCTTGCTTCTGCTGTGGACAGGAATGGAGGGGAACATTTTGGTGCATAAGGTCTGTTAGAAGCTGCACGTCCTCTTTGGTCCTTCCCACTTGTTGTCTAGATTACTGTTCATTCTGTGCAAATTCCCTCTATAGAGGGCATTAAAAAATATTTAGAAGCAAATAAAAAAAGTTATACTGTTGTATTATGAGAAACTTTTCACCGGAAAAGTTTGTCTTCTCTTCTGCTTGCACATGAAGCATTTGTGACCCCATAAGTATAGAAGAAGAAACTCGAGGAATCCTTAGAGAGTGCTAAGAATTTCTATGTTTTTTCCCCTATTTTTAGTATTTTAGGGAAACTTCGCTATTGCAAATGCTTGCTAACAGGAGTCTCCCTTTCCTTTTGCTTTTGTTTTTTACCTCTGTGCTTTTTGTTAGGTCTAGATACTTGTTTCTATGTTGGGAGAGCTTTCAGGCAAAGTTGCCTGAAGTTGTATGTAACAGAATGTGGCTTTAACTGCCTGTGTTGTGGCTATAGAAATGTCATATTCCAAGTGATGTACATTTTAAGCATGGCTAGACTGTTATTGATTAAAATCCAGCCTAAAACGCTTAGAAAAATGTACACTTTTGATGATCACCTCTATCTGTTAAGGATCGCTCTCTCCAAATGTCATCTTGGCTAGGTCTGTACGGATGAGCCTGGCACAACAGTACACAATATTATTTTTATTTCAGCAGAAGATAGTATCTCGTAATAACATTTTTGAACATTTCGAGCTGAATTGTGAGTGTTGGAGCTGTGCCTGGAAGGGAACAGCCGCACAATGCCAGTCATTCTCCATTGTCTTGAGCCAAAAGCTTTGAGTCTGGAGAAAGGACTTTGATTAGCAGGGTGGGAGTGAGACAAACAGGATCTTTTAGTACCGTTCCCAGCACCTGTTGCCTTGAGACTTGCTTCTAGCTCAGGTATATTGATAATTTGTAGAATAAAATGGTTTTATGTGTGCATAGACATACTTGTGCATGGTCATTTTCTTATTCTTAAGACTGTGGCTCTTGCTTGCCTGTTCTGGAGGTGTTAATTGAGAGTAGTTCTCACTTGGGTGAAGGTTTTCGTGAACAGAAGTGGTAAGCAAGCTCCGAGCGATTTTTGCCTTCAGGATTTTCACTAAGGGTTCATTAAGATTACTCAACAAGTAAGAAGTAATTTGTCTCCCTTGGGGAAGAATTCTGATATCTTGAATGTTTATCAACCATCTCCAAAATGGAACGAGCATAATTGGTGGCTAATTGGTTAAAAGAACTGTGAAATACAATTATGAAGAAGAGTCAAGCTGAAACCAATTGTGTTTATGAAATCTAGCATAAGAAATACTATATTAATCCTGCCTCAATACCAGGAAGCACAATTAGTATAATTAAGAGTATCATATTGTAATTTTCTTGGAGACTAGGTGCTTTGCCTGCTTCTTTCCTATTTTGATACAGTTGGAGCAGACTAGCTTCCTGTCAGGTGGTGCCTTCTGCAGTTAGTACCAACATAATTATAAAATTACTTTGTTTACTCCTGTCATAGTACACAGTAGGTGAAGCTGTTGTTGACTGGAGAAGTTGCTCTAACTCGTGCATTTATTTGTGGCCACAGTCAGTGTAGTTTTTGCAGACTTTTTGAGAGACCCTATTTTATTAGTCTGCTGGAAGCCCAGTTTCTGCTGGGAGCTCTCATTCTAGGATGGTTTTTCTGTTATTGCCTTTGGACCCCATTCCTCCCATCATCAGGCTAAGGAAGGAGGAAGCCTTTGGAGTGCTCAGTTGTGTTTCTCTCAGATTGTGAGTGCAATTGGAAAGATAAATGCAAGTTTTCTGCTAAAGCAGGTGGCACTAGCTGCTTCTGTGCTAATTCCTGAACACAACCCATGGGTATCTCCCAGTGGAGACCTGAAGTCTCAGTGAAGTCTCCTGAATCGACACCACTTTTTCCAGAAACTTATGTCTTCCCTTGATTCTTCCCATTCAGTTTTATCATTTTTTAACCAGGTTATAGAACAACTGCAGTGAACTTAAATACATTTTCAACACTCAGTTATCCATTATCATACTGGAATTTTTATCTTATTGTCTGAGGGCAAATGCTCTAAAATTGAAGTAATAGAAAATGCTTCAGAGAAATAAAATTACCAAGTTATGAAAATGTCTTTTTTCTGCCTCATTATAGGAAGGTCATTCTTCATGTCTTTAAAATGATTAAATACAATGGCTTTGAACGCTTCTTAATGACCAACACTATTCCTTTTGAGTGATAAAGGAGAAATAAAGATCCTACTGTAGTTTGCGTTGTGCCTGTTGCAGGCCCATGCTTGTGCCTGCTGTAACTGAGCATGTACAGGTTGGAATAAATATTCATATAGATCAGATACTGTCTGCTGGAGTCTGAAGAAACTAGGTCTGGAAAAAAGGGAAGAGGATTCACTAAGAAATCCTGTTAAGCCTTACAGTCCCATCCTTGTGGTTGTTCTTTCCACCCTTCCTTCTCATTTTTTCCTTCTTCCATGGATGCATGACTTATTTTTATCCTAGTAATCAAATATCTTTTTCTTTGGAATGTACATTTGAGTGAACAAATGACTATAATTAGAGTAGATGAATATTGTGATGAGATTCTTATCTACCATTACATATTATGGCATGTGAAGTAGAAAAATAAGTCATTAGTTTCATGTATTCATATTTAAGTAAAGTTTAGCATCTTTAAAAGGATCCTAAGATTGTAGACATCTCTCTGTTGGTAGATGAAAAAGGATTTTTTTTTTTAAGAAAAGTAGACTGTTACGAACTGTCTCTTTTAAATTTGTGTTTTATTGAGCAGCTATTGCTAATGAGCTGGTGCATTTTGTGCTTGGGTCAGACAAAAATAAATATGTAACAAACCTGCTCTTGGTGCAGTTTGCATGTCCGAGCTGGGAATGCATTCAGTTAAGTGATCATTAGTAATGCCTGCTTTGATCTGCCCTTAATGGTTTAATTGTTTCCCTGATTTAAATAAAGGCTTTATGCTTATTTTATAAAATTTCCCTCCCGGGATCTTGTCACATAGAAGTGTTTGTGCATGTGTTTTGGTGTTTTCTTTTTAAACATCAAGAATAGTCAGATATTTAATTAAGTTTATCCAGAGCATCTCTTTTGGGATCCCCTGCTCGTAAGAGCTGCTTGATAACTAGTGTGGCAGAGCAGGCTGGACAGGAGTGTTCACACAGCAGCAGAGTGTTTTGAAGGGATGCTCTGTGCTCTCCTTGTGATCGTTGTCATTTCTCTAAACTCTCCAGTCTCCCAAGGTACTCGAGTTCAGTTTGTCTCATAGAGATGCTTGCAGAAAGTCTAGCCTTGCTCGCAGCAGTGGTATTAGTTGGAGTAGGATGTTTCCCTAATACTTTCCCAGGCAAGAAATTCAACTTGCGAGTGCTTTTGGGGAGGATGCAATTGCTGTGCTTAAGGGCTCTCCGGCATGTAGGGCATTCCGATGTCTATAAACTATTTTAACTGCTGAATTAATTAATAGGCTAGTTAGTTAAATTTAAAAAAAAAACCTCTTATTACTTCCCTAGCAATGAAATGTAACTAGTTTCCCAATTTAGCCCATTTCATGATGCTATTTGTACGTACCACGTTGAACATGAACACCATTTAGAAACCCATTTTAATACTAAACACTTAGGAGAGTAACCCTCTCTGGGACTGCAATTGTTAGGTTGGTTGTGTGCAAACAATATTATTTTTTTCTTGTTTGACTGACACAAAAACTTGCACTGCAAAAGTTTTGATGGGCATACAAGCAGCATGGAGTTCTTACTAAACTCTAAATGTGGAATTTGCTTAGGAAACTTAGTTATCACAATGTGGCAAGATATTAAACAGAAAGAAGAACTTGTGGTGAGGCATGTGGAAGCGGTAGACTTAACATATAGAGCTATAATTATTATTAGTGTTACAGTAGTTCCAATCAAGAAGAAAAATTTGTCATGCAGAGCGTATGGAAACATCCCGAGTGTGGTGTAGTGTAAGCCATGTGTTCAGAAAACAACACAGTTTCAGTCATGGTGTCATAAGCTGAATTTTCTCCTTCTCCTCCTTTCAGCAGTTCCTTTGCAACTAATTCCAGGAGGCATGATGTGTTCCAGAGGTTTTGGGGAGGGTCTTTGGTTTCTTTATTGGTGCTACTTCTCCAAGAAGTTGTTGCCTTCCCTACGCTCAGGTAGCCTAAGTTTGTGTTTTCCGCACGTTAAAGCTGAGAATAATTTTATTTTGTTGCTGAGCACACCAAATTAGATTAATTAAACTGAATTTCAGATTTAAGGCCACCTCAGGTACCTGAGCATCAAATTTGGGCAACTGTTTTGTATTGCATAATATACACAAAACTGAAGAAAGAGGTCTGTGGCACTTACCACCTGCCAAGTGCTGCTCATTGCCATAGTTATTTCCATTCTATATGTAGTAAGACAAGGTTATACACAAAATAAGTGAATTAACCCCTTATTTGAGCCAGCTGCTATGCTAGCAATAGAGCTATAGTTATTTTCTATCCCTAAGCTATGTCCTTGCAATTCTCCCTCAGTAGTGCATCTCATCTCTTTGCACCCTTTCTAAGCGTTTGGCTTATTCTATAGTACATATTGCAACAACCAATTTGGAGTGTTTAATTTTGGGGCATTATTTTTTTTTTTATTCTTATTTGTTTAAAGGTGGATGCACCAAGCAGCCGTAGTGGTTACTCTTCTCTGCTCAGATGTAGTGAATTGCTAAATGCACTTTCTGCAAATGTCTAGAAACTTTTGAAGGGAAAGTTTAAAATTTAAAATGGAATAAGAGATTAAATAAAGCACAAGGAATTCCGATTTAAGTACAAATATCATCAGAGACTAAGATCTTGCCTTTCAAGCTGTACAGCCCTTAAAAGCATACACCATGCAATGTTACTGATAAGGAATGTGTGTTTATCTTCTCTCTCTTTCTCTTTTTTTTTGCCTCGATAGCATATGCTTGCACACTGCTGTCATCAAAGCTGTTTGTTTTTTCAACAGTTCTGCAGCAGAGATTTGTCTTCGCACATGTCATCTCCCTCCCCGCCTGTAACAAATGGCTCTTTATGCCCCTTGCTAGCTGCTGGGGTGAGCTGACATTGCAGCCCCCCAGACTTATCCCTAAGGAGAAATTCCGATGCGAGGGGCCGGGGCGGTCTGGCACGGAGCAGCGTGAGTGCCGGTGCTGAACCTGGGACGCTGAACTCGCTGACCAGCCCCGGTGCTAACGTGTCCCCTGCGCAGGGAGCTGTGGAGCATGTAATTTACCCTCTTGCTCTGGACTGTCATTTTCTGAAAAAAGAGCATTTTGGAGCAGATAGGGTGAACAAAATACTGCTAATTTTAGACAGCTCTGTTCTTTTGTGCCTGTTCTCTGCAGAATTAACTTGCCAAAGAGATAAAAGGCTGGGGAGGATCTTACCTGAAAACATTAATTTGTGTTTTTGTATTTTCCTAAGCTGCATCTAGGGAAAGTGATAATGGTGAAAAGTGAATTTTATTCCTTATTTCCTCTCTGTTGTTTCTTTTGCATCCAGCAATGCTGTTCTACTGAGGCTCTTCTCTTCCTTGCCCTTTTTGTACGGCTGGGGAAGAGCAACCTGCACTGCATGTGTTGCTGCTCCGGCTTCTAGGCCCCGTCCTCCCTGCAGGAGCAGGGCCCGGGCTGCCCGCGTCTCTGCTCCTCTTTAGTATTTCTCTTGCACGCGCTCTCCGTGGCGCTTTTTGGAACTCAGCCCGCAAAGAAACCATCAATTCTACTGGAGGCAACCTCAGCCGCTCTCGGTTGTGAAAGTCATTGAACGCTGGTTAAAGCACCCAGAAAAAAACGGGGAAATTTCAAATGCCAAAGAGGAACTTTAGCAAAGGAGGTAGCAGGCGGCAGCTGTCACTCTGGCATTGAGAGCTCTGGGCACAACCGTGCTTTTTCTTTGATTTATTTGGGAACCGTTTAATTTATTTTCAAGAACTGTTGAACAGGCCCTGTCATGGACCAGTGTATTCTGAAGAGCTCACAAAGATCTCCCAAGGTGGCCCTGCTCCTCCGCCACCTTCCCAGCCTGTTTGGGGAATTCTTTATGCACAACAACATTGAGAAAATTCCTCCTTAATTTCAGAGCTATGTAAATTCCTGCAGTAGTTTTCTATTTCTATTGTTTGTTTTGTTCTTCTCTCCAAATACCAGGAGAATAACAGCTGCTTTTGGGCTGGAGAGGCCTTGGCACCTCTTATTTCAAGTTCAGAAAGGGCATGGCGGCTAGTCCTGCTCTTGGTATTTCCAACTTATTTCCCACTGGATCTGTATGTTCGGCATTTCACTGCCTCAGTCCATCCGCTCTATGGGAAACGCTTACAGCTTCTGTGCTGGAGTGGTATTTTTCCATCCTGAGAGTCAACTGAGTTCTTCATTGACTGGTAACTCTGTGTGACAGTAGCCCATTTAGATGAGGGAAATGACTTCAGCATTTTGGATGGCGTGTTTTTAATTTCTGAGTTTTTCCTCACTGTGGCTTAAATTCAACAATCGGGAATTTCTCTGATCAACTCAAATATTAGGAATTTTAGGAAACCCAAGATGCTGGAAGAGCGAGGGCTGTTCAGTTTGTTTCTTTTTTTTTTTTTTCTATAAAGTGGTCGCCTATGTAACTGGTGGAGCTGCAGGCCTAGGAAGAGACCATGTACTGCTCTTTCTAAAGAGATGGTTGTTTCGGAGCAGCCTCCAGAGCTTCTAGAAATAGCTGTCTTCTCACCACGGTCAGATGGTACTTGGCATCATCTTTCTGGATAGATGCTCTTCACAAGGCGCAATTAAACTTTGTATAGTAGATTTCTTTAAAGCCAATTTTATTAGTTATGAAATAAATGTTTTTAATATTTAGATGTTTAGGTTGCTAAAATAAATTATCGTGTATTGGAGAGGAAATTTTTCCTCTAAAATTAGTATACATCCACCTCTTGAAAGAAATATGTTCACTTCATAGGTTGGTAACATTTTGTGTTAGGGAGATGTGGATTAGAGGGTGAAAAGTTGACTTGACCTTGACCAAGTAGCCTGCTATAGTTCAAGTCTAACAGGCAAATGGTTAAACTGAGAGTATTGTGGCTTAACATTTTCATCAGGGTGAGAGGATGAAATATATCCTCAGCGAGCTTGTCTGTGACACTAGATGGGAAGGAGCAGTTCGTGTGCATGTATTTTATACAGAGGGGCTAGAATTACCTCTGCTTGGTAAGTCATTCATATATGAGCATGTTAAAGGCTCAGTCCGGTGCTAATGGTGCAGCATGAACACTCACAAAATCTTTCTTACCTCAAAGTATCCTATCTAGCTTTCAAATAAATAGAAAGAGGAAAAAAAATGCTCAATATGTCTACATCCACTCTTGTACTCTGAAAAAATAAATAAACAAGGTTTGCATCTAAATCTTGCTTTCTTTTCTTAAAAGAAAGTCATTTGTAGCAGGCTCTTAATTGCTCATCTCTCAGTATCCAAGTAGAAGAGCTATAGCAAACTGTTAGAGCAGGTTTATTGCACCAAATACTCGGTTGCTTCCTGAGGAAGAGGAGACGGCAGCTGCTTTGTGCCGCTGGGGCTGTGTGCTGATGTTGTGTCCCCACAAAACCGCTTGGGTTAAATCCTTGCAAGGAGTGAGCAGTGATCCAGACTTCCTTGCACACCTGCACCCTGCTTGGGGTTGTGCTTGCTGATGCAAAGCCTCAGAAATAGGATGCCGTTGAGGGTGGTAAGTAGATACGAAGAACACGGGTCTGCCTTTTTGGCGGTCTGTGTGTGAGGCAGCACAAAAGTGCATGATTCTTCAAATATAAACCTGCATGCTATTAGTGCCTGTATGAATTTCCCCAGAACTTGCATTTCTACTTCTGAATGTGTAATTTTGTCCATCTGATATTTTTATCCCTTTGACTTATGATGAACAGAAGTGTCTGAAAAATACACATGCAATACCTCTACTTCACAGTGTAAATTTTGCACACCTCTGAATTTTAACTTCTTAGTTAGCTCTTTCCCTTTTTCACACTTCTTACACTACTATTCGAACCTGAAATCTTTTGATACTAGTGGTGATTTTAGTACAGAATACTGACAGCAGCTCCGTTTTGCTGGCACAAATGACTTGCTACAATATTAGCTGCTCTATCTCCTGGAAGATGAGATTTTTTGTTGCCCTTTCCCCAAGAAAGAGGCTCCTCGGAGATGTCTGCCAGCAGCAGGACAAAGATACCCACCTGGAATTGCATACAAAGGGCTTCTGTGCTCAGGGTTTCTTTTTTTCTTTTTTTTTTTTTTTTCTTTTTTGGTAGTTTTACAAAGTTTGAAACCTGAGCTCTGGGGAAGATGAACAAAAATACCTGAGTTACAATCGGAACCTGACATTTCAAAGGGGAGCAGAGGTGGGTGCACCTGCCAACGGGTTGAGGCAGTTATTATGTCCTTACTTTAGTATTTCTTGATTAAATGACTTATGGAGAGGGCACCTATTCGATGTAGAAGTGACAAGAGCCCAATAAATGAAAGTTAAAGCCTAGAGCCCTGAGCTCTTTCTCTTTCCATGAGAGCATGTGAGTCCTGGCAAGGGTTTCTTCCCATGCAAGAACTTACCAATGGCAGGAGGGATGCGTGTGCATTAAAACCTTTTACCCATTTTCAAGGGCTTAAATTGATATATGTAGAGGTAATAACTTCAGTGTGTCTTTCTGCAGAAACCCAGGTCATCACTGGTCTCTTCTAAGCCCTTAACCACTTAACTGAGGCTGAATAAACACTTGGCATTTCTTTGCATTTTGCTAGTGGGCAATTGTGTTAGTGCGAAACATTTTAATTTACAGTGAAAAATACATACATGGTAAGGAGGAAGGATTTCTTTTGACATCATGTGAAGCAGAAACAGCTGCATTTAACACTTTAAAAAAAAAAAAAAAAAAAGGCCCTGTGGCATCTCCCTTGACAATCAGTATTTTACAGCTGAGCACGAACAGCAGGGCAGAGTTGTGCATGGAGCTGCTTTACTCGCCGAAGTGTTGCAACACAGATTACCCAATGCAAAACAGCTGTATTCGTTACTAATAGAGACGATTTGACAAAACACCGACATGGATTTTTCCCACAATAGCAGATGTGGGGATTGCTGTCCCCCGCCCTCGTGTTGCCAGCATCTGTGAGTCGTGTACTAACGCTCCTGTGGGCTCGGAGGTGCGCTGTGGCCGTGTAGCCTTCGAGAAGGGATGCATTTATTGTAGCTGTGTGATGGAACAACTATATTGGGACTAATAGTGGTATATCAGCTGGAGAACTTTATTTGAAAGAAAACATTTTTGCCTCGTTGTTGCTTGATTCTTAATAATAATGTTTTAGGGATGCAAATGCATCTTAGCTTCCCAACAGGCACCAAGCACATGTAAATAAAATTCCTTGGTTTTTGCCACTTGATTTTTGCTGACAGACAATAAAACATTTGTTCTGCTCCTCCCAGGTTCTCGCACTTTGGTGTGTGACTGTCACTTTGCTTGTGCGTGGGAAAATGCAGCAAAGTAGTGCAAGGAGCTGGTATTGAGAACTCGCTTTCCTTCACTTTCCACCTATATAAGGCAATTTGTCATTCCGTGCTTAATTTCTCAGGTGGAAACTGCCATGAATACAATAACTTGCGTATAGAATGCAGACCACCTAAATATATTAAAAGAATTGGAAAAAAATACTGCCTTGGGAAGTCATTTGGTCTTTAAAATAAGGGGAAAAGAGGAGAGACAGAGTAGGGGTTGTAAAGGCAGATATCTCGAAACACTTCAGAAACTGAGTTTGTTTATTTTAAAATAAGTCTTCCTTGTTGCAATGCAAGGCAGTGAATAACAGAACACGATCAAAAATATTTTTCAGAAGATAGAAGAATACCCAAACATCAAAGAGTAGAGATGATTTCATTTCCTATATCCTTGAAGTAATGTTTTTCTCAGTTGACTAACAAGCTGAAACTTGCTCAATTTTTCTTATGTTTGTTTTTGGAGAGATTGCTCAGATACGTGGTTGCCATGCCTTAGAAAGAGACAGCGAGGCAAATAACTTAAAAAGGATATTTCTGTTCCAGCCTCCCAATAGCTCTCTCTGAAAGCTGTGCTGGAAGTGCATCTCGGGGCAAGGAATTAGGAGAACAGGAGGAGGAGAAAGAGTCTTAAGGAAGTGAAAAATTCTGTGGTTCCAGGAAGCTAAAATGGAATAACTTTGTCTTGAGGATGTTCTGTTATGGAGGCAATTTTGTTTGATTCACTCTGGTGGATGACCGGAGACTTTCTTTTCTAAAGTATTAAGGGTATGTTAATGAAATAGAATCCAGAAGACATTTTATTTGCATGTCACAGGGTGGTAATTTTACAGACTTTTTGCTAGCTTTGCTCTTGTTGAGGCACTTACATTCTCCTTACAAAGAGAGCAGTTTCAGGCAGTAGAGCCTTGGAATCACGTTGCATCCGACAAAGGATTCCTGGGAAAGTGGTGGGCACGGGGAAATTAGCAGTGTAGCTACTTGAGGGACCCAAATTAGATCAAATAGGGCAATACTTAGGCACAGCTCCCAGCAGATCAAACACGGTGCTGGCTTTCATCGCGGCAGCCGAGATAGCCATCGTCACGGGCCAGGTAAGGAGCGCCGAAAGCCGTGGTGGAAGCGAGCTTGAAAGAAACGCTCTGTCAGAGCCCTCATTTTCCCTGTCCTCGGACTTTTTCGGCAGCTGTTAATAAAGTTTTAATAATTTTGATGCTTCTTATTGGGAAAACCTCCCTTGACAGTTGGAAGCAACATATGTGAAAATGTTGGTCTGGTTATTCCTGCTTGCAGGTTTTATAATTTGCATAATTATTTAAGGTTTACCTTACTGGGAAAACTTGCTGTATTGCTTCAATAATGCAGTTAAAATACGTATTCAAACTTACTAATTGAGCCTAGGCTGCATAAAGACAACAGGGGACATGGAGATTTCAAAGAAAGAGAGGGCAGATACCCAGGCCATTCCTTCTGAAGTCAGCAGAAAGCGATGGGCAGCGTCTTCATGTGCTCTCTCATCCCTTGTATTTTGCTTGAGACCCCAATATCTTCAGCTGAGCAGGCTGGGGCAGCTGTCTGGGTAAATCCATATCCTGCTCTTGCCAGGATCCTGCTTTCCCTGAGGTGTCTGGATTAACACGTTTCTGTCGGCGCTTCCCTCCTTAGCAGTGTTGCCAACATTTGAATTTATAGTAAGCTTTAAATGGAGAGCGTTGGCATTGGCAAAGCAGCGCATTGGTGACATTGTATTGTTTTTCTCATGTCTTGCTCATGCAGATACGGTTATGGTTGTCTATAGGATAGTGCTTCTCTGCTTAATCTCTCTCCCCCCCTCTTTTTTTTTAATGGGTATTTAGGTGAATTAACTCACACCTATCAAAGCATGCAAAGTGGTTTCCTTATTCTTTACCTTTTCCCAGTTCTTCCAACTACCTGACTCCAGTCAGATCTATTAATTTGTAACAAGCTTCTCCCCATACGGGCTTCGTGGGCTTTGCTTCTTACTTTTAAGTTGTTATCCATGACAGTCCATGGGATTTTGGACTCCTTATATTTCTTTGACAGCAGAGCTGCATCTTCCATGTGCTTTTCCAGACCCTGCTTTGCCCATTGCTTGGTCCCTGCTTCAGCCTTCCTAGGACTTTGCTGAGCTTGGGCTTCTTTCTGACTGCACTGGGGTGATTGTTTTGGACCAAATCTGCTAGGGCATCTTCGTGCCGATTAATTTGAACTAGAAAAATTTCTATTTTCTGCGAAACTTTATTTTTGTTCCTTTTTAAAGTGCAGTGCAAAACATGTAAATGAAAACAGCTACTTGGCTTAATGCTAAAGCTAGTGATAAGAATGTTAATTCTAAAAACTAATGTAACTAGACTGCAACATTTAACTCCTTTTCTTGTATTATTTGATGGATGCTTCTTTATGCTGTGTTAAGGATGTGGAATTCCTAAATCCATCTCAGAAATTACTTTCTTGTACTAAACAATTCAATAAAGTTGATTTCCATAACGCCTTCGTTTCTTCTGGAGACGCTGTTCTAAGAGCATAATCCTCTCTCCTGTGTGGAAGTTCTGGATAAAAAGTGGAAACTTCAATTGCAGATTCGAGATTCGTGCAAGGTATTAAAAATCAAGGATTGCGGTTTACATTGGATGAAAAATGCACTCTCTTAAGTCCAACTTCAGAATACCAGACATTCACTTAACATTTGCGGTTTTATTTACACCTTTGATTTTTCTTTTTCTTCAGGAAGCTTGTTATAACCTTAAAAAAAAAAAAAATTAGGGTGGTGCGCCAACAAATACTTTCTGTTAGACTGACCTAAACACTAACTAAAAAACGAAGCAGCAGCGCTGTGGCAGAGCTCCTCGATTTATCCTTTATTTGGTTCTGCACAAGGATTGTCAAGATTTTTTGTAGTGTTTCATCACAAAAGGCTGTAAAGAAAGAGTAAAGCAACCTTTGTGATGTTTAGCATGCAGTACGTGGTAGGTAGCTGAGCATGCAGCAAGGTCAGATGCATATATGCATAAGATTTCTTTTTAATAAACTTAAGTTATTCCATATAAAACTTGTAAAAAAAAAAAAAAAAAAAACACTTGTGATTAGAGTTACATTTCTTTGGTAACAGTTGATAATGCAAACAAAAAAAAAAAGTTTCAGTATCACAAACTTTAACAATTGCTTGAAAAAAAATTACGTTTGTTTAGACTTTTGTCAAATCGTTTTGATCCCCATAAGGATTCAGCCTCTCCTGATAGTGGGAGAAATGCTTCACCCAAACGTATTTGGAAGCTTTTATTTGTATAAGGGAAAGATTTTCAAGCACTGGAACCCTTCTGCATCCATTGTGCTTTTAGCTTAAATGACAAGATAACAAAATCGTACAAGCTCGTTGAGGAAGGATCTGCTAATATTCAGCTATTTTTAATTATATAAAGTTTTTACTAAAAATACTTTGCAAAAAATAGTAAAGCTTTCAATGGCTTCTTTTCTACTTTTTAAATAATCTTTTTCTTAATCTTTAAATCTGATGTAAATCTTTGGGTTTTGTTACTGCACTATTTTTATAAATTGTATTCTTCATTTTAAATCTATTACTGTGAGAAATGAGCTCTAAGTGTACCTGCTGTTTGTCTGCTGTATCACAGCATTTGCTGGGGGAATTCTTCATAAAATTATGCTTACTTGTGCATATGTTGGATGACTCCAAAAATAGTATGTTTATCTGCATCCTAACACACCAATCTGCATTTGCCTGTAGTGCTGATGTAGGAGATATTACAGACTTAAACAGGTCGAACAGGTTGAAAATTCATCTAAGAGGTCACCTTTTATGACCAGATAAGTCAAACTGTGTCCAGCTGTTAAAATGAATGTATTATTTTGCATGACATGTTATGAGGATATAGTAGAGGGCTGTTGTGCATTATCTGAAATTCAGAATGGTTATTAATGAAACAAATCAGATTAAAGTGCTATGTTTTTCTACTGATGGCTTGAACTGTGTAACCAAGAAACAACTTCTGAGACAGCAGATGCTTTTTTTGTTCCCCCTCTGCCCCATGTTGTCATCATTCTGCATATAGTGTCATTTTTGGAACTTTTTATAACTTTTCTTCATGTCATGGTATTTTTCATTTTGGAACAGTGCTTGTCATTTTCTCATTCTGTACTTTTATATATAGAATTGTTTTACCTATCAAATGTGTATTTATATGTGCATATGCGCGCTTGCATGTTTGACGTGTACATGCACAGCATTTATTTGGAACGTGTCAGGCAAATATTACACCACCCTGATTAAATGAATAGGAAATCTAACAGATCTCCCAAACTGGGAAAATGCATGGAGGAGTAAAATGCATTTTCATTCCTGCTTCCAGACGAGTCACTGATCCCAGTGGAAAATAAGACACATGCAGTCTTTCCATGTAATTGATAGCAAGCGTGAGCATGAATGGGGATTTGAGCTTTTTTAAGTAGACCTTTCCACTTTATTATTATTTTTTATAGTGTGAAATGGGATTTGTTGATGTGAAAGCCCTGCAGACTCTCCTTATTTCTTAGAGCTTTTCTCTCCCAGGCTGCTGCGTGCTGTTATTTTTGCAGGAGGTTTTGGGCAGCGGAGACGGGGGCTGTAGTTACTGTTGCCCTGATGCCCGGGTGATGGTGCTCAGCAATTCCAGGAATTCTAAACACTGCGTAGGTACAAGCCCCAGGAACTCAATATTCCTGTAATGGCTTTCTGTTACAGCAAAAATTCACTTGATATTTACATAACTATCATAAATATTTGTATTTTTTCCCCTGAAATGTAAAATAAACTAGCTGGAAAAAAAAAGGCAAACAAACACAGAAATACCTTTTTTATTTACCAAAGAGAAAAGGTGCTTGGTAAATGCAGTTACAGGAATACTTTGGAATGAGACTGTTGAATATTTAATTTGCTTAATGCAGAACCGTCACTGTTAATAGATTTGACACAACTAAAAGCTTTGCTCATTCAAAAGGCAACAATTAATAAGCAAGATTAATTTTTAAACACAAGGGAAGAAACCCTTTGAAAGAAGCTTTACAAAAAGCATAGATCATTTTTTCTCCTGCTTGTGTATGTGCTAAAGAAAATGCTCATCTGCTTAAATATGTTTGCCCATTTATTATAATTTCTACAAAATGACAATGGTTTGATTTAATTTAGGTTCTAAAGAAATAATTTTGTTCTAAATCCTTCTTTGAATGTGTTCTTTGGTGCCGCTTATAGCAAGAGCAATTATTAGGAGAAATGGAGAGAAAAATAAAGCTAGTTATTTTGTATTTTTTATTTAACTGTCATTAGTTTTAACTCTTTTGTTTGCATAACTCCTTAGGTGATTCTTGTGTCATTCTTTGGTAAGTCTTTTATACTATAGTAGAAAATAAAACATTTAAAAAATTGAGTTTGTAGGTGTTCAGAAAAAAAGCAGGAGAGTTCAGGATAAATATGGCTATTATTTCTGTGTTTATATTTTCATTTGAATTGACAAGTGAGACTTCAAGTATTGTTGATAATCCAGTTAAGGATCGGTGTAAGTAGTGTATATGTTGGAAATTTGTGTCTAAAGTTGCCTCTTGACTCTCATAATTTGGAAAATCTGTATGTAAATGGCTTATGTCAGTGTGATGTTGCTGTAGCTTCTGCGTGATGGAGAAACATGTAATTTTGGATTGGGAAAGATGTATACATTAAAGCTGCAGGTTCTCAGCTGAAATCAGAAAGACGATAAATACTGTACAAATATTAAAACAACTTGATTATTTTTCAAAGGCATTGAATCTGGTTCATTGCAGAAACTGAAAGCTTGAAGACTTCCTTGATTTGGTGACCACTGACCTAGGGAATATTCATTGTCCTCAGATGAAGCACACGTGTGCCCGTTTTCTTTGGACATAAGACCTGGACCTTCCCCTTGTCTTTAGGCTGGAGGGTGCCTCAATCCAATCACTGCATTTTCTAAGTCTGGAGTCTTGTTTTGAAGCCTGGGAGCACCTGGGATGTGGCTCTTGTGACCTTCTGGTTGTCACTAGTGGCTCTGAGTGTTCACAGGGTTATCGCAGAAGTGAATTTGAAGAAACCTAAGCAGTGCATATTTAACAAGTTCTTCCATGGCACTGAACTTGTATTTTCTCCATTGGATACTTGGGTATAGGAAGATGATGCCTTTTTACGTATGAGAATGACCTAAAAAATGTGTGTTTGATCAATCTGAAGGTAGTTGGTTTTACTGATATTTTGTAGTGCCAAGTTCTTAAGACCTCTGGCTCTGCTGAGTCTTCCTTTTCCTCATGCAACCACAGCTCTGTGGTGCAGACCAGCAGGCTACTTTAGGCTACGCAGTTGTTGAGACTACCTATTGAAAGCAAACTCCTTCCAGGTAACGTCACAGCACGCGTGGTGCTCACCTGCTTGGTGCAGACCTTCACCTTGTACGGGCACAGTCCCCAGCATCAGTTGTTGCTGCTAGTTAATAGCAAATACAGCCTGTAAGATCTGTTGCAAAAAGTTGAATTAAAAAGAATTAGTGCTATAAATACTAATTCCTTTGACCTAAAGGTAATTGCTTCTGATTTACTCCAGCACGGTCAGTCCCCGGATGGTAGAGCATGGTTTCCTAAAGCCCTGCACTTATCTGATTATCATGATTTTAATGCTGATCATGAGTAAGAGTGATATAAAATAGTCTGTTGAGTGCTTAAAAAGTGCTTTCTTAATAGATTTTCTTAATGCCAGTCTTAAAATTTAATAACTCAAAAACAATTTCACTGTTCATAGATGAGTGCGGGCGGGGTAATGGATTGGACGAAGTCCATCCAATGGCCTTTACTAAATAATTGTGAGGTGTTTGATCATATTCAGGGTGACATGCCAGAGTTAGAAATTCTTGCTAATGATATCAAGTATTTAAATACAACACTTTCAACACAAAGGCTGCTTTGCTCTTGGTATTGCCTATTTTGGCAGGAAAACTAATAGGTACCAAGGTTAAGCTTTCCAAAAGGAAATGTTTCAGAAATTCTTATAAGACTTTGCTTGGTACTCTTATGGTTTTCTATCTTCTTCTATACTTCTATAATTCACTCACTATTACTAAGTGTCGAATTAAATTGCAACCAGAAGAAATTTCCAGGTGTTTTCTACCCGATATTCTTTACATTCTTCTCATGCTTACTGGATTTATAATGAAAATGCTGCCATGAAGTGGAGTAATTAACAGACCATAACTCATTTAACAGTCAGGAGAAGAAACTTGTATTATGTAAACTTTATCTCTTGGTGAATTTGGATTCCTTTTATATATAATTTATATTTTAAGGGGACTTTATAGATGGAATTTCCAAGGGTTATGTTTAGCACTATAACTCAGTGATTTCTGTTGTATAAGTAAATCATGGAGTAATACAGGTTAGAAGGCACTTCAAAGGTCATCGTATCCAATCCTCAGCTGCTCAAAGCTGCTCAGAAATAATCACCTAATTTGTTTAGGTTGTTCTGGGGTTTCTTCAGGAGGGTCTTGAACACCTACAAGCACAGAGATTCTGCACTTCTCTGCAACTTTGGTAGCTTGTTCTCATATTTGATTGTCCTCCTGATTTAAAATAAATAAATCAGTGCATCTGATTGGGCCTTCCCATGTTCCAGTTTGTCCCTCTCATCCTGTCTCATGTACATCTCAGGTGTCTCAGAAGGCTCCATCTTCTCTGTACCCTCTGTATTCTCCATAGCTTTTCTAGTTAAAGGAAAATCTCTATGTCTGGACAAAGGCACTGTTTGTAATTAAATCTTAGGTTTTGAAGAACCTTCTGAAGTTGCCTGTAAATTTCCAGCTTGATGTTGCAAAGGAGGGGCTTAGAATCTGGGTGACTTTCTGCTCTAGTTGTTGCTAACCTCCATCCCTACATATCCAAAAACCACTGGAAGTTCAGAAGTTCTGCTCATTAATTTAAATTGTTTCCACCTATTGAAGTATATTGTTTTGTGTTCTCAAATTCCTATTTTGTCCACTAAACTGAAACATCTACCCAGAATTGTCCAGATTAAATTCCTGATGCCACCAAAGCTGCGGGTGCTGAGTTGCCACGACAGTTTTCCTACAGCAGCTTCCCAGTGTGTTGCTGTGGTGTAAATTTTGTGATAAGTAAAGACTGCATCTGCACAAGGAAAATGTGTGGGACCTCACGTGCATAGCAATGGCAAACCTAAACTTTATACACGCTTCTGTGCTGAAGTAAAAGGAAATAACTGGGGCTTCCAGCTTTAATGCTCTATTTGATACTTTGAAGCTGCAGTCAGTATATATAGCTCTATATGTGCAAGATATGTTACTCAGGTTTCTCAAGTCTGGGAATTACATGTGTTAAGCATCTTGCTGGATTCAGTTAATTGTATATGTTTATGCAAGTAGATTGACAGGTTCACTTAGCGTGCTAAAAATAATGAGGCTCCCTTAATTTATTCAGCAGGAAACTCTATATTCCTTTTCAAAAGAAGGGCGATGATTTTGTTTAAAAAAGAAATGTGATGGCGTGTTATTACTTGTGGGTATGTTTTTACAAGTCTGAGTTGTGCAGCGTGTAACGTCTTTCTTTAGATCACTTACAGCACCTGGGTAAAGGATGTATATGCTCTTTGGGATAGTATACTGGAATTCCCCCAAATAAATTTCATCTAGCAATTTCTAGCAGTTTATGGTATTTTTCCCACTTTGAATGTTGTTTCCCTGTTGTTGGTGGTTTAACAACTTCTGTCTTTAAATGCAGAACCTGTTTCATCACGGATATAGTTTGTCATACAGGTGCCTGGACCGCACATCACTTGGTTGCAGGATTTGGAGGTTAAGAGATGTGACTGTCTCTTCTGCCCTCTCCTCCTTTTGGATATATTTTATATTTTGGGCTTCTGAGCACCTGTTGAAAGCGAGGCATGTGATTACTAGTCTTCTACTTATTTTCAAAGATAGAGACCGGAGTATTGAATCCTGTATTAGAACAAGATTTGTGGTAAAGTATCTTGACATCTCCAGAGCGCAAAATGCTCACTTCATGCAAGCACACATCTTTTCCTTTCATGTGGAAAGCTTCTTTCTTAGCTATTTGAAGTGCAGTAGCACCTACGTACAGAGAGCAGATATTTAGGTGTTTGCACATGTACCCCCTATGTCCAGATTTGCCCTAGAGTAAATTCTGAGCATTCAGGTATGTTTATTTAGGCTCGGTGCCTTGCATAACTTAACATTTAAAAAAGGAGTAAGATAGGATGGAAAAAGACAGCAGGAAGAGAGGGAATAAGTAACTTTGCCTCTGAGGCGGGTTATTTATGTAGAATCATTTGGATTTTTTTCCACCTTTCTCCTATTTTTATGTGTGGTAGTATGAGAAAAAAGGAGTTTTGCCAGAATTATTTTTTGTTCAAGCCCCATGTCAGTCTGGAGATTAAAGATGTTTGTTTTCCGTTGGCTTAGTGAGTCTAAATCCAGCCTTTGAAGTCAGGTCATTTAAGATTCTGGAGATGAAAAATCAGCTCTTTTTTTGGTAATCTCCCCAACACCCTCAGACTTCGAGTTTAAATAAAACGCTGCCTCTGCTACGTATGATGTCAGTATGGCCTGAGGTTTGTTTAAGCAGAAAGCTGAAGTCAGCTTGAACAAAACTTGGCAAAAGTGGGGGATTTTATTCATGTGGATGGCTTGAATAATGTTCCAGGGTTTCTGTGGAAATATTTTTGTTACGCTTTATGTTTAAAAATGGGCCTCCCTGTCATAGAGAGAGAGCCCTTGAGCGGGGATTAATTTTTCGGTTTATGGTGAGTGGTCTGTGATCGCAGGGAGCGCGGATGCTCTGTGGGCGCGTGAGGGGTCTGCACTGAGAATCCGTGTTGCCGGTCTGCTAAAAGATGCCATTCCTTTGGCTCAGGGTTCAATTTTCATGTCCCTGGTGACACCAGGTGTCCTTTCTAGGCTGACGGACACTTGTAAAGCATTCAAAAAGCCATGATTTTGGGGACCAGCTAAAGGCCCACAGACGGATTTCTATTATCGCCCAAAAGTCGAAGCTCCCGAAGACACTTAAACATAATCCCAGGGCATTTCCTGCCCCATTTCCAGCTTTTTCCTGCCTCCCGGCTGGCCGTGTCCCGCGGAGCGGCACAAAGGCGGCTCTGTGGGCGCAGGAATGCCCGTGTTTGCGGAGCCCGCTGCCCAAACAGAGCCGTGTTTGCCCACGGGGCGCGGGCCGCCGGCTCTGCGAGGCGCTCCTCAATGCCTCCCCTTGTGTCCGGCCCTTCGGAACACGAGCAGGGGAGCGGGATTCCTTTCGGCCTCCTGCAATTCCAAAGGAAAAAAAAAATCCGTTGGTTTCCATATCGGAATATTGCCTTGCTGCTTAGTGCAAGGGTTTGGGAAAGGGAGGGTAAAAAGAAGACACAGGATTTTGATTCTTTGTCAGAGTTTTAGCAAAGGGAAAAAAATGCATTTACTACTACTCTCCTATCAAATTGTATATGCATAGTTTTAACTTATTCCATGTGTTTTGGGAAAGGATGTTTGCTGTTATGAACAAGTTAATCATTATTCTCTTTAAAGAGGCTGATATAAGATGTGTAAAAATTCTTTTTCATTTTAATTCTGAGCCTTGGGGTGCAGCACTTCTCTGCTGGACCCTACTGAGCAATGCCTGTCTCTGCAGGGGCTCTTCTGCCACTGCTATTAGAGGACTTTATGGGAGCAGAACTTTATGCAGGTATTGAGCTGAATAGTGCAGGTGACTTGTTGACAGCTATGAGATTATTTTGTAAATTGACCTGAAAATTGGCATAATCTGCAGTGATTGATAATGTCCGATTCTCCAATAAAACTAAAATTTCAACCTTGTTCCCTTCCCTCTGCCCCCAAACATTCTTCGCTTCCGTAACTATATTTATATCTAACTTAAATAATCATCACTTGTGATTTCTTGGAGCGCACTGCTCATCTATTTTTGATTTCAAAATGATTCACATTTTTGCAATTCCAAGCTTAGAAATACTTTTACAGGGAAGCAGAAGCTAGTACAAAGTGCTAGAGCTGCTGAGAGTCAGAAATGCATTTTAAAACCAAGGGAAAAGTCCTGAGCTTCTGCGGTTCTGCTCACACACTATCTAAGCAATAACCACAGGGAAGTATTTGGCACGGAGCTTTTCAATGGAGGGAAGTCACCGCTGTCAGCTCCAGTGTTTGGGTAGTTAAAGAAACGGATTCTGAGGAGACTGTTGACATAAGCTGTAGTCAATTGTTTATGTTTAGAAAAAGTAAAACTGAATCACATCAGAGTGCTCATAAAGGCTTCATAGTGTGTTATGAATTGTTGCTGACAGTTAGTTCATTTTCAGAGTTTCAAATAGCTTAACCTTAAAAATGCTAAAAAGTATTTCGTATAGCACACAGTTCTATAAAATATCTGTGAACAGCTTTAATGCATGTAGAATAGTATATTGGGCCATAAAATATCTGTAAATGCATAAATTTAAGAAATTTGTTTATCTTAAAGCAGGAAGAGCTAAACAGCATTAGCAGTTTTACAAGATGATCTCTTAAGATATATCATTTAGATGATTTTATAGTATTTACAGAACTAGACAAAATTAAAGAATCCAGAAGTGGCTTCTGTGCTATTTATCAGTAGTGCAAGACATAAGAACTGTAATATTGCATATTAGGCAAAATGTTTTGTTTTTTCCTGCCATTTGTCATTCTAGAATATAATAGTTTTCCGAGATCTCTCAGTTCTGCAGTCGTGCAGACCCCTTGGCCTGAGGAAGCAGCAGGTTCCTGTCACTTGGCCACCTCTGGCTCCAGCAAATCCAGGAGAATCTTGGAAATCTTTGGCTTGTCAGGTCCTTGCAGCTCCCATAGCCATGGGAGAGTTGGTATAGGAGCGTTGCTCGAAAGCCTACGGAGTTTTCTTCCGAATGTCATCAAAATTTGCATTTGATGTGTTTTAATTCTGTCAAATTGGTATTTTCTATAACTAAATTTTTGTTGGAAAACTTTCAAGCAGCTCTGCTTACCCATTTGACATATCAATAACCTCTGTTCGGATGAGTGTTAAACAGTTTCACTTAACATGTTCTCAGTGTAAAAATTAGTCTTGTATGGATGTGATTGTAGGGTGCTTGACAGTCTCCAAAATTTCGCTTTATTGTGGTTACATTGTTGTCGCCTGCAATAGATTATGTCTTTTATGTACCCAGATTGATGGGTATCTGCATATAGATGCATGTGTATCTGTGCACACATGATTTAGAGAAAGGATGGAAGTCCCTCAAACATATGGTATGGAGTAATATTCCTGTTATGCTGACGCGGCAAAGTTTTGGAAAAGATAATTTCTCTAATGAAAACTATATTCATTTGATACCACTCAGATGCAGAGCAAAATGCGCAATGATTAAACCATGTTTTTGGGAGGATTTTTTTTATTAAGTTTCTTTGATGTGGGTGGGGAAGGTTATATTACTTACTGAATCTCAAGTGCTGAGTGGTTGCTGAGCTGAGCATCACAATATATCTGTATTTCTGTCCCTGGCTCTTTCTCTTGCTGGTGACGTGGCAGTATTTGATCATTTCTCTTCCTCACTGTCTGCTTCCACTGAGATGTACTGTGAATTACTACGTTATGAAAAGTGAAGTTTAAAGGTTCTTGCGTGTTGTGAAGTCCAAGATGCAAGTTTTTTGCAGTGAACTTCTCCCCAGAACTAAATGAGGTGACTGCAAATTCCCTTTCACCAGACTGCACTGCTAGCTTCCAGCTGAGATTCAGCGTAAAATAGTTCATGTCCTGTGTTCAGCTTCCCTGGGGCTAAAAATAATGGCAAACAGTGTTGGTGCCTAAAATACAGGGACTAAGTTGCCTTCCAGGGCTGGATTGTGTGATCCTGTCCCCTCGGTACCACTGCAGAGGAAGAACATGCCTGTGACTGCTTTGCTCTTCAATAGAGCAGCACATTGAAGGTGGCAGTGCAAGAGCAGCTCTCCGGGAACCCATAGGAACACAGTGATACCAGAATTTGAGAGCCATTTGGGAAATAAATTTTTTTTTTTTTTCTTAACACACAAATGTTTGGTGTTTGGGTATCGAAATGTTAGAAAACTTTATTCCATTTTATTTAAATTAAAAAAAAATAAGGTTTGTGTTTAATCTGTCAGTTGACATTGAGACCGCTGTGCTGCCCATACCAATCTGGTGACATGTTCCTTGGCCTTGTTAGCAGGGGCACTTGTGCCTGAATTATGCTTCAAGGACCTAAATTATGTTTCAAAATGTTACCTTTTTAGCATTTCATTCTTTTAAAATAACCCTTTGTGTATATTGTAAGCTTCTCTCCCCCCTCCTTAAGGAGAAATCCTATATAACGTTGAGTCGAGACTCTTCATTTACACTGGTAGCTGAGATGTTGGACCTTAGCACTGAGGAGCACCAACAAATTCCAGCAATTAGGTGGACAGTTTTTCAACCTAGGGTTGTTCAGAGGAAGCCAGGAGCATTCCTTCAATAGCAGCAAGTGGATAAATCCCTTCTCCCCGCACCCTGCTTGCGTGCTGCGGATTCCAGCCCTGCTCGCCTGGCTGTCGTAGCCAGGGCTGCTCTGCTGAGGGAAATCCCTGTGGGAACCTCAGGTTGTTCAACGTGAACAGTTTGAAGACCTTATTATAAAACCGCTGAATTTCAGCTTTTTCCCAAAATGTTTGGAAACTTTTCTTAACCTCTATGTTGCATTTTATGTTGCCCATGCCTCTATGTGCTCCTCGGCAGTAAATCACTGAAGAATGATGACCGGTTTGTACATAGCGGTACAAACTCTTACTCTCTGAAGGTTACAATTTGTTACCTTTCAAGTGACATGAGAAATGCTTTAGATGGCAAATTAATTGCACAGGCTGTGTAACCAGTGCGAAACTCGCCTTTATGGATTTGAAAACTTAAAAATATTTTAGAGATTATACCCCAGATTCATGTTTTTAAAGCAGAATAACTTTGATAATTAGAAGAATGTGGTTAATTATACCGTGTTTGTTTTGCCTGAGCAATTAATCTGTATAGAACATGAGTCAAGTGTCGCTCTGTCATCTCACATGGTGTCATCAGGATGGCTTATCTGGAGACAGAGGAAAACAAGAGCATATGGTTTATGCTGGTGCTTATGTTTTGAAGAGCGTAATGGTGTCACGAGCCAAGAAGCAAGTTTTAAAACGCTGCTCAAGTAACTCTGTTATCTGTGTGGCTCAGCTTGGAACTCGGAGAAGCGAAATACAAAAGCCAATAGGAATGAGGGAGGGTGGCATGGAAAGCCAAACACAACCTGGCGGGTCACATCCTTCTTCCCACGCTGATATTTATTTTATTTTATTTTTTTAATAAATGGAAGTGGACTGTGATAAAGGGAATTGGTGCTTTCCCTAGGAAACCCAGCGTGTTGAGAGCAGCAGAGGAAAGGATAAGGAAAAGTTAAAGCACAAAAGTTAATGCAAGGAGTTTTCTACCTTGCTTGGGACTAGGGTAGCTCTGGTCAGCTTGAGGCAGTGCTTTAAGCACCTTCCTTTTCATCTGGGCTGATTGAGGGCAGAGCAGCAATAGGAATCGGGAGTCTGTAAATGTGGCTTGGAAGAAAAGCTTGGAAAAAGAGTTGTATTTGTCCTAGAAAAAGGGAAGGTTCAGGGAGATAAAGGGGAAAAGGGGTGCAGGGAAGGGACGCTTTTATGAATGACTGTTGGAAAGAAAGTGATAGGATGCTGCTTTATCCACTGCAGCAGGCGCAGAAATAGCAAGCCTAGATTTTAGAGACAAGGAATTTAACTGGGAAAGGCTTCCAGGGCCAAGGCAGGTAGTGTGGGAAGGCGTTATCCGAGGACAGTGTGAATGGGAAGCAACGGGGCTGTGCGGAGGCAGCCGAACCTTGGGGATGGTGCTTGGGGCCGTGCTGGTTTCCTCCCTTCCTACACCGCACTTGTTGCTTCACAGCTTGTTGCGACTCATGATTTATCAGCCATCCAAGGTGCGGATTCTCCTCCCTGCCGAATAGCAAGGGATGATGTTTGTGACGGGTAAATATTACTTGCTGTGTGTCTGATGAGCAGGTTCAGGTGTGTGACTCTAGGTGACCCACTGAAGCCTGGCCATCCAGTGCTGTCCCAGGCTGGCCCCATTAGCAGTGCTCATAGGTGACAGGGGGGCCATGGCTGCGAGTCCTCGTGGTCCCTATGATAGTTGTCACCTTGGGGGTCAAACGCAAGGAGCAGCTGTGGGGGCTGCTGCCCCTGTTGGGGTGGAAGAGTTGCTCGTGCAGCTTGATTGCTGCCTTGGCATCAGATCCGGAGCTCGTTGTGCACTCAGTTTGGGGTTGCCATGGTAATGTAATAATTACAATATGAATAATTGGAGTGTTTTTCCGTTATTACTGCAGAAAACTGGGCTTGTGTAATTATTGCTATCTTTAATGAAGGTTGTGCTCAAAGCCGATAGTTTAGCATTTGTGCAAACCTTTTACAAGGGAAAACCGTATTATAATGGTACCAGAAAACTCCCTCTCCTGCCCCCAAACCATATGCATCATTTGTGTGGGTCAAAGAGCTGTTTTCAATTACAAAGGTAACCCCAAAAAAACCCCATGAGTTGACTTCCATCTCCTACAAGGTTCTTGTGTCTTTCCTCAAATAAATAGCCCCTACTGATAACAGTGAGCAGTGTTTTATAAATGCAAATAACGCAGCTAATTGCTAATGCCGCATGTGCTGCGTAGCTTTATTTCTGCCTCACCTTTCTGCACAGGGCCCTGCTGTGTTTTCATCTGCTGTTTTTCTGAAATATTTGTATGATAAAGCAAAGAGCTAAGCCAAGTCCTAGTAGAAGATAACAGATAGACGAAGAATCTGTTTTTTCCTAACTAGAATATTTTTCTATGAGGTATCCAACGGATCTTTAGAAATCTGAAGACTTATTTGGACTTAGCATAGGCTTGTGATCTATGCTGTATTTTGAATTTCTGTCCAGTTCTGTTCCCACAAACTTCCTGTGTGACCCTGTGTTGGTTATTTCATTTTTTTAGTCTTGTGGTTTTATTTGTAAAGTGAGGATTGTAGCTCCGCTGCACACAGATGTTAGGGGGATGTATTCCTCTGCCTCCAGGAGTCACAGTGTCATCCTAGGCTAATATTCACCCATAATTAATTTTGCTACAGTTTCAGGTTATTGCGTTGTGGTTTATGTGCAAATGGATTAATTTCAGATGTTTTCAGTGCAGTTGTTTCTTCTTTGTTTCCAGAGTAGTCCTAATTTATTTAGCAGTATTTGCCATTCAAGTTAACTGATTTTAGACAGATGTTTGTCTCTTGTGTTTTAGTCTAGACATCCATGATTTACAATCTGTAACCCAGCTGGTGAATGGCCATGGGGATATGCTTATTTTCAGTGCTTGAAGTATTGCAACATACTCCTTGCGAGGGCTTTTGCAGTAGCACTCAGAAAAGGGATGTTTTAGCGTAAACGTCTCACTTTCTTTATCCAGATTAGGGCAAAAGGTATGAAAATGGATTTCTGTTACAAAAAGAAAAAAGAACTTTTCAGTCCCAAGAAAATCTCATTTGCTTTTAAATCCAATTCCTGCAGGTATAAATGGGCATAGTTTGGGGAGGGACCGTGCAGGGGTGGGCAGGGGTGGGCAGGGAGCACCTACCTCCATTGCAGGGTGTTGCTGCTCTCCGTCCTGTCTAGGGCAATCACTTACTTTCACCTTCATCTTCCAAAGTTTTGGGTCTAAAATAGGGGATAAAAATGAAGATTGCATCTTGCTTCCCCATCCTGTGGACTTGCAGTGCTGCCCCCATAGTGCTGCAGCGCGAGTGCTCCGTGCGGACAGGCTGTTCGAGCTGGTTTGCTGTTGTTACGGGTGAGGTGGTGTTATTTCTAGAATATACCCCAATAGACGATTATTTGTGAGAGATGATCACAGAAAAACAAGCTCGCTCCTGGACAGGGATCTCTTGGTGCTGGTTTTCAAGACGCAGCTCGTGCCGAGTGCTGCTCTTCAAGTGCAAATGGAACGTGCTGGAGCCTCCCACCATGTGCAAGAAGGTCAGGTAGCAAATGCAGGTAAAATAAACAGATTTTGTAAAAATGCACCCATTTTCATGGATGGGAAGGGTCCTGTTCAGGAAGGAGATCACACAGGTTGCACAAGCATCCTGATCAATAGCTTTTCCAATACAACCTGCAGCATCTGGATTAGCTCTTGCCTGGGAGAGTTTGCACCTCTGAAATGTTTTTATTTGTGAAAACTATTTAACTCCTCATTTAACTGCTATTTAACTATTTTATAAGGTTGATCTGGCACGTGCACATTCGATATGTCGTGATAGGTTTGCACTATCGGACAGTTTCACTGGGTGGCCCAAGGCGAGGGAAAAGCCACCTGCATCCCTGCTGCAGGACGGGGGACACTGGTGGCAGCGCCTGCTCTTTCGGTGACACCCCTTGTGTGACACGTGAGCTCCGAGCTGGCTTTGGAGGATGTGATAGCGTCTCGGGGCGAAGGGAAGGAAGGGAGTACGCTTTTTCCTGGACCAACTGCTAAACTTTCCAGAACGTAATGGATTTACCTGCCTGGTTTTCATTTTCTACTTAGCTAGTGCAGCGGGTTCATGCTATTAAAATTTATAGGAGTCTTCAAAGTAAACCTGCCAAAATCAGTAAATTTTGTTTCTCTGGTAATGCAAGTATAGCAGCGTGAAATTGTAAATTGGCACCAGTTGGGTCAAAGCAGAGCTGCGGTTCCTCGGAGAAGTTCGGAAATTTCAGCCCGACTTTTAGGGGCTCTGGTAAGAAAGTAACTGTTGTAATGAAACTGGGTGGGTTTTGAGCTTTATTGCTAAACCATGAAAACTGATGAGTGGAAACAGACAGCGAAGCCTATAGCTACATTCTGGATGTGGAAAATAATCTCCAGTGGGCATCGTTTTTATGAAGAAGAGGAAAGCAGTGTATTTAGATATGACAAAAGAGGAAAGAAAACAAGTTTGTGATGCAGAAAGAATGAAAGAATCAGTTGCACAGTCTGAGAGCTGAAATGCCAGATTTGGTTTCCACAGTTTAAGGCATTTTACTGTTTGCGTGAAAAGGTTACTCGGGAACAGAGAGGCACTTCTTGCACAGTTGTTTTTATACAAGAATTGTAAAAGTCACCGACAATCTGAGACTGTAAATAGCCTTTAAAGCCGTGGGACAGACATTCCTCAACTGGACTGTGACGGATTCCTGAAAGAATAAAAATGGAAGAATAAATGCGGAAGCAAGAATATTAAAAGTAAATATTTTAAATCTACCAGATAATCTACAGTAATACAGTCGGGCAGGACTAAGTGCTTTCATTTTTGTTCTCCTAGATGTGCAGGTGTGGACTAGACAAAATTGGGGAAGTCTTCCCAGTTCTTTCCCAATGCTCTTTCACTTCCCAGCCGGGTGAAGGAATCCTCTCCGTGCACCTGCATTCGGAGCCTCCTGGTGTTAGGGCCATCCCTCCAGGAGCACGGAGAGGTGCGCTGGGTTTACGGTGCTGGAAGCCGACGTGGAATTTGGCCTTTTTTTTTTAGTGGAGATGGCCAAATCTCTCCTGGCTTCGTTTCAGTACGAACCCAGGAGACATTCCCAGTTTGTTAACAGGTTCAAAAGCATTAAACCCAGCTCGTTTCAGTGTTGCAGCAACCATATTGAAGCAGACTGAATTTTTTTGCAATTAGGTCACATTTGGTATCGAAACAGAAGCTTCTTTTAAACTTGCGATACCCTAATCTCTTAGTTAAGACCCGAGTAGGAAATGGATATAACTAACGGAGGAGCCTTATTCTGTAAATAACTGTTTTTAATAGTTTGAAAATGTTAACCATAAATAAAAATACACCAAAAAAGGACAAAACCTTTTATTTTATTGTTAAATGTGCAGTGACTTCAGTGCAAGGATGGACGTTAATAATTCCTGGGCCTTGTCGCGCTGCGGGGAGGTGCTCTGTGTATTACTCACTACCGCTTGAAGTTGTTTTGATAACGGTGATGAGAGAGATGAAATAATGTATGCTAAAGTCGTTTGGCTAGCCTTGAAATCAAAGCGCTGGAAACAAAACCTAGCTGCAAATCACCAAGCTGTCATTCCTTTAAAACCTGTTATCCAAATGACTTTAACAGTTTGCGGGTCAAGCCCAAGGTTAAGAATCTTCTTGCGCGGCGCACGTTTTGATGATAAAACACAAGCTCTTTTTTTTTTTTTTTTTATTGAGATGGAAGTGTTACAGTCAACAGCATCTGTGTGGGCGTTTGATTTCTTCCTGCGAGGAGATGGCAGCTCCGTATGAGCAGCTGGCGGACGCTTTAGAGGGGCAGATGCTGCAGCTCGACGAGCGGATTGTCTGGTGGCTGCTGCTATGGGGGCCATCTCGGCTATAGGTAGAAACTTAAAACTTGCTCTTTCCAAATTTAATTCCAAGTCAGCCTATGTACTTGGGGGACAACAAAAACAAACAAAAAACACACTAGCTACAACCATTGCAAATATAAGTATATACTCTTTTGGTGACGCTTGAAATAGCTTCGACACTTTATCTTTTTAAGCAACATTCACTATAATTTGTCGTCTCCTTAAAGGCTGTTCAGAGATCTTCACTGGATACAGATTTTATTTTCTTGCAGCTTTTCAGATTTGAAAAGCTGCCAACAACAAGTGGGTAACATAATATTAATGATTAATCTTACTTCTTCTCAGCTCTGTTTGATCCTGCATAACTGAACAGCCTTGCTAATCCGACATGGATTGAGAGGCTGCACCAAGGTACCACGGTGCATGGGCCCTGCTGTATAACCACATACTGTCCAACTTAGTGGTGTGAAAAGTGGCCATGAATTAAAACTAAAGAGGATTCAGAATGCGAGGAAAATGCATTAAAAAAAAAAGTGTTACAAGGATATTTTGATAGGAAGAATTTGTCTGCCCCAAAAACATGCGTGTTGAACAGACTATAAATAACCGGATGGGAAAAGTGAACCAAGATCAGAGGAGACGGGAATAACTGCGGTGAATTCATGTGTGTAACGTGCGGCTGGGGCGGTCAGGAGGCCGGCTTGCTGTGGGATAAGCAGCCTGAACAGTGCAAAAATGTAGGAACGTAGGGAACGAGTCTTTTCTTTAATAATATGGACTGTTTTTGCTGTTCTGTTGATATTAGAAAGGTGAACTCTGGCTTGCTGGGTGTTGTTAGAGGTTTCATGGAAGTTGTCTCAGCTTTATGAGCTCCTGTGCCGATGGGCAGGAGCCACTTTAGGCTCTTGCATCCCATCTCTGCCCAAAGGGCATCTCCTTATGGATTGTTTTCAGCTTCCTTCCCGCAAATGCAATAAAGGACAGAGGTGTAAAATGACTTCTGTATCAGACAAGGCTTGGTAGTGATCTTTTGTGGTAGCGGTAATATTCAATTTTCAGTAATAAACTGCAGCGTTTTCTGCAAACTCTTCTCCAGTGTTTCAAATATAGTGGCTTCCTTCAAAAGGACAAGGTAGTTTTTATTGCCTTCTGTCCATTATGGCTCGATCACAGGTCTGAGTTTGATGGGTTTAAGTTGGTGCATACCAGCTTAGCAACAGTACCTGACCAGGAACATTTTTTTAGCCTATGGTAAGTGCTAGACCAACCAGGCTAGTGTGAACATTTTCATATGCAATAAGAAAGTAATTACATTAATTTTCCCTATTCGAAGCATTAAATTCTCACTGTGAACATCTGTCTGACGTCTGGATACACTTTTTTTATTGACTCTCCTGCATGATATTCCTGGGTTTAATGGCTAAGTCAATGAGCTACTGAGTGAACAATTTTCATTTTATCGAGGCACTTTCTTTTAGCCGTGTGGCTCTGTTTGCAAAATCTCTAATGATTATGGCACTTACTTTGTTATACTTGTACTCGGTGCCTCCAAATGGAGCTGGTATGTTCAAGGCTGGATTTCAGAGTGGAAACCATAAGCTTCTTGCTTATATAACCACATTCCAAGGTTAGTCTGAATAGCTGAGATAATGAGTTTGGTCTTTGTGCATTCTTAAATAGACAGATAGCTTTTCGCATATGTGATTTTTGGTACAATTGGACGCTTTTCTTGGGAGGTGCCGAGCTGCAGCCTGCACAGTTTCTGCTTTGTTCAGCTCTCCCCTGCCTTCGACAAGAATAACTTAACCAGATTTCAGTATAGGAATTGTGGGCTGCTAAAGGACGTATTATGTTACTGCCTAATGCTGTATGACTTGATCAGGGGGTAACATAAAGCCTGTGCTTTAGCTGTTTTATGATGAAAATATTATTTCAACAAAATATGTGTTAAAGTCATTCAGCAGTGATCTTACTCTGTATGCAAAGGTGCAAGGCATTGTTCATACACCTGGAATTAGTGGAGCTGCTGACCTTGGCTTCTGAAATAAAGCTATTTTTATCCTTGTCTGAGCAACTGTGAAATATATTTTTAACTGAAAAAACCCTCCATTTCTCCCTTTGTGCTAGGACCAGCGGAGGTTCCTATGATGTCACCCAACGGATCCATTCCCCCTATCCATGTGCCTCCAGGTTATATCTCACAGGTATGCTTCTTCGGGAATTAAAATGCATATCAAAGCAATAGCATTAGCAAGTGTGCTATTCTTTAGAAATACTGTTCTTTCATATACAAAAAAAAAAAACTTTTAGGATTACCTGATTATTTGTTTTCCTTTTATCTTCTTAAATAAACTTATTTTTTAACCTGGAAAGTTTGTTTTAAGGCAAAATTATTGTGAACAATAGAATAAACCTGATTTTTCCAAAACCTCTACTGGACTGAAAACTTCATCAAGAGTATCAAAGAGTGTGTGTATATATATAACAGATTCAAGTATCATTAATGGATAACATAAGAATTTCTCGTACATATATTCTAACATCTTATTAATATGAAGTGCAAAACGTATTGTGCTTTGAATTGCTTTCTCTTCCCAGCAAGTGTGAATTTGTGTAATTTTGAGCAGTTGTTGATGGCATCATACTTGCGCTCTACAAGATACTTCAATCACTCAGTGGTACTTTAGCTTCTGAGTACAGGGAAAGTGTGTCTCAAATACAGAGGACATGGGATTCTGTCCCTTGAAAGAAGGAGCTGCCTGAGAGGTTTGTCTGAGGGCTGGTCTCCTGGCCTGGGAGGGAGTGCAGAGACCAGCAAGTTGGTTGGTTCCAATGTCTTAGGTCTCCTGAGGTGGGCAGTTGAGGTACACATTGAGAGAGCATTTAAAATGCTTTTTAAGACTCCTTATGGGCCCAGTTTTTAAAAGGATGGTCCATATCATGCCGAGGAATCTCCCAAAGTAGCCCATAGTTTGAGAAGAACTTTGGAACGTGGGGAAGCCTCTGGGCAGCTCCCCGCGTGCTCCTCCTCCTGATGGAATTTGGGGACTTGGGCAATTGTCTTGGATCTTGACTGCTCCTGGCTGCTCACAGGGAATCTGTGAGAATGAAACTTAATTTTGCTGCTCAGTACCCAGTAGGAGGAAGGATCGTGTTTGATTTGCCCAACCATTATTGCTTTAAGATTTGAACTCTGGTGGAAATGAAAGGGAGATGTTTGGAGGCAGTCGTCAGAAATCAGTGCTTTGCTGAGAGCTCTTTATGCTGATTCTTGAGGAATGACCTAATTGCATTCTTGATAAAGATAATACCCTAGACATCCCAGAGTGGATTGATGCCCTCCAATTTTAATTAATGTGAGAAACTGAGGCATTAGTCCCAATGAGAAGCCTGATTTTTTTCGGACCAACCTCTCTCTCGATTTGGTGCAGCAATGACCGTGTGGTGCTGCCCGGGCATGTTTCACAGCTCATGCTTCTCCTTGACCTCTGAGCAAAAGGTGCCCTTAAAAAACCATGCAGAATCACAACATCACGGCAGGATTAAGGTTGGAAGGGACCTTTGGAGGTCCTCTAGTCCAAGACCTGTACAAGCAGGGTCACCTGGAGCATGTTGCACAGGGTGGTGGCATCCAGGTGGGTTTTGAGTCACCAGAGGAGACTGCACAACCTCTTCGGGCAGCCTGTGCCAGTGCTCTGTCCTCCCCACAGTCAAGAAGTTTTTCCTCAAATTCAGATGGACCTTCCTGTACTGCAGTTTGTAGCTGTTGCTTCTTGCCCTGTCTCTGGCCACCACTGAAAATATCCAGTAGGCCTGCTGCATGGGCTGACTTCTGTGATGGTTTTTAATCTTTTAATAATGAAAAACTCCATTAGCTTTTGTTTTTAAAAGATTAACTTTTCCTTTGAAATAGCTTTGACACCTTTTTGTTATTAAACTACTCATACCAACCAGCCCCTGTAATAATATAAATGCTTTTCTTTAACTAAAGTGCTTTCCAAAACTGAATAATGAAAATCTTCCATTTATGCCTCTATCTGAATCCAGTTCCTCCTGTCTGCTTTGCAAGGATTTTTGCAAGGCACCGTAACAACTCCACTAAAAAAATAAAAATGAAACAAAAGGAGGAAAGAAGAAAGAAATCCTTCTCTGAAAAAAAAAAAAATTCCAAGAGGCTGCAAATATGTTGTAAAGTTTTAGGGAAAAACTGTTTGGTGTTTTTCAGCGGCGAGATGTTTGTTCTGCCATGTGGAGAGTGAGCATTTTTGCCTTTCAAATGGTGTGATATGAAATAATACTTGCAAGCAGGTTGTAATCAAATTAGCTCTTTGCTGTAATAAATTTCTCTGCTTTCCTTGCTTTTTCTTTTGCTCTGCTGTGTTGCAATTAATAAATTATTTCATGTTAAAACCTAAGAAGGCAAATTTAGAGGAGCGAGGCTGTAAGGCAAATTAATTCACTCTGAGAAGTGAATAAAAACACGTTTGGTTTTTTGCTTGACTTGCCCCAAAGTGACCATCTAGGAGTCAGGCAGAGAGCTGATACCCCTGCAGAGGAGTAATGGAGCCTGTTAAAAAAAGCCATGAAATCTTTTTTTCCGTTTTGTCACCATCCTTTTGGAGCTGAAGGCATTAGCTCACCCATTGCATTGGTTGTCTAGTGCTTGCAACCCCGGGCTCAAGGAATGCTCCATTCCCTCCTTTGTCCAGGAGAAATGATTGACGGTGGGAGCTGGGAGGTCACTTTGTGCCCCCTGAGACCAGCTCCAGGGGCACTTGGCAGAAACCAGGCTGGATTCTTCTTCTTTCTGAGCTGCAAGGACCACACTTGTCATCACGACTAGAAGCTGGTTCCCTGGTGCTAGGTGAGGGCGGCCGGGCACGTTAGAGGGGATGATGTGAGGCTGCTTCTGGTCTGAGGAGCTCCACGAGGATGAAAATCCATCATTTGGATGCTAAACTGTGAAACATTTCACATTGTGTTTTGGTGGAGGAAGGCGGGTTTGAGGTGTCCTAATGACAAAAATTTGAAAAAATGGAAATATTAACTTGTCTTATAACCATTGCCTGAAGACATCTCTCAAATAAATCTGGAGAAATCCCACCAGAGTTTGAAGAATTACTCATATATAACAGGACATCAGTGAGAACAAAATCTGTCACGAAACTCTCCTTTGGATTTTATTTACAGAGTTGTCAGCGTTCACTCTCTGCCACAGATATTTTAAGGCCTCTCCTCTGAACTCATTTTGCCTGGTCTGCGCTTTCAGCCACAGATTTTGCATGATTTGCTGCTCTCAGAGCTGCTTTTCTGTTTTATAGACTGTGAGCGATCGAGTCATCCTTCAGCAGGGTGATCCTCCCTAACACGCTCCACACAAGCCAGGTTTTCTAGATCAGTTACTCATGCGGAGCAAACATTAGCTCTAATAACCTATATGATTCTAGATGTAAAATATCACCACATTCTTGCCAGCATTATAGATATTTATCCTGTCTACGTGCCAAGTTTGAGGCACAGACTCAAACTCTAGTGTTTTTAAATAATAGATGGCAAAGACACGGATGCTAAACTTGTTAGGACTGGCCAGAGTTTGCACTGGCATCTTTAGTAAATTAAATGAATAAGTAAAATGTTGACATCAAGAGCTCATTGAGGATGAGCTCATTTTTGTACTGTTGTTGATTTATGAATGAAGTTTTGAATTAGTTTATGAAATTCCCAAAGTTTTGGTGTAAGAACCCAACCACTGGCTGTGCTCCAGGTGTCCTTGCAGAATCCAGCACACAAGATGTAATTAAAATGAGAATATTTTTTGAAATAGACTGAAAATTAATTCCACTTTAAAATATTATACCCATTCTGTAAACCTATGTGTTACAATTGGGTCATTGTATTTATTTAACAGGAACTTTAAAAATATAGAAAAGCATATCTGTACAAAATTAATGTTTTTATTTTTCCTGAAATGTAGGATTGTATTTTGATGGAAAAAAAAACAGAGAACATGGAGAAGTGACTTATTTTTAATATATGAATTCTCACTTATATTGAGTTGACATTTCTACAATGGTATCTTTAATGGGAAACCAAAAATGCTATTCTCAAAATGTGGCAACCAGCGTGGGAGGTAATTTTGTGTATGAGTTATGTTCATCCAAAATCTTCTGAAAGATCATCTATCACACTTAGTAATTAAGCTTCATAAAATATGAAAAAAATATACAAAGCTGCTATAATAATATTATTACAGGGGCAATGTGCCAATTACACCAGCAAGCACTAAAATATAACAGCAAAAGGCAATTTAATTAGTAAAGTTTGAAAAGGACAAAATACTGAAAGTTTCCTTCGAAGAGCCAAATGACCAGGGATATTTTTCTATGACTATAAACTGCTAAAATTAGTAATTGATTTTAATATTCCAGTTGCATCTAGAGATCACAGCAGGGATTAGGGTTTCATTGCTTCTGGGCACTGAATTAAGCAGTTCAGGAGGCAGCGCGTTGCCTAAAGATCTTGCGATCTTCACAACAAACAGCTTTAAGCAGACACAAGGAATTGCAGATTTCTTTAAGTAGCAAAGTTTAACCTCTCTGCTGAGTAATGGATAAAAGCTGATTCACTCTGTCTAATTAATAGAGAATGGCACTAAATGGCACTAAAAATGCTAAAATATACCCTGATGCATTTTACAAATCAGAGACACCTGCAGTTCAGCCATTCTTAATTTTCCATAAGACTTACTACATATATTACCACATAATTGATTACCAATTTTATGTGCTGTTGGAGACAGAATATCTTGTTTATAGACTGTATGTGCAGCTTCAGAAATGTACCTCTCTCTATATAAATCCTCATTTTGAGAGGAAACGTCCTGTAGGCAATGAAATAAAATAATTGTGTTTCTGAGTTCATCTGGAACACACGGATGTGTAGTAACAAGTATGTTGCAAGCATCCGTGCCCTGGGAGGAAGCGAGGGAAGGTAGTCTTGGCTCTTTGACAGAGGTCACTCGAAGGCTCCTGCCTCTGATCGAAGCTTTTCTCTCCCCAGAGCTGATACTGTAAGGCTCGTGCACTCGAGAAGAGAGATCTAATAACTTAGCTTTTAGTTTACATTACTTGCTACTGCAGGGTGCAGTCTTTCTGCCTGAATGTGCTGTTGACACATCTAAGGCATAAAATGCATCTGTTGTCTGGTCTAAGTGTACCAAAAGCAGCCTGTGCTGACTAGGGGAGAAATATCAAAATTATCTTTCAGGTTTCGCTTAGGTCTTTACAAAAGAATTTTCATACAATGAAAAATTTTCACATCAAAATTTAGGAACTTGCTATCTCAGTTAGGTGAGGATGCGCTCCAAATCTAAGGGACTGAGTCCAGCATTTCTCTATGCAGTCTTACATGAGTACTTCTGCTTTTTACGTGTGTGCTAATTGGAAAAAGATTTTCCTCTTCCCTAGATTTCTGAGTATATGCTCTGGAGCTGATGCAAGGATAAGAGCAGTTGTGGAAGCTGAGTAAACCTTGGTAACAGCGACTGGAGATGTGAGAACACCATGACTGAAATGATGCAATATTCTAGTCTGTGAGGCTCAGCTGTCTCTTCAGGACTATGTAGAGTCTTTGAAGTTTAAAACTGGCAGATAACAAACCGCTAATTTAGGGTGAAAGGTTAAAGGTTAGGGACAGATGCTTTGAGTTGAATGACTTTGATTCTGGTTAATCAGCATAGCAAGAGAAACTTTTTTTTTTAGCATAAAACCTCAATTTGTCAAGCGACTGAATTGCTTTTCCTGGAAAACCATCATCTTTAGCAAGTCAGCTGATTCACAGAGATTTTACACGTGTGTGGTCTCAGCCTGTAGCTGAGAGATTGGATTTAGATAAGCCCAGGGCATCAATGGGTGGGAAACGGGTCAGCTAACGCTGGTTAAACGTTGCCCTGTGATAACTTGCTCGGACGGTGCCTGGGGCATGGAGCTGCGGTTGCTGGAGGCTCCTTGGCTCTGCTTCTTGCACTAAGCTGCACTGCAGCACAGCAGCTCGCTGCCTGTGCCAGGACTGCTTTAGTTCCCTATGTATTAGGATAGGCACATTTTTATTTATGGTTTAGGCTAGGGTACCATGATGTTAGTAGAGTAGCTGCAGTGTGGGAGCAAGATCCCTTCTGCTGATGCTGCTGTGGGAGGTGGGTGTCTAGCACTCGTGGGGTCAACAGCCGAGTGTGGCCAGATCCCATAGCAGATGCTTAAATTCTGTTAGACCCCATCTCCCAAAAACCTTAGCTCTGAGGTGTGTTCTGAATGCTGAGCAGCAACAACTCCTAAGAGCTCAACGGGAGTACCTCAAAGGTAAAACACATGCTGCTGCTGAGCCGATAAATAAACTTGTTTTTGTTTGTGCTCTGCCTTTGCACATACGCTTATCTCACAAAACACATTCATTTCGCTTGTTGTTCTCCAGTGTCCTCAGTCAGCTGAGAAATACAAGTCTCTCTAACAGCCTCTTTATTATAGGAAACTAAATTGTGCTTTCTGTATGCCTTATGCACTTGCACATACAAAACTAAAGGAATATTAACTGTTCCTATATGGTTGTATTTTTAATTCTCCAAAATGGCAGGAGTTTTTTTGCATAAGCTGAGAGAAAAGTTTGGCTCTTAAGGCTGGACCGAATTTTGGCAGGTTGACTGTTCTCCAGAAATATAACTCTGGAAAAATTATAAACTGATTTTTTTTTTTCAACCTAAGCACATTTCCATCTTCTACATCTGTTTTTACATGCTCTGACTATGGTACTTGGGGCCAAGTTATGCACATTTCAGAGTTGATTTGCATGGACACATGGACCAGGATGTAGCAGAAAAATACTTCTGCCCCATAGTTTGTTTTTAATGGGCACCTTTTGTGAACAGAGCAATTACTTTGAAAAAGCAACAAATTCCTGCAGAAAGTGTCTCCTTGCGCTCACACTCGCGAGCTCTCCCACAGTAGCAGCGACAGGTAATTCCAAGCGTTACTAAGTCCATATCACTCAAATAGCACTGTTAAAATTGGTATAAATTTTATGTGGGCAAGGTGAGATTGGTCCTAATGAATACTCTTTATTTTGGTGCTTTCTGCTCCTTTCTTAATTGTTTTATCCCTTAAGTACAGGATATTTATTTTGCTCCTTCGCCGCATAGTTATCACTAGCAAGAGTTAGTATTTCAGCGATTAGGGTGGCTATCTGAGTCTTCGGGAAAAGCCACATTACCCCATGATTACCCTTGTGCCGATACTAATTTTAGAAATTTGTTTCTGAGTAGAACGTAGGACTGTTTGTTTTTTAATAGAAGGACAAACTTGTAAATGGTGCTGCTTTAAAAATACATTCAATGCTGCATAACGTGCTGCTCTCCTTGCCTTGCAGGTGATAGAAGACAACACGGGCGTTCGGAGGGTGGTGGTGACCCCCCAGTCCCCGGAGTGTTACCCCCCCAGCTACCCTTCGGCCATCTCTCCCACCCACCACTTACCCCCGTACCTGGCGCATCATCCCCACTTTATTCACAACTCTCATACGGCTTTTTACCCTCCTGTCACTGGACCTGGGGACATGCCACCACAGTTCTTCGCACAGCATCATCTTCCCCCTACAATATACGGAGAACAAGGTGAGCGAGCGCTGCAGGAACACGCGTGTTGGTGCAGTGTTTTGGGCTTGTGAAACCAAGAACGACAGCAGAATTGGAGAATGGATAAAAGGGCTTTTCTCACATGAATGGAGCATCCTGCTTTAATTCCTGGAGCAGGCAGGAGTGCCACCATGCAGCATGCAAGAAATCAAGACGTTGCTTGCTGTGGCTCTAGGTTGTGGATGCAAAAACCATTCTGATTTTCAAATATAAAGGGAAAACTTTTCTCCTCTCATGCTCCAAACCAGAGGCGTAAGTCATGCTCATCATTCTTGCTGCATCATGGTGCAGCTTTCACTCAAAATTAGCAGTTGGTTATCTGCTACAGAAAACAAAATTTGTCAATCCTGTCTTGGGAATGCGGGTGAATAAGGGCTTGGAAGGAGGGCTGGATCTCACCAAGTCTCACTTGCCATTTCCAGTGGGAGATGCTGAATACCGGCTTCCTGTTGGCAAAAATGTGCTTTTTTGCCCTCTAGCTGTTTATAGCTATGGTGGTTTTCTAAGAAGTAGACATTTTCAGTGTGTTATTTTGATTAAATTGTGCAGTAAGTCATTGAAAAGCACTGTCTGATACTCACGGGTAGCATGGCAACCCTAATCAGACCATAAGTAAATAATTGCAGTAAAAGGGAGTGAAAGCAGCATATTTCTGTCTAACTGTGCATTGCTGTGTCTGCTTCGCCCTTCAGATAAGTCTTGGTGTATTCGGAGAGAGGGCGTTAACCAAAGAAATAATCAGCAAAATTGCTGGAGGTGTTTAACGTGGAAATCAGTTCAGGATTCATGTGTTTTACTGCCAAATTGTGAAGCTTCCCAGAATTAATATCCTTTCTGAAGAATTTAGGCTAAATCACCAGATGTGAGGTTTGGAGGTTTTTTTTCTAGAGTAGGGAGAGAAGAGGCAGAAAAAGGAAGGTATCTATTTGCTACCCTTTTGTTTTCTGTTGACCAGCAGACTTCGTATTCTAATGAACAGTGGACTATTGCCATTTACATTGAACTGGAGTGTATTATATATATATTCCAGTTATATATATATATATATAATAGTATATTATAACTGGTGAGAGGCAGGAGTGGAAAGAAAGTGGAGCAGTATCTATGCAGTCTGTTTTAGTGGTATTTTTTTTGCTAACCTGTAAAAAAATAAAAGAAAAGACTAAATTTGCCAATTAATATTGAGTCTATTTGAACATGAAGAAGATGGGTTTCAATTTCTCATCAGGAAAATGCCAACAGGATGAAAGTCCTTTAGGAGGAGACTGTAATCTTACTGAAACTTTACAAATTATTGGGAAACTGCCAACAATGCTAGTTTATGTAAAAATACATTTTGAAATATTTGGTTGAAGTGTTATGCTGTCCTATATGTAAGTATGAGGAGACAGTATAGCCAATCTGATAAATAGAGTAGAAATTTCCCTCTTGAAGAGGGAGCAGTACCATGTGTGAGGTTGCTTAACAAAGTCTTACGTGCAAATATTGCAGTGTGCTAAGTAAACATGAAGACTTTCCGCTGCTAGTTAAGTAGATGTTGAGTATTTCTATAGCCCGGAGGCAGCAAGTTGATGATTCAACTTGAGAGGAGAAAAATTCTTTGGTTGATGTATTGGAATGACCTATATTTGTAATACGAAAAGAATTAAATAGTGAATGTTGGGCTGATGAATGTCATTTCACCATTCCAGATGTGTTGCACAATGGCTAATACTTTAAATAGAACAATTAGTCTGAGTCTTTTTCTTTCCTAACAGGCACTGATCGCAAATCCTTCCATCTCAGACGTGTCCTTTCACGTCCAAAATTACAAAAATTGCACGTATTTGTGGCATGCTGGCTTTAGGCAGTTAGTTGATACGAGAGTCAAAGTGTAATCATGTACCTAGATAAGGAAAGATAAAAGACTAGACACCATTTAGAGAGAAAAGGAAAGAAAATCTGGCAAGTTGAAACAATTTGGAAATTTATAACGCGATAAGGCAGTGTCAACTTAAAAATAAGGCTTCCAAGAGCTGGCTGGGATGCTTGTTTGCTTTGGAGGTTTGTAGGATCACTTCTGAATGGCGGTAGAAAAAGAATAAAGAATATATTGGATATCAGTAGGTGTTTTGCTAGCAAAGGCAAAACTGGTAGGGATTTTTATTGTGTTGTTTTGAGTGTGAATTTTTTCAGACTTCAAATTTAAGGCAAGTGTTAAGAAAAAAAAGACAAGCTGTAAAGAAGTAGAGATTTCTCATATTCCTCCAAGCTGACCTGCCTTCATTTTGAGATGGTCATTCTTGGAGGAGGAAGGCATTATATTTAATGAAGTTTATCTGAAATATATGCAACGCTAAGAAACAGTGTTTCTTAGGGAATTGCAGCTTACTGCACCCATCAGGTGCTGGGGAAGAAGCTGCTGCATTGCTCTGAATTTAGGAAAACCTTTTCCTGGCATTTTGACTTGAAATCTGGGTCTGTAAAACACACAGCCTGAGGAGGAGAGGAGAAAACTGTAGGCTTTACTGCTGAGTTTAGTTGGTTTGTGCAGAGTCAACCAAAAGGCTCTGCGATGTGAAAGGGTAAACAAGGATGCTCATGCAAAAAATAATGAGAAAAGTTTCCTTAAGAAAAGGAAAAGGAATAGATGTGTCACAGAAATGTTTCTCTAGAAAAAATCTGGCATCATTTTATTACAAGATAGTCTGGAATTGGATTTTCTGGGAAATTTTGGTGTTTTAATTGTTCTGCAATAATGTAGGTGAATTCTTCCATTTCAGAAATCATACCACTATATGGAATGTCCAGCTACATCACCCGGGAGGACCAGTACGGCAAACCACAGCACAAAAAACTCAAAGACCGGCAGATCGATCGCCAGAACCGCCTGAATAGCCCCCCTTCCTCCATCTACAAAAGCCATATAGGCAGCTGCACGACTGTATATAACGGTTATGCCAAGAGCCACAACGGAGCAAGCAGTGGAGGCGGCGGCGGCGGCGGGGGTGCACCAGCAGTAAAGAAACCAGAACGCAGAGCGAGAAGCAGCCCGAAGTCAAACGAACAAGACCCGCACGGTAAAGACGGTTTTATTTATTTTTAATTCCTTTTTATTGCACCTTTCCGGCTCACAACTGCCTGTATATGGATCTAGTAACTATGCCAAAAAACACTACCACCCACACGTAAAGACAGTGTTAATACAGTGTGAACTTAAATATAAATGTTGAGCTTGCTGCACTGTATTTGTTTTGTAAGAGGAGCCCGTTACCTCCCTATCATTCATGATTATTCCCTGGAAGCTGCAGCATCGTTTTCTTCTTAACTGTTTGGAAAATAATTGCATTTTATGGGCAAGTTCTTGGTTGTATTTTTCTTTTCACACGGGCATCTTGACGCTTCACAAAAATCCTATTGTAAATTTGAGCTGTAACTAGGACCTGACTAGTAGGCAGTGCTGTGTTGTATCTCCTCGGTGGAAGTATTTAACTTGGTAGAACATTTAGAGAGATTGCTGAAAGAAAAACAGATTTCCTTATGTAAAAGTTCATTATGAATCAAACTGGTTGAGTCAGAGGAAATTGAAGAAAAATACCTAATCTTAGCAGCTGGGATTTGTGGTCAACTAAGTGTAGGTACGATAGAAATAATATTCTTCCACATTTCTGGAGTCTTATCATAAAAAATGTGAAAGTCTTTGCTCATTCATATAATCAAATCTCTTGTTTACCCCAGTCATTCCATGCGTAGCCTCTTCTGCCTAAATTTAGCTCCATAACTTGCTTTAATTAACTCTACCTCTTATCCACTCGGTTTTCTTCCTGTCTCCTTTCTGATAGTTAAAGCTTCATTTGGCTGAAGAAACTTTTAAGCAGTAAGCAAGCTGATAACAAGATCAATCTAAAATATTTATAATGCAGTAGAGTGTAGTTTGAAATCTCTTACGTGGATTTGTGTAGACAACATAGTTTTTCCATTATCTAAATACTGTGTGCGTTTATTTCGCTGTGTATTTTTACTCATGAGAAATAATTGCAAGAAATACTCAGGAGCAGTAACTTCCTCACTAACTGAAAGAAGGAAAACTGCCCGTAATGTACCAAGGAATGAGGATTCCCAACCATTCTTCAGATTCCTCAGGATTAGTGGAGAGCTGTATTTAAGACTATTTTAATCCAAGAAAGTTGAATTGAACATTTTCACATGAGGGACAAAGTTCAGAGTTTGTCTTAGAGCCCTAACCAAGAATTTCAGTAGTGGAGCAAGGACCAGCTAGCCCAAACACGGAGACTGGAAAGTGCTACCTGAACCTGGGTATTATTTAGGACATTCACGGTCCCAGGCTGTATATAGGCCGTCCTCAGGAATCATTTCATTATAGTAAACCCTAGTAGTGTTCATTTTTTAAAAAAATCATGCTTATATCTCAGGAGGTGCCCCCAGCCCTCGCTCTCTTTTTGGATCTTGTGTGTAGGTCGGTGCAAGGAGCTGTAGGTGAAGTCTTTCCTAGCTACAAGTTCTTTCTTCTCATGCCTTAGACTTCCTAATTCTTTCTTGTCCAACCACTTTGTGGCACCTCTAAAATTGGTGCTCACGGATGGACGTGCTTTTGTGTCTCTAGTCCGTTGTAGCATTAATGAGGATGAAGCATCTGTACGAAAGATCCAGGAAAAAATATAGTCTTTATGTATTTAAACTGCAGCATAATCTGAGGGGTTGCTCAATCTACTTTGATGCCTAACTTTAAGCTGTTTCCAAGAGTATCTACGTCAAGGGCTTTCTGCAACCCTTGTGTTTGACTCATTTTGTTCTTGGAGCAAAGTGCCCTCCTCCAGCTGAGGAGCTTTAACCCCCTCAAGATGCCAAGAGAAGGAGGGACGTTGGGGCCGTGGGACGTCGGCTGTGTGAGCCAGGGAGAGCCTGGAAGCGGGAACAGGCCGAGTGGTCGAGTCCCCCACCAAACTGTGCAAAATCCCGTAGCAGGAAACCATGTAAATAAGTAGCAAACGTCGCACCCTCCTGATGAATTGAACTCACTGGCATTAGGTGCTATATCTGTGTTCAGTGGCCACATCCTCTCACTGCTCTGGGGTTAAGTCCATGTCCAATGGATGCTTATAATGCAGAAGGGAGGAAAGGGAGTATTAAAAACCATATTGTGTACTGCAGTGCAGGCTTTTTGCCATCAAAGCCTATTTCTTAGGAATACTCATACATGTATATTTGGATACTAAAGCACAGATTTCTGCAGAAATGTTGTCCCAGGGGCTTTGTAATGACTTATGGTGAACAGAGCCCTAAAATAATAAGTCTTGCTGTTTATAAGCTTACAGTTAACAGCTGCTATTTTATACTTACACTGTCTATTTCTACTTGAATAATTATTTATTGATACCTAATTAAGGGGGCCATAGAGGTACCTGAAATCAGAGGGAAAAGCAAGCTGGTAACATCTGGTAATTTTGGTTCATGTTTCCAAGATGTTGACTGCTTAGGAGAGTTAAGACAATCAGGAGTAGCAAAGATATTTAAACCTTCAGTGTTCTGTGTAGGTGTATAGATTTCAGTCTGCTAATGGCTAAAAATGTGATGAGGATATATTGCTGCTTCCAAAACTGCAGGGTGTCTTGGAAAAAATGTTAAGAGTATATAGAATGTAAAAAAAATAGGAGACTTGATTTAGAAAACCAGACATTCACAAAAAGAAAAGATTTCAGGGGCAAACAGGAATGTAAACTTAAGAGTAAAGCAACAAGGTTGAGGAGGAACTGGACGAGATGAGTTTGTTGCCATGAATTTACCATCCTGCGGTATATTTTGTGGTGTATTTTGTAGCATATCCTTTCGTTCCTGGCCAATGCTTACGTGCAACTGGTGCAGGAATGTGCAGGTCCCAGTTCCAGGGCTGGCAGTTAAGTAGAGCAGATGATGGTTTGTTACGTGTTAAAGTACCCAACACCGATTTGGGGACGTGGGATGTTCAAGGTCATCTTGAAACTTTGCGTTATAAAGGTCCTAGACCCGTAAAGCTAGAAATGCTGTGAGGAAGTTCTGCCTTGTGCCTCCTTCGAATGTCTACAGAGTTGGGGCTTTTCCAAGCTGCTGATTCAATACTGGTAGGCGGAAAAGCCTGATGGCATCTCCAATACCACTAAATTAAAGTAGGAAAATAGTGCTTTTGGGTTGCGTGCCTCATCAACAGCAGATCCACCAGACTCTCCTTCACCCTTCTCGGTGCTCTGTATAGGCTCTGTGCCATAAGCAGGCAGCTGGATACGGTGGTACTGATACGATGGTACATTAAAGACATGGTAGTGCTTCTGTTAGAAACACCTTTGTCTCAGGCTGACCCTGTAGCGTAGCATCATGATGTATTTTTAGCACAGAAAAGGCAGTTTTGGTTTGGGGATACAAGTCCATTGCCTCTGGCCTTCTGCAGCAAAAGCATTGGGGCTTTTTGGAGGGAGATGCACTTGTAAACAACGATCTCTTTTTTTATGCTAGATGCTGGAAATATGCTGTTTTATGGTGAATAAGGAAGAAATACTGATAGTTTATAAAGCTCTAAAAAGTTTACGGCTACTCTGAGCGCTTGTGGTAGGTAGGGAGTGGTGTCTGGTACAGGCAGACCATGTACCATGGGGATAGATGTGTGGAATAGGGAATCCAGCTGTAAGATCCATACTGCAGCGTTTTGGCAGAGCTGTTTTAAAAATTGAATGGAGAGGAGGGTCAGTGGGTTTTTTTTTTTTTTTCTTATATTATTTATAAAGAAGCCTGGCCATTTAGAAAGAGCTATAAGGGGAAATCCTGTCCCATTCATGTGTCCTTTATGCATTTCGGTCTGAGTCACTTCCTTCTCAAGTGGTTCACTTGTTGGTCAGAGAGGGATGCAGGAGTTTGAGAAGTTTGTGTGTGACTGCGGAGAGTGTGGGAACGTGAGCTGCTCTGAGGATGCCCGAAATGCTTTTGCCTGGCTCTTAATAAAACACGCTTTTCCCCCTCAGATAAAATCTCCACCATTGAAGCTCTAAGAACCTAATATAGCCCAAACCAAAACACTCAGAATGAATAAAAGTAGAAATCAGGAAGCGGAGTGGTTACGTATATCCTTGTCCTTGGACGGGCTGGATTCTGGAGACGGGAAGCGGGAATAACGCGTCGCTGCAGGCGGTTTCCCAGCGAGGTGCTGCACCCACACCTGGTCGCACGGCCGTGGGGCAGGTGACGAACAAAACTTGTCATAAATGGTTCTTTTCCTAGCGTATAAAATACCCCTGGCATGAGTGCCAGCTTCCCTTGTTTCCCCTAATGCATTTGCAAAGATGACAAACTGTCAAACCTGACACAGTGATTTCTATTAGAGGGATGGGGGAAAAGGCACTCTGCACGCTAAAATACATTTGTCAATAAATGTGACTTCTAGTATTAGCCTGAGTAATGAAATATGAAATCTATTTACTCAGATGTGTTGAATCTTGTGAGTATTGATTAACATTACATAGGAAACAGAAGTTGTATTGCTATTCTTGCTGCTCTTTTTACAGTTTCAGCAAATAATAGTGCAGGATGGAATTATATAGTCTTATATCTAACTAGAAATACCTATTACATGTGTTGTGTGCATACTTTCTTTAAGTTTTAATAAATGGGAGAAAATATGCATTAAATAGGCACTAGCCTGGACTTTAGAAACCGGTTAATTTGTGATACCAGGACATTTCCAGGGTGATATTCTTGTATCTCTGCATTAACTCTTACCACATTACAGAGCTTGTGTTTTTGCTCTGTGCGTGTTGGTTTTTATGTGGATGTATGTCGACTTGTTAAACATTCCTTCTCTCTCCTGTTCTCTCTAAAATCATAGCCTGGGCAATTGCTTATCTATGCACGAGACAAAATGGTTATGCTTTTCAGATACTTCTTATCTTAACAGAGTGAGAATGGGTTTTTTTGTGTAGCAGAGTTGATTCCATTAGCTGGACCACACAGATTCTTTAGCAAAGAATACTTTAGGTAATAATCATGGTAATTAAGTGAACCCACTGAAATGGGCTCGTATAGACTGACGAATATATTTGAAGCATATTGACATTATGCAGAGTTCAAGCAAAGTGCATTCCCAAACTCGTGTCAATCTGCACACGTGCAGGAATGCGTCCAGCTTAGGTTTAATTTATGGCTTTTCTTCAGCAAGCAGAATTGTGAAGATGGTTATGCAGGATCAATAAGAAAGGTGCTTTATGGAGGGAGAGGAACGGGGCTCCCTTTCCTGGGCTGACTTTCACTTCTGGAGAAAACCACATGGATAAATATGAGTGATACTGCAAGCCTGGTCCGTGCTCCATGCCAACATCCTCCCGCGCAGCCCCTGCTTTGCCCACCCTCGGGAACAGCAGAGTTTTGATCTGAGCTGCCTCTGAGTGGTTCCTTGTAGTCCATCTCGCCATGACCAACATTTTCCCCAGGGGTCCACCGCACACAAAATAATCTCCAGGGCTTTACAGGCCTATGAAAGTTTGCCTTCATGTGAAACGCTGGGAGCAGGGAGGTCTTTAATACAGTGTTCATGTTGCAGGAATAAAAACAAAGTTTATTAGGGCTCTGAACCGTGTTACAATCCTACCCCTCTGTTCCCTGCAGAAAGCTGCTCTGTGCTGCATTAGCACAGGCGCCTGCAAAGTGGGAGCTGGGGAACACGAGCAGGAGGGAGATATCCACACTATTTTTGTGCCCTTATCTGGGAAGACTAAGGAGGCAGCTTCCTAACTCAGGCACTGGAAGTTGTTGATAGACGGTCACTTCATCACCTGGACGGCAGCATAGCCGGCTCCTGGCTGAGCTCACAATACTCTCCTATCTTGACTCTCAGCTTTTTTAGAAGGTGACAGGAAACATGTCAAATTCGGATCCAAACTTTTTGCAATTGAAAAATATAAACAAAGCATCTAGCTGTGGATAGGCAGAAAACCTGGATTTGACAGGATGAGAAGCTGCTGCAGGGATGGTCTCCTAGGCTCCTGCAGGCATGAGGCCGAAATGGGGCATCGGGAGCGACCGTGGCTGGTTATATTTGTGAGTCTCATCAGGGAAGGTCAGACAAAACAAGCCCCAAGTGAAGCTCCCTCATTTTAGCATTTGCTGTTCTGTCAGAGATAGGTTGAGTCCATCTAGGATAGTCTCGGGAACATCTAGTAAAGAGTAGGGACCTCGGCATTCAGGCTTCTCAGTTGACCTTATCACTGACTTAAAAATCCTCTTAACTGTGTCTGGCGTTTTTCCCCGAGGCTGTTCTTCACAGTCCCACTCAATGCCATGGAGATGCTCCTATTTTTCTCATCTGCTTTCATCCCTCACTTGTCTCCTGTTTCCAGCGCCGTCTCCCTGGCTGCGGGGAGCTGGATAAGCTATCTGCTCCCTGATTTATCGGGAAGTTGGGTTTCAATGACGTAAGGCACAGCCTCTTCCCCCAGAGGATCTTCATATTATCTCAGGAATTTCCAGCTTCTGCTGGGGCTGACAGTCAATCCAAAGACTGAAATCCGAGTCTGAGTGTTTTTCCTAGGAGTTTACGTAATTTATAGATACTTGACCAAAAGGAAAGACATTCAAGTTCACTTTCATCCTACTGAAATAAATCCCTGTACTGGGGAGAAAAGTTACACAAAGGTCTTAGAGCTTCAGAACAAGATAAACAGTGTTTTCTGACCGTTTAATAGGAGATAATGTGGACCACCGATGATCACATGGAAAGAGATGTTTTCCTTGTCTGGAAATATCTGGGACGTTGAGCCAGAGGGAAGGGTGTATTTATAATAAAGATGCAGAACGTTTTCTCCCTCCAGAGTATAAAAGATAAAACACCTTCAAGTCGAACAATTAAATGAGCAAAAAACAGGGATTTGTATTCCCAGCTGTTTTCAACAGTGTCTATTTGTATATTTGTCTGCATTTGCCAGGCAATGAACTGGGATTTCGTGTCTCACTGAAGTTAATGGGGTTTGATTACCTGTAGCTTTTAGGCTGTGCTACAAAACCCATTTTCTACTTCTGGTTTCAGAGGAGGGATGGAATTTGATTTCAAAGGCTTTTGTGATCTTCACTCTCCTTTACTTGGGGAGGGAGGGAAGCTTCATTTAAAAAATGCAGCCTAGTCTTTTAGGCAGGGAGATGTTTTGAGTATTTCAGTGAACAAAATGTGAAGAGCTTTCTTTCAAATGAAGTAGCCATTTCCATTTCCTCCTGGGTTTATTATATAAGATTTGTCCTGAAGCTTGGGTTTGCCTTTCTTTTTTCCCCTGCGAGGAGCCGGCCTAAAAGCAGCTGCTTCCATTTACTCTGCTCCATGTGACTCTGGTCTGAGCTGCATCTCTGCAATGAAATCCAGATCGAGTCCAAATTCCTGTAGCTTTGCTGGAGCCTTCCCAGCGAGCTGTAATCAGGTGGATCTTTCGGAGAGACGTGGTGAAGCTGATGGTGTGAGTCACATATTGTGCAGTAGAAATGGCTGTTTTTTGGCCTCAGTGTGGGTTAATTGGTGAGATCTATGGGTTAGATTGGTGTTATTGTTAGCGTAATCTCTTTGCACAGAAATGGGAGGCACTGGTAGCACCTTGTCCACTTTTTTAGCTTTGTCCTGCAGGAAGTTGACACCGGTGAGGGGAGGCGATCGGCTCTGCGTTCGCTGCAGGCTCAGGTTTAAAAACCAGCCCTTTGCCCCAAAACCAGCGAATGTGCTCAAGGGTTAGAGGAGCACCCGCCTCTCGCGCTGGAGCTGCTGCGGGACGAGAGGGCACAGCTGGCGAGCAGCTGGAGCAGCCAACATTTATGCACAAAACCCATTTGCTTCTCCTTGCTCTTCCTGCGATGATAATTCTCGTCACGCGGGTTCCTCTTTAATAAAGTTGTGCTGCAGGTAGTTCCTCGTTCAGATTTGATTGCAAAATGATTTGGCCTGGGGTTATCTGAGTGAATTATCTCCTGTCACGAGGAAAATGGTCTTGTCTCTGGTCTGCTCTCAATTTCCAGGGGTCTGGTTCGGGTTGAAGAGGCGGCTCTTGGGCTTCCCCATCGCAGAAGGGCTGTGGCTGGGCTCACTGTCATGAAAAAACTGCTCTTTTCTCAAATTGCTGTGATGTCCCTCATCAGAGTAGCTCATAGTTCTCATCTGGAAAAAGGGTTTGTTGCTAAAGGGGTAGCAATAAGTTACTACAGATTAAAGCAAAGATGAGGTTCATCAGCTCTGTATCCGTTCATCTAGGCTGACTGGGAAGAAACCACGCTGCTTCCATGAGCAGGCTTGATATTCCAAGATTTAATTTGGCGAGAATTTTTATTAAAAACAGGCTTTTCCAGTGGATTATAGCTTTTTTTTAAAAAAAACATGCAGATACTATGAATAGCACACAGAAATATTTTGACATAATCCAAGTGTGATGAAGATGAGTCCTGCGCTTTTGTCCTGCTGTAGAGCAAGCTCTGTGTGCTGACTCTGCCTTGAAGGACTCATAACTCACCCGCGCTGTTTTGGAGTAGCAGTTATTGCTAAATTCAAGCATTCCAAAGCACTTTTCATTCCTGTAGCAAAACTTAAAGACGTTTATCCCTTATTCTCTTCTGTGACTCGAGTGAGGCTGAGTGGTTGTGACTGAGGGCAATATGGTTATTTTCCTGAAGTTTCTTAGACTGTCCTGGGCAGCCTCGTGCCTTGGCATTGGGGAAGCGCTCCCTTGCCCTCATGTTGCAGCGAACTCGGTGGTTGTGCAAGGGGCTTTGCCAAGGAGGTTGTTAATTTTGGCTGCGGGGCTCCCCTTAATGCAGACCGAGTTTGGAGCTCCTATGGCGCTCGCTTCGCTTGTGCCGTCCGCTTGTGTTCCTGTGCAAATATGCAGATTTGCAGGTTATTTTGATAGTTTTTTTCTTTTTTTTTGAGCAGAAAAATGCTATTATGTTGGACAACGGGCAGATTATCAAAGACTTTCTTTGGCTGTTTATCATGTGCTTGTGTTTTTGAAGATTGAAGGGGGGAAAAGTGACTTTTATGTTAAGTTCAATACAGATGGCCTCATCTCCCTGCATTGGAGTTAGTATTTCAGGGAAGAAAGCAAGTGTTTCCTGGTCGGCGCTGGGCAGCAGTCAGAGAATGCAAAAGCTTTTCACCCTTTGGCCCCAGGCTCGAATGCCACCAAGGCTGGTAGCAGCGGGGACTCGCGAGCGTCACTTCAAGCTGGCATCAGCGAGACGTCCCCGTGAGTTGCTGTGGAGGCCTTTTGTGTCTGGAAAAGGATGGGCATCTCGGCTGCGCGTTGGGCTCCCTCCTCCTCATGCTTCCTTGGACTGCAGAGACCAGCGGGGCTTTTATGGCCGTGTCGTTGGTGGCAGCCTGCAGCAATAATAGCAGCAACTTTGTGATCTTTGCAGCAGCGGCTTCTGCTTTTGAATGACCGCTCAGTTCCTCAGACTTGGAGGGCTGCCTGGGGCTCTCCTGCCAGATCCGCGACGGCTCCCGAATGCTGATGAGGGAGAGACAGACAGGCAGCCCCGGATTAAAGCGGCAGGAAATAAGGAGAACCAAGAGAAGGAAGGCACGAAGCAGCGCACAAAGGGAAGGAATTAAGGATAAAGCCATGCCACACATTCCAGCTATCGTAGGAAATCATAAGATGTTTGAAGAGCCTCACTGCGTCTAGAAAAAGGTTACTGTGCCCAGGCAAAGCTTGAAGCTGAAATGAAGCATTAGGATTTTTTTTTTTTTACCTTGCAAATGGAGACAGGAACTTCTGCGAAACTGTAAAATGACATTTCAGGCTCATTATCAGAGCAAAAATATTATTTCTTGCTGTTCAAACTGAACAGCATCAGTAGCAATTCTGAATAACCTTATGCCCATTTGAGGGAAGAGGCAGAAGAATGTTTTGCAAGGATGTGTCCAAAGCCTGCAGCTCTCATAAATCCAACCAGATCAGCAACGACACAAAAGAGACAGAAAATCAATAGAAACCAGAAGGAAGATAATTATGCTTGTTTAAAAGGGAGGGACCTGAATAAACCCCCTGGTGTTGTGGGTCTCAGCACTCAATCAGGCCAGGTGCAGGAAGGGACAAGGACCACAATCGTTCCTTGATTGGAAAAGAATGATTGGGTGTCATTTTCTATCTCCATTTACTTCAATCTCACCATTTTACTTTTTGCAAAAGTGGCATTAGCCACTCGTTGTAGCGATAGTACCTAACACTTCTGCCGGAGGCGATGTCCTGACACGAGCCCATGTTTGCTCTCGTGCTGGTGGGCAGGTCACCCATGGAGCAATGCTCTGTGTCCCCTCCTTGGCCAAAAAGGTGAGAAACTCAGATATTCACAAGCTGCTTTATTCCATCCCATGCAGGAGGACGTGCCGTGATGGAGAGGCTTTAGCACACAGTGTATCATCACTTACGTTGCCTGTGCAGGTCCTCCAACACGTGCTATTGCCTGTGCTGGCACAGCCTGGAAGAACCCTTTCAATGTGGAGCCTGGGGCGTTTAGATTATGCTAATAAAACAAAAATCAACAGAATTTTAAATAGTTATTCTTGGTTAGCTCCTTCGGTAGGATAGCAGTGCCCTTTTTCACACCTTGCTGTAGAAAAAAGCAGCCTGGTGGCCTCTGCACGCAGCAGCTCGTGTGTATCTGCAAAGATCTCTGTGCTCCCAAACTAGCTAGCAGGAGGGGAGCTACCTGCAATATAAAGATTATTTTGATTCGGAAAGTAAGTCCAACGTACGGAAGGCAGCTCTGCAGAAAGAGTCGGCGTGTCCACGCACAGTCTTGCACTTGTCTTGTTCTAGCAGCTTTAACTTGCACTTTCTCTGTTTCTGTTTAATTTGCTGCTCCGTCCAAAACGGCCAGCTGTGGCCATATGCAGTGTGTGGCATCTGTTACCCTCTTTGTGAGAGGTGCAAAGCACTTTCTTAGGGTATGAAATGGGTGTGATGGAGATGGGGGTACTGTATTTTTACTGAGAAAGCCATTTTTTGCCCTCTCATGGACCCAACTGCATGTTCAGAGCAGGAATTCGCTCAGATCTTTAGCCAGTGAAGTAGGAGTTGTTATTGCTGTGTTCCAGCAGTAGCAACAAAGAAGCAGAGAAAACCAAAACCAGCGTGTCCCTTACACTCCGTTTGTCCCTTGCATCCAGTATTTCATTTTTCTGGTTGGTGCAGCTGGTCTTATTCTCCCTGCTCTGTTCCAGCGTACCTCAAAACAAAATAGGGAGAGAGGGAAGATTCAATGAACTTGCACTTATTTTTAAAACAAATCGTAGCAGAAGTGACTTCATTGTGCACATCTGGGTGCTTCCACGTCTGCTCGATGTGAGAATATCTGATCTTTGGCCATGTGTTGCAGATAGATGCAGAACGCAGACTTGAAACAGAAGGGCAAGCCAGATGAATTGCGTTTGTATTGCAGCTATTCTCCCCATGGATGGTGGGAGAGCAGCAGGAGTAAAACTAGTGACTTAATAGATACTCACTATTGCATGGAAAATCTTTGAAACACGTAATTGAATTCGTGCCTTAATTACAAGGGTGCTGAGGTAAACACTTTAATTATCCTTTACCTTAATTCCTATGAATCGGGATTGTAAGCATACTTCTCTTGCTAAGGATTTATTATCATTGACATCTGGAAATATATATTTCTATTTTTAATGCTGGATTTCTTGATTTGTTTATGACTTCAGTTATTTAGGGGGTGACTCAGTTTTGGATGTTACCTACACAGAGTTTATTTTTTAAAGCAGAGTGCTGAAAAACAAGCGCACAGATATTGAGTGAGACATTTTAGCAGAAGGATTAAGACAGCAACAGAAGGAACTAGAGGACTTATGGAAAGTGCTCATGCACAACGTTTATTTGCTTATTTTTAAGAATTAGAACATGTTTCAATGGTTGAACCTTTTCTCAAAGTGGGAAACTTTCAGCTCCCTTAGCTTGAACATGGGAGCTGCAGTCATGTTTTATTCCTAATGTTTTTATTAGCTTTTGTGTCTTTAGCAGAAATGTGAAATATTTAGTAGTTGGAATTGAAAACTCATGCAGGCATTTGTAGGCTTAATTAGTGATCTTCCTTGGGGTATTGTATTTTATCTTCAAAAGAGTTGATAAAACCACACTAAATATTCCTTTCAAAAGCTGTTGATTATAAAGGGCTCCTGAGATTTTCAGGTTGCAAGAAGGGAGCAGAACAAGGGTGCAGAAAGCACCGTGTGTCCAGATGCTGCTGCTCTCCGCTCCTGCTCATAGTTGTGCCCATTTGGCAGCGCATTTCCCTGCTGCTCTTCCCTGCCCAGGACAAAGGGGAAAGCTGTGTCAGATAAGATTAGGCGTGGATCTATCCTCGCCCTGATTTTATTCAATAGTTTCATTAAGAAACGGAGAAATGGAATAGAAATTGATTCTCATTAAATTATAGCCTGTCTCAGGCCCCGGGAGGGTTGAGAGAGCTTGGTGGAACAGGCAGAGGAAAGGAGGGCTCAATCGCCAATGGCCTTGACCAAAATGAGCAGAACACTTGGCTCAGGATGGGGACAAAGTGCTGTCTTGCAGCCAGACATTCCCAAACCTGCTGTTTAAGTCTGCAGAGCAGTGCTGGGAGATGCGGTAGAGTGAATAAACCTGCGTGGATGCACAGGAAAGAGGCACTGTGTTTAGAATAGCAGGGAAACTTAAACAGAAATGCTAAGGGTAGTTGGGTGTTGACATAGATTGGCCAGCCAAGGAAGGCTGCAAGGTTGCCATGACCATGAGCTTTTTGATTTTTAAGGAACTGTTTAGAAAAAGATCAAATATGGCCTTTTTTTCGGGGAGGGATGCAGGCTTGGTGACTCTGTGGCATTCCCTCTAGTCTTGTTTTATGTGACTCCGTTGCAGCAGGACTCTCTGAATTTTAGGTTCATCCTTGCATAGAATTTTTTTTAAATCCATATTTCTAGAATCAGCTGAAATGAAAAAGTCTCCATGTGTTGTTCTTTTTTGTCTGAAACTTTGACATCAATTGGCACTTGAGGGAGGAGGTGTACTGTGCACCAAAGTGTATGTTTTTGTTACAAATTGTATGTTGTGCTCTATGTGACTGATAAAAGATCTTTCCTCGCGTTAAAGCTGGTCCCAGCCCCGATAAATCTGGAATAAATTGGGAGAAAGCATGTTCTGTTATGACTGGCATATCTGTGAGCATTGGGCTCTGCTTGAGAATTAGACTTGAAAGTTTGCAAAGCAGCAGTGCTGATGTCATTGCCTTGGAATGGGAAGGCCGTTGAAACAGTAAATACAGTCCGTGGCCAGAAGCTAAGTATTGAGCTGGACCTCTTCCTTTCTGTGGAGGAAAGAATGCAGAACAAACCTACAATCTGTAGTTGCAATGGGAAAATCTTAATTAGTTTAGAGCTTGTAGCTATTTCGAACCATTTACATACACAGCTGCCGTTCAGGCAAACGTGAAAACTATTCATGGAAACTTCAAACTTACCTTGAAATGACAAGGGTTTTTTTTAAAACTGGTTTTGGTTTCCAAAAGTTTTGTTGGAAAGGTCTGAAAATTTATTTGTACTGTACGTGCAGGAAGGAACATAGACATGGGCTAGCAGAAGCATGTAATGAAAGGCTTTAGTTCAGCAAGAATTAGCACAGAAACACTGTTAGTACCAAACAGCTGCTGCTGGGAAAGTATTTCTTATTTTTCAGGGGCATTTACTCGTGTGATATCTGCGGAGTTTTGGTTATGACCCAAAAACTTCCACCCGGGAGCAAGGAAGAAGTTGATGATCAAAACACAAGTTTAGATGCGGTCTGGGTCTTACAGCTAGGTCTTCTTTGTTGCAAAGGGTTAACCCAAAACACCGGATCCAAATCACGCACCGCTTGGGAACGAGAGCCTAATTTTTTAGCTCGGGGCAGCTCTAATATCTCAGCAATGCAGGGTAACTCGGAGCTTTGTCCTGCCCCTCGGAGGGCTCCGTTTGCAAGGAATTTATCCCCACCCCCAGCTTCCTCCGAGGATAAAAATTGTTGCCCTGGCAGATGCAGGGACCAGATGTGAGGGGGAAAAGTTAAGGAGGGACAATGACCTGAAGTGTTAGCTGGGTTCTTCCTTGACATGACTGAACTTCTGTTCCCGGTGTCAACTATGGAAAGCAGCTCGTGTTGGCTGCAAGTCCCGCTGTTAGTTTGGAGAGCGAGATACACAAAGCTTTTATTTATTAGTATCACATACTCAGTGCTCAATTAGCTGAGGAAAAGGAAGGAAGAGATTAGAAGTAAATCAGCTGCCCATTAGTGGAGGACAGTGCTCAGCCAGTGAATCATCCCTGCCTAGGCCCTTTCCAAGCAGTTGTAGGTATTTTTTTTCCATTTTTTACCCTGTGTTTAAATTGGAGCTTCCTTTTCCATTGCCCTCTCCTTCTCCACCTGTGACACCACATCAGTGACATCCCTGGGGTGCACAATAAGCTTCTCATCCCCAAATGCCCCATCTAGTACAACAGTGCTCTGTGGGTGATGCTTCACAGCAGTAATGAGCTAGGCATTGCTGCGAGAAAAAGAGGTTTGCCCAACTCTATCATCAGCACAGGGCACATGGATGCTTTTTTTCTCCCTACCCTTTTCCATTTCAAAAGGGCTTCTGTTCCACGTTGGTTTGCGAGAAGGACTTTGAGCTTGATGCTCGATACGTTGCAAAAGAGGTTAGCAGGTAAGACCCCCTCTCTGCGGAGGGAAGGGTTTACGGCAGGGCTGGTTGTTTGTAGGTTAGTCTAACTCAGCCCGTGAATAATTCTGTTCTTTTTACTGAGAGGAGATCAAGCGTCCATAGCCTGAGAGTGTTTTATGTCTTAAGAAATGGGAAAGTGTTTGAATGTAACTTGTAATTGATGGTTTGGGTTTGTTAATAAGTTTGTCCATTGGACAGTTTAGTGCTGTTTCTGGTTGAAACAAGAGGTTGGGCTAGATGACCTCGTCATGTTTCCTTCCAATCTGATTTATTCTCCAATTCTACTATAAAAGACATTCATTATGCTTAATTTTTAATCAGATACTTTATATTTGCTCTTTTTTTCGCAGTGCATTACCTATTAATTTAGGGTTTATATTTTAATTTTAATTGTCTTTCTGTGTGGTACAGTGATTTTTCAAAGTTTATGGTGAAAGATGCTTCATAATATAAAATCTGTTCTTTTTCTTTGTTGTTTTTGTAACACTATTTGTGGCATTAGCAAATAGCAACAAATGCAGCTGGTCTCTAGGTAGGTTTATGTGCAGGAATGCTCAGTTGCACCTGTGCAGTGAACAGTGTGTGAACACAGGAGGTTCAACATAAGGGGACTACTTAGGTATTTGGTCAGTGGATGTGCATCATCTGATGGGTCTTATTCTTTAGAAAAAGTGATGCAAAGCCCTTCCATATACACGTTATTGTAGTCATTATCTATGTGTCAAGCTATCTAGGCCATGAGGATCACGTTTATATTTAGTTCTTAATTTTTCTTTATATTCACACTGTCTCATTAGTTCTGTGGTTGTCCCATTCCCTCTTCACCCCTTATCTCCCCCTATAATCTTCAAGGAAATCTCAGTTGTCTTCCAACTGATCTGTATGAATTATGGCCATAGATGTCCATCGCTGAAGGCTGCGGTGTATTTGGGGCTCAAAGCCCTACCCTCTGAGCAGGTTATGTACTTGGAGAATTAATAGCAAAAATATCCATATTCACACTCCCAATTCCTGTGCATTTTTGAAACTTATTTGCTGGGGGTACCCTATTCCCTTAGGTCTTAAAGTCGGTTCCAGTATTTGCAGTGGTCTGAACCTTCAGCCCTGACCCGGAGGGCTCCGTCGCTGTTTAAAGTGATCATTTTTCACGGAGAGGGAAGTGAGATTTCTTCAGGCTTTAGAGTTTATTTTCCTCTCTCGCTCAGTGTGACACAGATAGCGTCCTTGCTAGAAAGCAGAGGGAGGAGAGCAAATTCAGTCCACATGTTTGGGATTTTAGGTCGGGAATGATTCATGCTCAGCTTCTGGGGGTTGTAATTAGGGGTGACATAATAACCATAAACTTTCAATAGAATAGTAGCAGCGTTTTGTTACGCTCTCTAAGTGCAGGAGCTGCTTCTTATTAACGTCCTTTCGAGATAAGCCTACAAGACCTCCAGAATTTCCAGGTCTGGGTCCAAGCCTTTGTGCCTCGGTTCTGCTTCTCTCATAACACAGAGAGGAACCTGAATTCCGAACCCCCCTGAACTTCGATGACATTTGTATTTGGTCCAACATCTCGGCCTTTTCCTCAGCAATTTGGGTCCCTCTGTGTACTTTTTAAGTGAGCTTTATCCAAGTGACTTCTCAAGTGGCTGCATGTTTATATCCTAAATTAATACACTCTAAGGATGATCAACCATGGAAAAAGACAGTGACGCAGCCCCCTTTCTCCGCGTTATTCCCGCATTTTTCTTTTCGGAGCGGCTCAGAGCACAGACCGTCGGGAACACGCGACGCAGGGAGCGCTGCCATTCCCGCTTGGCACCGCGGTGCATTCGCATTCCTTAAGGGAGAGAAGGGCATTTACACTGGAGCTCGGCCACCAGCATCCCGCCAGCTTCGCTTTTTGGCATCCCAGCGCATGGAATTTTCAAAAAAATAGGGATGCTTTTTTCAAAAGCAGGTCACAGACAAAAATAAAGACGCGTTCTTCAGCTAGGAGAAGTAGGTCAGGCTTTGGGGGGATCGTTTGGGAAAGCTGCGGATCTGATCTTGCCAGTTTATTAATATTTTTAGCTTCTTGTGCCAAAATTTTACTCTTTTCATACAGAGACCCTGCTATTTTGGTTTAGGTGTATGCTTGTCCTATTCGTCTGCGTTGGCTAGCAAACTTTTTAATATTATGATTAAAAGACAAAAAAATGTTCCTCATTTTCCATGAAGGAATGCTCTAGTGGAAAATGAGGCCTCTCTCTGTGCTGTGGTCCAAAAGGGATAAAGCTGCTCTGTGTCACCTCATTATTCTCAGCTCATGTTTTACCTTGGGACGTTTTGGGAAGGGGTTTAGGCTGATTCCACTGCTCAGCTCATCATTTTTTGCAGCACCTTTTTGCGCTCAAAAGATTCCAACTTATTTTTGCTAACTTTTTCACACCCTGTTCTTTAATAACGCCGTGTGCCGACCCCTGTAAGAGCTGCCACACTGGATGAAGGGGTCAGAGAGGGAAATGGATTATTATGGCTTGTCCCACTGATGGAGCCTGGTGAGAAATGACCCCTTGGAGAGGCAGGAGACTGTTGCAAAAGCTTGGACCATTAAATGATAACCCCATTTCAAGACAGATTGCTGCATGGTTGGTGAGCTAAAGTGTAGCTATTCCTGCACGCACAAATCTCAGCGTTAGGAGGGACACCCTGCTCAGCTCAGTGCAGTAAGGATGTTCTTAGCTAACAAACCCAGATTAGATTCAGCAGAAATTGAGCTGTGCAAACCCCTGGGCCTCTTCCACAGACAGTCTTTGGAATTGGGATGTTTTTGCTCCATCAAGCCAAATTTTAGCTGATAGTGGAGTTTGTGGAGGACACAAACAATCCCATCCTGCAAAAAAACCCACCTTTTTGTATGGTTGCCCTTTGCTCTGTGTTATAACACTTTTACTATGAATTTATGCAACTGCACCCATTAAGTCTGCAATAGCAAAACGATTGGCATTCATGTACAGGTAATCACTCTCTCTCCTGTTTACAGCTTCCTGAAGGAATATTGATGTAGGTGACATTTTTGTTTAATGGTGGTAATTTATTTGTCTTCCTGTTTCCACGTTCTCTGTTTTACAGAATATGATTCAGAAACAAAAAGGGTTCAAGACATTCTTTCTGGAATGGAGAAGCCACAGGTATGTGATCCAGAATTACACATACAAGAGAAAAATAGCAAACACGATGAGTGCATTCTGTCCTGATTGACGGGGGATTTCATAAAGGAGCATCTCTGAATTTTTACTTGCTAGATTGTTGCTTCTGTATATTTTTGCCTAACTCCCTTTGCAGGGATGTAGTCAGTGGGTGTAAATTCTAAGTATATTCTCTGCTGTGGGAATATCTGGCCTCTGCCCACTGCAAAACTGCACCAGTTACCTGCTTGCAGGGACTCAAGGATGATTTACATAGCTCCTCTCCTACTCCCCATGGGTTTAATTTTATTTGTCATAAGCAATTGATGTCTATAATCATGATTAAATTAAGCTAATTCTGTTATTCAATGGCAATTATTATATTAGAGTTTGTCTTAAGCAAAAGAAAGCACATGAATTGCAATGGGAATTCAATCTCTGTACAATAACCTTAATGCTAGACAAGCAAGGTTATTAATAAATCTGGTTATAAGGTCTGCGTTTGTGATCTTTTCCTAGTTTGGGTCAAAAGGGAAACCAGGAGGGTATTGTGGATCTAAATAGATAGTTCAAGCAGGCACTTGAACAAGGGAGATAGTATGAGAAACTTCGCCCTGAAAAAGGCAGAGTTTTTTCTGTCAGGCTGGAAGCCTAGGGAGCAAATGAACAAATAAGATGTTCAATAGTTAAAATGTTCTTATAAGGACTGAGCTCAGTAGCACCGGAATGGCTGAAGGGAAGAAATTGGGCAGTGGCCGTTTGAAGAGCTACGATTCCCACGGGATGTATGGGAGGGAGAGGCACAGAGGAGCAGGGGATGAGGTTTCGTTTCTCGGATCCCAAAATTTTTCTATTAAATGCCTTTATTCTAGGTAAAGCAGGAGGGTGTTCAGCTGCTGCGTTCTCTTATCATTGCTGCTAAAGGTGTCTGCTTTAAGCCAGGCCAGCCAGACCGAAGTCAGACTTCTAGAGAGGGCAAACATTAGAGGGCTGCAGCACCAATCTCTGTGTGCAAGTAGGAAAATTCCCTCATTTCATTTGGAAGCAAGCGGCAGTGTAAAGGCCAAACCTCAGGAGAAGGTTCCTTGGAGAGATCAGAATGCTCAGAATGGGCAGGTAGCCCCAAACCAGGTCACTGGAGTGCACAGAGGGTGACAAAGTTTTGTACCTGAGTGTGTCCCGGCCTGTAGGATGCCACAGCCTGATGCCTTTTACACAGACCTGCTGCACCGACACGAAGAACGTGATGGCCTTTTAACCCATAGCGTTCAGAGCTCAGCACAGTTAGACACCTGGGGACCCAGGGCTTAAAGCAGAGGGCAGCAAAAATCCAAATAGAAAAAAAAAAAATTCCTTGCACCATTTCCAAAGTAGTTCTTAGAGGAATCTTAAAGAAATCTGGAATGTGACCAATGCTGGTTAAATAGCAGTGACATTTAAGGGGTGTTGTTGGGGATTTTCTGTTCCTTTCCAACTTTGACATTTGTCATTAAGCTCATAGGAATATCCTGTGCCGCTGACTGAATTTCGATAATTATGGGCGTGTACTTAGTATTATATGTGATGGAAATATGTGTTATTATATTAGTCAGCTGGACCATGGCTTCAGTGAGCCTTATGTGTATGTGAAAGAGGTAAAACACCGTACAGGAAAACACTGGCATAGAATGAAGACAAACACCAAGCAGTCGGGTCACGGCACGGGAGTGATGCTAAAAGCACCGAGAGGGAAGTGCTGCTGGTATGGGCTGAGCCCAAACTCCTCTATATCCATGGGAATTTTTGCCAGAAACTGCAGGATTAGGCCCAGAGTTTAAAAGTTTGGTGCATAATACCACCCAAGCGGGTCTGCAGGAGCCCTGAAGCTCCTATCAGTAACAGTTCAAGGGTGCAGGAGGGAAACACTGTGCTCAGGAGCCGCTCCGGACCCGTATCCCCCGCATGGAAATGCACTTGCACTCTCTTAGGAGGCTAGCTGGCCATTTTCATGGGTTTTCAAGTCTTATTTTAAGATACAGTAACGGCCCTTTTGCAGATAGCTGGAGTTCATGGCAGGCCAGGGGTTTTGCCATGTGCAGAGTATACATACGTGTGTCCTCGGCAGTAGTCATAGAGAAAAACATCGCAGTAGAACATTGGCAGGATAGCTGCCTCGAGCTCCAAGTCCGTCTGAATTTATGAAAAACAATTATGCAAGCGTATTTCCAAAAAATAAAAGAAACCCATGTTCAGGGGTTCAGATGGTAAATAGTAGTAATGTTTGTTAAAAAAAATTTCGATCTGGATCTGTTTATTATCCAATTCTCTGACCTATTCTATACACTATATAAAATGTAGATTTTTATCTTCAAATATATTTGTCACAACTAAACTTATTCATATGCATATACACACATACATATATGATATTTATCTTTTTGCTTATTTGAAAAATTCAGATTTTTTTATAGATAATCTGAGATCAGTTTTTGCTGATGCAAGTTTTGAAGGGAACATTGATTTCCCAGCAGCAGAGAAATGTGACTAGAGCAAGAACTGTGTGTACCAGCATTTGCATGCTCATATGTTTAATGAAAAAAAGGTTGATACTAGTTAACCTCTTGTTTTACAACTTGTTTTCCAAAGTACATTGAACAGAAGTTTTCTTTTTGGCAGGACTAAGTGCTGCAATAAATAAAGGGCTTTAACTTTTGAAAGCACAGTGTTGAAGCTAAGATGAGACACTTTGTGGTTTCACCTACTTGTCATTATGTTAAAGACGCAGATTTATGACTTGCTTAGAAAGCATGTGCTTGGTATATCAGTATCGCATACAGCAGTCACGGTGCTTTTCAGCTGGAAGCAATGTGTTTCCTATGAGAAATTAAATATTCTGCAGTGTGCATGCAAGTCAGACTGCTGGATATCTTTAGATGTAAGGAAGCAGGCCTTAAATCTGATATTCCATCCCCTTGCTAGGCTGCGGTCTCACTGAACCCCTCACTGAAGCTGCTGTTCTGCACCCACGTGTGATGCAGGATGATGCTGGCAAAAAGCCTGGGGGTTTAAGCTCTGTCCTGGGTTTCCAGAAGAAAACCCATGTCAGAGCTGCTGGGGTGATGGGGCTTGAGGCGTTTTCCACTATTCCCTCCAAGGGAATCCTGGCCCATCTAGATCCCCCTGCAGAGCTGCACACAGCGGTGTCGACGAGTCAGAAATGCCCGTTTCTGTCAGGATGCAAAGGGATTGATTTGGAATTTATTTTTTCATCAGCAAGTCACTCTGTTAATGCGATCCTTCCCTAGGCTTCTGAGGCAGCGTGACTTAGCAGATACTTGAGTTATTGCAGCTTCGAGTTACAAGAAGGAACAGAATGAGTAAAAATGCCATTTCTGACTTCTTCAAGAATCTCGCTAACAGAAAATCTAGAAATAAAAGTGCAGACAAGAAAATCTATACAATGAAGTCATTGTTCCTCTTATTTCCATTTGCTTCCTGATAATGGCCACAACAGAAGGATAAGTTAAAAACGGTGAAACGAATGCTTAAAGGAAACCTCAGGCACTAAGGATCCATCTCTCTCTGCGGGGTGAATCTCTGTATTTCTCATGTGTTAGATGGTAGTTTATTCTGTGAACACTTTTGCTTTGTTCATGACCATTTCTAATTTTACTTTTCACCTCCAGCTCTTAAATTTCTTGCTGTTTATAAGAAATTCAATTGTTTTAAAGACAAGCTGGTTCTTGATTTTGGAATAACTAATGTTTCTTTTATAGGTCACAAATATTCAAGCAAGAACAGCTTTGCTTACGTGGTCACCTCCCACCGGCCTTTTAAATGCAGATAGACACAACAACGGTTTGCCTTACACCTGTACTTACGAGGTTGCCTTATCAGATAAAGGAAGAGACGGAAAATACAAGATAATTTACAGGTAATGGTGTCATTTTTACACTTGTGTTGCTTTCAGATTGTGTTTCCATTAGAATCTCTCTTAGCTTTCAGGGCCTAGGTGGATCTCAGTGATCATCTGAGCTTATTTTGTGATCAAGTACTTATGGTTGTGCCTTTTCTTTTTTCTCCTCTAATGATGTCTAGGATAGAAAACTGATATGGGGCCTTGGCTATTGTGACCATTTGTTGTTTCTCCTCATATTTCAATAAAATAATGACTAAACCCAGCAGATACATGAGATGATTGTTGTTGTATTAAGCACTAGCCCATACCGTACCTGTCACAGCAGCAGCAATGCACCAGTCAGTCTAGTCTTTATTTAGCAGCAGACAAGCTCCTAAATAAATAAGGAACAAGAAGGAGGAACAAGAACAACCTTGAACTACACTGGCTACTTCTGAAATTAATAAGTTTTGTGCTGTTGCTTCCTAGAATGTCTGAAAATCAGTTCTACTTTTCTTGCCTTGCAAGAGAGATCTGGATCTGCCTGTCAGACTGTTAATTGCCCATCTCCTTGCCATGGTCCCATAGCAAACAGGGTCTGGAAGAGAAGCGAAAGTTTGTGCAACAAACCACTACTTAGCTGTGAAGTTTTCCTCTTACTTTATCTAAGGTAGTTTGTAAGTATGCAAGAAGTACAACAGTAATGTTGTATTTATTCATCTCCTTTCAACTCTGAGAAGGTAGAAGAACACAAGAAGCTTCATATGATTATCAGCAGATGTAGGGATAGCCCTGATATTTTCCCATATAGTTAGCTGAATTTATAGCCTGGGATCATAGCTGCTCTGCAGGTCAGGTTTGTAAGGGTATCCAGAAGCCTGAAGTGCATTGACAGATCCGTCCTGTATTTCTTACTATTATTTTTCTGTGATGGATTTTTTTTCCCCAAATCATAGCATGTCGGAGTCCCTAGTCACTGGCAAATCAATAGCTGCGCTAAATACAATACTGCTTTTCATGATGTGTTTATGGTTTCTTGTTGCAGTGGCGAAGAACTAGAATATAACCTGAAAGACCTTAGGCCAGCAACAGACTATCATGTCAGGTGAGTTTGCGTGACTCCAAATGTCACTCAGATATAGTCTGTCCAAGTATATGAGAATAAAGGTGGATTTTTTTATCTAAATATATGCAGCACAACTCAAGATTTTTGTGGCCACCTCTGTGGGATTTCTTTCATGCCTCCATGATCCATTTTATTTTAGGCTCAAAGCTATGAGAGAACTTCTTGAACCTGAGCTTTTCTGTCATATTGTTGTCATTGCTAAAGGAATAGTAAGGAATTCTCTAGTTCTACTTGCATTCATTACACAGTTATTACCACATTCTCAATTTTGAGCTTGGATATTTTTAATACTAACTTTTTATTGTTTGTTGCCTTTTTAAAAGATTTTGCTTATGAACCAAGGCTTCAAATTCACATCCTGTTCACTTATGCTCAATAGCCTTTACAAAATTCCTTTCACTCCTGTCTATTGTTTCCTTCTGTTTTTCCAGACAAGCCCTAAGTTTGGCAAACATTTTCTCATCAAGGCTGCTACTGTTTGTAATACTTTAGAAAGCAAACACTTTGCTTCTGAGCTCCTGAAAAAACAAAGTCTCAATTTCTCTAATATCATAGCTTCTTTTTAAGAACATTTTCTAATGCACTTTTCAAGGAGAATCTCAAGGCTCTAAATAACTTCTAAGTAAATGAAATGTGCTGATTCAAGCAAGAAAGTTATAAAGCGCTGCTGAGCTTGCCACTGTAAAAAACTGAGTTTGATTTCTAAAACAAGTTTCTGACAGCAAAGTGGTACCCACGTACAGGACACTGGAGATCTCAGGCAATTTTTAATGGCACTCGGGGTATTCACCCTGTGTCCTGGCTAACTTCCAAATCGGTCTGTTCTGTCCACATAGAGTTCTCTGTATTTTTCTGCATGTTTGCCAAATCATAACTCATCTGTGAACATTTAACAGTAACTTTGGTTTAGAAAGAATAAGCAACTGCTAGATGTGAAAGTCGGACTTAAAAGCAGCAGCATGCATTTGTGGTGGGGAAACCAGCATTTAAAAGCGCAGAATGTGTTTTCTACCTTTTTTTTCCCCTCCATTAAAACTCCAGTCTGCATTAACAACTTTGAAAAATAAATCTGCTAAGTAAAGGAATTTGAGATAAACAATTATAGATCTTTTTGGACCTCTTCAATCTCAGCAGCATCTCTGAGGGCTGCTGCTTTTCACGCGGATAAACTGCCGGAGCTTCTTGCTGCTGCTTAAGGCCCTAGATACTTGGGCAAGCTGCTTCCCTGTGAATCCCACATTTCTTCAAGGTATCTGGGTGGTTACAGAGGTGATTCTGCTCACCTTTCGGAGGGCCCATCAGTCCCTTTTATGCTTAAACCTTTAATCTCCCGAGAGGCCCCTGTTGCGCAAGGAATTCTGCCGCAGGAATTCCAGAGCCGCTTATTTCCAGGACACTTGTTTTCCTTCCTTTTTCAGGAGCTTGTGTTACACCCCAGAGTAGGCAGTAGCGTTGCAGTAATGAGCACTGACAAGCAAAGCGCAGGTACCGCGGCAACGTCCAACAGGCAGAAGCAAAAGTGCAATTTCCCCCTGACTTGCAGGAGATGTTCTTGTTAAACTCATTTTTCTGTGGTCGGGTTCCCCAGTGATGTGTCTGTGACTCGGAGCTGCGCCGGTTTCCGGGACACATGCGTACGGTGTATCCAGTTGCCAGATGCAGCCTCGATTAATTAATTGCATTTGCTTTCACTCTTGACTGCTAACAGGAGACACAGAAAGCAGCACTACATGATCCTTCCACCAAGGGCAAGCAGCTCTTGTGAATTCCCCCCAAAGGTTTCATTCCATGTAGGTGGTCACTGCACATAAATTACTCTTATCTACTGAAAACAAATTAGAAATTGCCCTTTCTTAAACTCTACATTCAAGCACACAATAGCCGCAGCCAGCCCTGAGGTCACTGTCTGGGCACAGTGCAAATGTTTTGTGAGTCGAGGACTTGCAGCTCGCACTTTCCTTTTGCTGTGCAGAAAATGTGACAGGAAAAATAACATCATTAATTTTCGGAGAAAAGCACCTGATGAGGAGGTGCACAAATACATTGTACTTGTTTTCCCATGTTAGTTTGCAGCATATCCCTGATTTTTTTGCTGATATTAGGGGGTTTGCTTGAAATCAAGATTTTTAGTTTATCAAAGGAATGTTTTTGAGATATTTCTATTATAGCATTAGTTTTTAATTCACAGAGCTCTACTGAATGTTGACACAGGAGAAACTTATACGTATGGAAGGGCAGCAGCAAGAGCTATCACTGAAGGCAGTGCATGCACGTCAAATTGAAGTAGGGCGTTAACATTCACACCTTTTCCTCGTGAGCTCAGACTTTGTTCTTTTGCAGTAGAGTAGTGGTAGCCCCTGGTTTGTGAGAGATCTATCCTTGGCGGGTGCCATCGGGGATGGTTTGGCAGTCAGATTGATAACGCGTGTGTGTCCTTCCGCAGGGTCCACGTGATATACAACTCGGTCAAGGGCTCGTGCTCGGAGCCGGCGAGCTTCACCACGCCGAGCTGCGCCCCGGAGCCCCCCTTCCCTCCCAAACCCTCGCACCGGACCAAGAGCTCCCTCACCTTGCAGTGGAAGGTAGGGAGCACCTGAAAAAGCAGGGAGAAATCCGTCAGCTTCTTCCCGTTATCGGTTGCCAAAGGTTGCCAAACCCTGAGCTTTGGTTTCCCTGCAGACTGTAGTCATTTGCCTGAGGGGGACGTAGTTTTCTCTTATTCCCAAAATCGCCTTTTTGTTTATTTTTGTTCATAGGCACCCATTGATAATGGTTCAAAAATCACCAGCTACCTTCTAGAATGGGATGAGGTAAGTAGTAACTAGTTGAAATAAATACATAAATAAATGGCACTCAGACTTTGCGAGGATTTGACGGGTAAAGAAAAATAATTAAATACAGGGGAAACTAAAAGTAAGAAAATGAAATCCTGATGACGTTAGATAAAGATCTCGAAAGGTGAAAGGGCAGCGAGGGGATTACTTTTCATCCGGTGTGTTTTTTGCAGAGACAATATTCTGCATTTCCATACTTGAAACAACTTTTTAGTGCTCATTTGGTGCAGTTAATTTGTTAATTGGCATTACGTATTGTTATTTACCTTGGGATGGAGTTAGAGTTCTATTCACACTCTCCTCCTGAATGCTGTATAAGCACAAAGTATAGCCCTGTTCCTGCTTCAAAGATGATGAGGATCTTGCAGTCCTTTTTACAGAAAATGCATTTGAGGTCCAAAAAATTGTTGTTCATTACACATGGGCAACTGGTCCTCTTACAGACACAACGGAAAATTGAGTTCTCTGCCCCAAAGATCTTGATCTTCTTCCTCTGTTTGCCTTACGTCTTCTTTCCGTTGCACAAGCCATGTTTCTGCGTAAAGCATGAGTCAGTGAACATCATCTTCGCAGGGAAAAAATATGTATTGGATGACAGAACTAGCTTGAGCAACATGCACGCTGTGCAGACATGTGGCGTGTGCAGTGTCACAGCAAGTGGCACCGTGGTGAGAAACCCGCTGACCTGAACCAAAGTCAGACAGCGGCTTAAGAAGGGCCGGCTGCCCCTGTCTGAATAACGCAGGGAAAGGTTGGCGGGGAAGAAGAAAAAATGATGGAATATGACATCTCAGGAAGGAAATAATGAAAAAACTCCATAAGAGTTGGCCAAGTTAATCAGAGACGTGAACCATGAAACCTACTGTACCTTCTGCAGCATCTAGGTTGTGCATTGGTTTTCTCTTGTAAGACTTGAATAATTTCCATGGGAAGATAATGCCAAAGAGGAATGAATTAGTGGAAATATGCAAAGGGAGAGGAAGCAACAGAAGGTCCTGTCAGAAGAGAGACCAATTACAAACCATTAACACAGTGCATGTGCTTTGAATGTTAATTTTTCCACTTACACCCCAATCAAAACCTTGAATTTGTGTAAGAGTTGTAAGTGCTGTGATCCTGTAAAGCCTTTCACATTTATCATGCCTAGAGGTTCATCTTCGGGAGGAGTTGTTGTTGCAACTGTTATGACAAGCTAAAAGTAAGTTGTTTTAGGAAAAAGAAAAGAAAAAATTCTGGTTCTCTGGTCCACAGTCTAGCTATTTTAATTACCTTATTTTCTCAGTAGCAATGTTGAAATTTGATGCCCTAGTGCATGGGAACTACTGAAGTAGCCGAAGTTACCGCTTGCAGGCACAAAAGAGCATTTCCATGTCCTGTCCTGTGCCCTTTGACGGGGATGTGTAAAAACCACGTAAGCGAAAGCAGCAACAGGGCTGTGTCCTGGTGAAATCAAGAATGAAATTACCTGGGAGGAGGAAAACACTGCCAGGCCATAGTGGAAGCTGCGCCAGGTCTCAGCGAGAGCAGCGCTCCTTAGCTACAGGGCACAGGATAAAATATAAACCCAGGAAAAAGGCGATTAGAGGGAAATTAAATTGTGCCTGCAAAGCAGAGGGAGCTTTGCAGGAGTGGAGAAGAAGAAATCTATCCACTAATAATATCTACCCACTAATAATCTATCTGCTATTAATAACACGAGGGCGTGATATGTTATAGCCATGGGATCAGGGGAGGTTGCAAACTGGAGCAAGAGGACAACATCTAATCCCTTGGGGGCTGCAGCTGCTAAAACTGCCGGGGCTGAAGTGTTTCAAATTCCAGCTTGTCATTAGGGGATCCCGTTAGGACTCGGCCATGGTGCGTTCCCTGCCACGTGCAATGGGATAGGCGCACAGCTCCGAGATTTGCTCAAAGAGCATGGAAAGACCTTCCAAAAGGAAGTTATTGATGCATCCAGTGCATGTTGTTCTAGTTGTTTTAGTTGCTGCCGTGCAGATTATGTGCATTGCTGTGGGAAAGGTTTCGTTTCGGGAGCCCATGCAGAGCCCGAGACCTGGGCAACCTCCTCGTGGCAGTGGCGGAGGCTGGGAATGGGATGGCTGTCAGCAAGAAGGATGGGTTTGTGTAAAGACATTTCCCCTCTGAGCTTTGCTGGAGATAAGGCTTGAGTTATCTCCGCAAGTAATTGGTTTGCTTGGTTTCTGGAGTTTGTTAGGGTTTTATTTCCCCTCCGTGCTAAAAGTCCTCATTGAGCTCATTAGCTGAGCTCTAGCAGAAGCACACGTGAATTGAGTTTGTTTCTTTATTGCAACAGATATCTTTATAGTGCGACGGGCTTTTGACGAAGAGGCTGTTGCATTGTGTGAGTTTTACCCGGCTTCTTTCTGTTCTTCAGTTTAGCCCTAAGTTGTTGTTTTGTTTTCCCTGCCAACTTCAGAAAATAGTGTGGCAAAAATACCTGCCCTTCTGTCCTCTGCCCTCCCAGTTTGGATTAAGTTGCTTGTAATGTGACTAATGTTAACGTTTTATTTAGAAGATGCAAAAGTCACTTGTTTTCTCAGTACCAAAGTAGGTCTTTGAATTACCCTTCTAATGCCTCACTAATAAACTCCTTTAGCTTAAACTGCCTAAAGAACTAGGGTGAACAGTCTTTAATGGCAGAGTAAAAGCTCAGTTTAGTGACTGCTCATCCAGTGAAACTGGATGTACAGTATCAAAGTTCTCATGACTTCAAAGGGTTTGGGAACAGCCCCTCTTCTCAAGTATTTTGGAGGTCGGTGAGATCCGGAAACCTCAAGTGTTTAGCAATGGTGTGGCTGGAAACGCTTCTCTTAGAAGTAGCAATTAAGGAAATCTTCACCTTCTGCCTCTCTCTTTTGTGTGTGTGTTTCTCTTTGAGTTTACAAGCTAGGAGTAGGCACTTGACAACTTTGTGCCAATATTGTTCAACCGGGGTAAATAAAAGGCTGATCAGAAAAAAGTACATTAAAGAATACCTAAGGGAAAACATCATTGTGGAGGATGTGATGCTTTCTTCTGATCGCAGTGCTCAAATAATCTGTGGTTTTGAGCTGTAGGGTGCTCCTGGCACTGGTGCAAGACTGGGGCCTTTGTTCCTCATTAGATATGAGATGATCTTGCTGCGGGTAAGTGGTGGTGCGTAAAGGTTTCTCCTGGGTGAACAGATAACACGAGTCTGCTGTTCATTTTCTATGGGAAAGTAGAGAACTGCTCCACAGGCAGCGACAAGGACCTCTATGCCATGCAGTTTTGCTCTCTGTACATAACTCAAAAGCAGATTTAATTCTGATGTGACGAACGTTCATTTTCGTTTGCACAGGATTGATGCAGATACATTACTAGAATTTAATGTTATAGTGGTGAAAAGTTAACAGTTATGTTGATATGTTTGTAAATGGAGATTAAAAAACTTTCAATTTCTTGAGACTAGTAGGAATATGTTAACTTAAACTATCTGATAGTCTGGTCCGTGTATCTTCATGATGATCCATCATAATTCAGAGCTCCACTCTCATGCTCAGACTTGTATTTGTTTGCCCTCCAGGTCCGTTCCCTGCCTCTGCCACTGATATTAGACATGCAAGAGGGGTGGCTCGGGTTATATTTAATGCCTAGAGGTGTCTCATAGGTCCTGTTCCATTTTCTGTATATATAGAAAATATATACAGATTTATATTTATCCAAAAAAAAAAAAAAAAGACCAGCTCAGTAAATATTTTGCTGTGATATTAAGGTGCTTTATAATAACCATTGGCAATTTGTTCCTCAGCTCTGCGTCAGATTGAATATCAGTCTGTTGCTTTTTATTGCCAGTGTGAACCAAATAGAAGAAGTTAATGCTGGTGGGGCTGGAAGGGATTACCAGCTGGCCCTGCGACCGCCGTGCCGTGCTGGCGGCTTTTATCCCTCTTTCTGTGCGGCACCGTGCTCGGGCTCTGTATCCACGCTACCTGCAAGGGCTTATTCTTTATTTCGTGTTTACTGCTTTGTCTGCTCTGTGGAGTCAGTAGGATCTGTTTAAGATCTCATAACCACTATCTAAATATGCTTTTGGATAGTCTCTCCAAGGGAGACTTGAGCACTCTGCTTTAAGGGAATAGTTACATATAAGTGCAATGGCAGGCAAGACATTTTTGTCTATACTGTGTTATAGTATTGTGCAAATTCTAGTGCGTTTGTGGAGCTGAACTTGCTTCCTTCGGCAGGTCCTGATGGTCTCCACAGTATCTTGAGCACCAACAAGATGATCAGGTTGGAGAAGGCAGGACTAGGGAAGAAAGCAGGCAGTGTCTGCTCTCCATCTGAAACTTGAGCATTAGAAAGATTCGAGGAAATGATAAAGTATATTTTAAGCAACTTACAAAACATTATCTGAAGGATTAAACTGTGGATGCTGAGTATACAAAGAATAAGAGAGGAAGGATTCTGGGAAAGCTGCAAGAGTCTTGGGTGGCAGCCAGTACCAGTTGCTCTTGTCTATAATCATGCCAGCACTAGAGCTTGCATAAATCTTGGGAGGGAAGGAGTGGAAAGACTATTTCCAGGCTATTAATGCCAGGATAATTAGAAATATCGGCCAGCCTCTCCAATTAGTGCCAATAGAATCCGAAATACCAGCCAGTCTGAGTAACTGGAATACCAGTCGGTCTCTGAGCGAGTCTGGGGAATGTACAGTACCAGCTCTCGAAGAAAAATGGTTATAAAACAGATTTTTGTTTTGTTATTACTATAAAGCTGAAGATGACATAAATGTTTGGGGGTCTTTGCAAAGATTCAACCCACCAGTTTGAAAATCTGGAATTTTTTTAGTGCTTTGGTTGTATTTTAGGCACCGTAGCCAACATGCTACAGGTGATGCTTCCCCAGGACTTTGCCAGCTGTCACAGTCCGTCTGTTTTATCAATCTCTGAGCCTTTGGCCACCGACATTCACTAGGGAGGGAGAGCACAGGAAAATGATCAAGTAAAAATGTATTCTTAAGCAGAAAGCAAAAAGGAAAAAAAAGTCCTGTTTTCAAATACTTTAATAATACAGAAGTCAGAATAATTTTAAAGAGTTAAGGAGAAAATAAATCAAAGCATCTGAATCTATATAAGAAAGCTTATGGAGGAAAAAATATTGGTTACGCACTCATCAATGGATATTTTATTAAGACATTAGCTTAGTAATTCTGTTTTGTATAACCTGGATATTAAATATATTACCTCGGAGCTGGGGAATGCTGTCACCCATTACTTTTGTCCAAAAGGATTTCTATGAAATAACTGTGTGTTCAGGGTTAAAGACCTGAGAAGTATCTTTCATATATAAAGGACTTTTGTTTGGGGATTAATTATTCTCTTCCAATTTTACACCTTAGTTTAGCTGCACTGTAAAGCAGAGTCACAACCAGACCAGGTGAAAAAAAATTTAAAAGACTGTGTATAAAAACAAGTTCTAGAACTAATGTAGGCTATTGCTGTATACATAAAAGTAAGTTATGGCTCTTTTCCAATGTACTAAATGTCCCTGAGGTGCCTCCAAATCGTTGTGCAGTGCAGGAGGTGAACAATTGTTTCTAGCTAGGTAAACACATTTTGGAGATTTACTACAAACTTTTTGTGAAATTCTTGCTTCTGTGATGCAGTCTGAGGAAAAGAGGTGGAAATGGATATGGACTGAAGAGTGGACCAGCAAAAAATGTGTCCCACTTGGATATTTTTGAAATCTTTAAAGATAAAGTGATATATTGGCTGTGGAAGAGGTAGGGTGCACGGGGAGGCAAGACAATGTTTTTGGAAGCATCAGCATATGGAGGGGCATCTCAATAAATACTTCCCCTGATAGTCAGCCTAGGAAATCTGGAGTCTTCTGTCAAGTTGCTGTGTCTCATGAAATGCATAGACTTGTCCAGTCTTCCTAGGCTTTCAGACCTGAGTTTTACCAGGATAACCCAAAACCTGTAGAGATAAGTGCCAAAAAATGGCATTGCAGAGCTGCTTATGTCAGAAGGAGTTGTAGAGATGACCGCTAGTTTACTCAGGGGCCAATTGGAGCACATAGGGTGGGTTTGTTGGGTAGATTTTTCATCCACTCTATTTCTAGGTCCTTCTACTTCATTACATTATTGTCTGATACTTTTTCATTTCAGTTTTGAAATGGGACACCTCTCTAATTCCTGCAGGTCTGTTCTCAGCCCTGAAAGATTTCAAAGCAAACATTCCCTGTGTGTGAGCAGTGAGACACAGAAAAAGACCAATTTCTCTTGGACATCTGCAGAAAGCTCAGCTGTGTGTTTATCCTGAAGAGACCGTACAAAGTTGGGCTGGGTTGAAAAGGATTTTACTTTCTGTTAAATGTGGAGGGAAGGGATGTTCCTGTCCTCAGCTGTATGGTATTTGATGTACCGTAGGAAGGACTCGGGAGCTGGAGAGGTGTCTTCATGTCATTTCTTGCTCTTACCTTATCTTGGCTTTATCAGAGCTCATAACAACCCCAGGTCAGATTAACGGGAAGCCGGGGGGCTGCACGGGTCTCGTCCTTCCCGCACGGACACACTGGAGTTTGTCCTGGGCCGACCGTGGGGAGCGAGAGCCCTCTTGTGGGATAAAGCATTTTTGAAGGATTTACGGAGAATTCACGCTGCCAAGAAACTTTGGCTGCGAGTTTATGTGAGCTGGGGACCTGATTTTTTTCAGAGACAGATTTCACATTTAGCTTGTAAACTTTTTGTCTAAAAAGTAGGATAAATTGCAACTCAGGTGAAAGGACAGGAGCTGAAATGCATCTCGTGGGAGATAGGAATCTGATAGGAAAAGGAATCTTACAGCAGACTGACTGTGTTGATAAGCCTTATTTTAAATAACACAGCAGTGCTGTCAGCGACATCCCTGCACAGAGCTTGTATAAAAGTATTGAGTTATAACATCATTCGACGGTTATTTTTCAAAGGAGGAAATAAAATAAGCACTGCGTGCTTTGGTTTCATAGCTCTGCAGTTATGGCTCGTTTTCTTTCTAGGGAAAAAGGAACAGTGGTTTCAGAGAATGTTACTTCGGGAGCCAGAAGCACTGCAAGTTGACCAAGCTCTGCCCAGCGCTGGGATACACCTTCCGATTAGCTGCTCAGAATGACATTGGTACTAGGTACGTTATTCCTAAGCACTGTGCATCGCACAGGGAAGAGGTGACAATTAAAGGTTTAACTCACAGTTGCAATGTAAGTTAGGACTTCTGTTTTTCTCTCCTTTTTATCTGTTTTAATGCAAGAAGAATATCTCTCTCATATAAAATTCCCACTAGGGACCTCTGTGAACCAAGAAAAACAAGCAAGAGGAAGCGGAGTTACAGATTTTGAAAGGAATTTTGATATATTTATTTTTTTATTTTAAATCAATGTCCTTCTGTCTTTTTTGGGCAGTACAGCCTCTTCCTTCTTTGGCAGGGCTGGCAAGTAGGATGGGAAAGAAGGGTGTAAGAGCCAGGACCAAGATAGCACAGACACAGCACAAGGACCCTGGTTCCCTATACCTTGTGTTGCACTTCCCTCTGAACATAAATATCATATGAAAATGGTAGAAAATCAGCTTTATTCCAGTCCTCATGGATTTGAGATAGTGCTGGAGGTAGCACTGGGCTGAGATGTTATACAGCTAAGGACAGAGCAAGGAAGTCCAGCAGATCAACAGATCAGACTCCTAACAATATATAGCTTTAAAATGTTACTTGAATCACTTGTTTGAAGGAAGAACAGCTTTATGTTCATTTTCAAATGCAAATGAATTTGGGAAAGTTAGAGGGGTGGAAAGCCAGCCTGGAGAGTTGGGAGTATCCAAAAACATCCACATGGTGCTGAGCATTCGTGGTCATGACTGGCTCAGTTTTCCTGGCTTTTTCCGGATGTGGGAGTGAAATTGCTGAAATGCTCCACTTTCACAGCTAGAACTTATCCAGAATTGATATTTTGAGTTTGTAAAAGGCAGAAACTGCCAAACAAGTATATTTCAAATTCAACTTGAATAATAGATTCTTTCTATAAGGTCTAAAAGTTAACAACTTCGGCTTTATGTTCTAGTTCCCCTTTGTAAAATGGAGATAACCATTCTACCTCACAATTAATAATTAATATTTTTCAGGCAATCAAATAGTATATTTTCAACTATTATTGTGATGATATCTGCAGAAATGACTGTGAAGACACAGATAATCTTGAATTCATTTCCATTCTTGATTTTGGTATTTCCTAACTTTGCTTGCTATGACCTGGGCAATCTTAGAATTGTTTAGAGCTCTTAAAATATTAAATATTTGTCTGACTATATATATATATTTAATGTTCCTCTCTCTGTCACTCACTGTGCAGTGGCTACAGCCAGGAAGTGGTCTGTTACACGGCAGGTAATATTCCCCAGACACCTTCTGCGCCAAGGCTTGTTCGAGCTGGTGTCACCTGGATCACGTTGCAGTGGAATAAAGTAGAGGGATGTACGCCAGAGGAAGCGATTTCTTACACCCTGGAAATTCAGGAAGAAGATAATGTAAGTACTGCGCTACCACTGAGGAGCTCACAGTGGGCTTTCGTTTATTAATTCATTTATTTCAACTTTGTTGAGAAGACTTTTGAGTTGCTATTGTAGAGAGACATTTTAATATTCTTATAAAGATTATGTGAGGACTCTTTAGAGCTTTATGAAATAGAAAAGTTATTTTAATAAAACAGCATATAAAAGATAGGTCACATATTTTGGCCTGCATTGCTTAAATTAAATTCTCTTCTGCTTTTCATAATTTGTTTTTTCTAAATACATTTCACAACTCTGCTTCCATTGAATGGATGTCTTTCCAGAAATGCTTATGGGTGCAGCCTGGGAGCTGCTGAACTTTCTCTGTTCTCTCCATTTTTCCCCCCTCCTCTGCAAGCAGCTGCAAGTGGACGAGCCAATTCATGCACTGACTTGGCAGGAGGGAGCTCAGTGATTTGTTCTGCTCCGTACTGGCATCTAGATTCTTAACTAAGCTGCCTAAAAATCTGTTTTGTTATCCAGAACTCCCTTGCAAAACTGCACAAGCATCCATAGGATATAAACCAGTTTGTCCTTAACTAGTCCTATCATCCATGTCCTACTCACACCCACATGGTCTGGCTTCCTTCTGCACAGCTGACACTTCTAGAGACTTTTAGAGAAAAGGCTTGTGACCTAATAAATTACAAAATTAAAAAAAAAAAACACCCCTATTTAAAGCCCTTTTGATACAATGTGTTCTAGCTGCATATTGTAGTGATAAGAGTGCTTATTCAAACTTCCTAGTCATGGCAATATGTTTATTTTTGCTTTTTTTCTAGGATACTGTGTTTCACCCAAAGTACACTGGAGAGGAGCAAACCTGTACTGTGAAGAATCTCAGAAGAAGCACACAGTATAAATTTAGGGTAAATTTACAGGAGGTCATTTTCTTCTTGCCATTCGATATTTTGCATGTTGTTTGCTTTTGTTCAGGCGCTGTAGGGACATCAAATACAAATTCTACTAATGATATAAGGAATTATTTTATATTAAGTATGGAATTATTAAAATGTTAGTCCTATTTTAACGATAGAAGTTCTTCCTTGCTCACATTTTCTGAAACAGGCGTAATTCGTGCTACTGTGTCCTACAGAGTACAGTCTTGTAAAAAGATGAATTTGGGTCTGAGGTGATACTGGATTTTAGTCAGCTGTTTTTCTTCCCCCAAATGGCTGGTCTGTGGTTGCAAGACCAATTTTCTGTGGTTACAAGACCACTCCATACAGTTGAGAAGGACCCTGAAAGGAGCCGAGGATTTTCTTTTATTTAGGGTGTAGGCTTCACTTGGCATGCAGAAAACCAAGCTTTGCCCTAAGAGAGATGGCTCTTAGGTGAGCCCAGGTCTTTGCTGCACTTTGGTTTAGCGGGTGTTAATATCTCCTGCTCTGTGAGTGCTCCGGAGCAAACAGATCCTTTGAAATCTATTTCTGCACATGCAGAAGCCAGAAATCTGCCTTATTGTCTCTTGAAGCCATGCAGCACGGTAGAGATGCTGCAACTGAAAAAGAAATGTGAATTTTTTACAAATTTTTTACAAAATGAGGTGTTTTGAAGCCAGACTGGCTCCCGCGGCAGCATTTGCAGAGCCGGGCGGTGGAGGGCGCGCTGCTCCCGCAGATGGAGATGCTCTGTTGGTAACGGCGCTGTTATCAAACAACACGGGTGTCCGGGAACGGGGTTTTGTCACTCGGATGTGACAGGTGAGAGCAGGATGTGTGAGCTTTGGATCGGCTCAAAAATACTTGGCTTTCCTTGATCTTAACACATTCAGTAAAAACAGGAAAAAAATCACATCGAATTGCTTAAAGCTTGAAAAACAACCTTGCCTCGTGGGACAGAAGCCCTGTAAAGCTGTATGAAAAACAAGCTAAATAATCAGAAAGCTGTCAAGGTAGCACGTGATGAAAATAAGATGAAAATAAAAAAGTATTTCAGTTTTGCATTGCAGAAGCTCCTGTGATTGTCTAAGGGAAGAGGATTAAATAGTGGATTTTTTTGTTTGTTTGTTTTAAATTAAAAAGGAATGTGTCCAAGCTGCCTTGATATGGCAGTGAGCTGCATTTCTTCCTCCTGTCACTGGCTGCAAGCACCACCCTGAGCTGCCAGTGCTGGGATCTTCACTCGGGCTGTGCAGACCAGGGTTCATCGGTCGTACAACAGGGATAAGGAGCCCCAAAGCTGTAAAACAACTCATCTCATGGCAGTATTTTTACCCTGGCTGGTTCTAGGCTTGTATTTGAACCGTGGCAAAGTGATGAGTTGACTAATATGGGACTTGGGCTAATAAAACTGAAGGGGGAAATTTAATTCCTGCCATTCCATGGCTGCTTACCGAGGATGTACCCTGCTTAGTTAGCATTTTTGATGAAATTAGTTTGGTTCGTTACAGTGATAATGGAAGCACCTTTGTAAAATGGCCCATTTCATATGGAATGAGGATTTGATAAAGAAGGGCAAATGATAGAAATCTTCATATGAAATTGTGCAGAAACCCTATTCTCTGAAACGTTTGAAAGTTCAACACAAAAAAGAATCACCAGTGGCTGTTCCCAGTGCTGCTGTGCACTATTTCATACTTTTGAAGTAACCTGGAAGGAAACAAGGTTTTATTCCTAGTGACAGGAGAGAGGACTCTAGGCTGGGCAAAGTGTTGAATGTTTAATAAGGATTTTCAGTTCCTATGAGGCTAGTACAATCCTTAGCTATATAAACGAGGTAATGTCTAAGTTTAAGAAATAATGTTTTATTGGTTTAAAAAATAGTGTTTTATTGCACCTGTATCTGGCACTAATCCCTAGTGCTTGGTTGTTTGGCTAATTCATGTATCTGGTGATCTGGTGTTAGGGCTTCTTAAATGGAAATGGAAAAATATTCAGAGAAGAACCAAGATGAATAAATGAAATAAATTAGAATATACAACTTTTTCTTTTTTTTTTTAATGCCACAATCTCAATTGATTTAATTTAATTTAGCAGGTAGACAGGTCAATTGGGATCTCCAGTGTGGATGAAACTTTGATAACTAGCTGTTCAATTTAGCAGGTCAAAAAGTGTTCATTTGCATTTGCAGAAAATTATAGGCCAAGCAAATTCGGGTGTTTCAGGAGAAACACCTGGATGGCAATGAATGTTTAGTTCTTTTTGTCATCATGTTTTAACATTGAGATCAGATAAAAATGAAAACATTATGTCCTAGTTCACACAGAAATGAACATGCACTTTAATAGCTTTATAAAGCAGGAGTATGGACTAGAAAATGTCTCACTGAAGTTGACAGAAAATATTCTTGGCTGAGATTTTTTTTATTGTATTTATTTATAAAAATAATATATAAATATATTTATTTATTATATATTTATTTTGTGTGCATCCTGTTAGTTTCAGTAAATACAGAATAAGCACTTGACTGTCATTCAATCTAATTTTTTGATTGTGTGATACTGATATTCTTAAGTAATTTCTTTTAAATACTGTTTGAGGTACCTCTAAAATAAAAAGAATATAGTTGCTGTCATTATTTCCATCTTCATAGAATATTTTACATCTTCATAGAATATGCATAAGTATAGGGGCTGGCATGAGTTTTAAAGGAGAAAACCTCAATTCTCATAGCCAGACTTACCATGATTTAGTGCTAGTGGAGCACTAGCAAATACCTTGTGGCTTCTGAGGAAAAAACATGACAATCAGATATTTAATATTAGAAGCCCACACTCTTCAGGATCTGATGCACTTTCTGTTTTAATATTTGTGCAACTCTTAAGGGACGTCTTATGGGGAGCTATCGGAAAATGAAATAATATTATTTTTGCCGTGTTTTTCTTTCAGTTGTTTGCTTCTAATGTGGAAGGAAAGAGTTCTCCAAGTGAAATTTTGGTCTGTACCACAAGTCCAGACAGGCCAGGACCTCCAACCAGGCCCGTAATTAAAGGGCCGATAACATCCCATGGCTTTAGCGTAAAATGGGGTAAGCCAACCCAGTTTATCATGCTACAACTTTTGCAGGTCATTATATACACTACTGATTTCAAGTAAAATTGTGTAGACACGTGTTATAACTCCAGTTTTTCATGCAGCTTCTCAGCTTGGAGCTGAATGTGTTGGAGAGCTTCACAGCTCTAGTTTTTTGGCTACTCGAAAAGCACTAAAGTGTAAAAGCACTTGTTTGCCAAGGCAAAAACCTTGTTTTCTTTAATTAATTAAGTTGTACTTTCACCTGACTGCCATGTCCAGGGTTTGCACGGTCCCTTTCATGTCCCTTTTCACACTGCTTGTCGTTCTGTCTGCTTCCTTCAGCAGGGATGCAAACCTCCATGCTTAGCACATATATCTCTTTTTTTAATCATTTTTCCATACATTTTATCGTTCTGAGATGTTATCCAGCCGCCTTATTTTGACTCATTCTAAAAAAAAAATAATTTGTACTGCCAACTCCTGCTATTAGACTTCCCTCCTGAAGTTAAGTGTGGGGGAGTTTGTTTGTGAGGGAGAAAGAGCAGAATCAGGATTAGTTTCTGCTAACTTTACCTTATATTTTACCCCTAATCTGATGTAGTGACGACTTGCCTTGTTTTGCAGATCCCCCGCAGGATAATGGTGGTTCAGAAATTCTAAAATACCTATTAGAGATTTCCCAAGGTAATTCAGAAGGTAGGTCTGACAGTTTTATCCCTTTCCACTCATAATGACTCCCATAAGAGTAATGCCCTTTTGGGCTACGATCATTTCTTATGCTATTTTTACATGATTATCCTTAAGAACTGATTGTATCAAGTATTGTAGGTAGCATTTTCAGCTACATAGGCTGGCATCTTCCCAATACTCTAGGAATTTTACGAAATATGAAATAGAAAACTGTTTTTGTTGAAACATAGATGTAAGGAAAGAAAAAAACCTTCATGTCCCAAGTCATAATAGCAAATATTAGAGCTCCCAGGACACAGCTTAACCAGAAAGCTAAATCTAGTGGCACTTAGTAAGTTAAACACTACAAGTAATAGAGTATTATTGTTATTAACATTCTAATGCTACCGATCTCAGTAAAACTTGCAGCCTTAAAATTTCCAGGGTTCCCAGGAGAGTTTGCATTATAGGAGGGAGGAGGAAGTATTATCTTTTTATTCTCTTTTTCTGTAAGATGAGTTGAATTTTAGCCAGTAGGGCTGAACTTACTGTATGGCTGTACATATATGTTTATTTATAAAATGTTTCTATGTATGTATGTATGTCTTTAAGGAAGAATATTAGCAGTATAAATATTTTCTTGAAATAGTTTAGGATGGGAAATTGGAAATCTCTTTAAAGGTTTTCTTTTCTCCTAGACATTAGCAATTATATATTGCATTTTTCCTTGTGTAACTGTGCATATACCTCACTTTTTAGCCAATCAATGGGAAGTGGCGTATAGTGGATCAGCTACAGAATATACCTGTACTCACTTGAAACCAGGCACTTTGTATAAACTCCGGGCATGCTGCATCAGCACAGGTGGACACAGTCAGGTAAGTATTATTTAACAGTAAGAACTCTTATTTTTATATATTTTTCAGAGATTTAGGTGTTAAATATGCTAAATCATTTCTGCCTTAAAAAGTGATTTTTTCCCTCAGATTTAGTCTTTGAATGCCGTATAGCACAGCAGTTTCAGTTAATGATCTCTTGCAAGTTGCTGCACTTTGGAAGTTTTCTTTACTTCTTTTTTGTTTGTTTTATTTCAGGCAAAACACAATTTAGGGGGGGTTTCTTTCCTCAAAGGTAGGGTGGGAAAGACCGTGATATTTATCTGATCTGACAGCCCGCTTGAGAAAGGCTGTAGAATCTCACCTACTGTTGGCCTGTACTGCCCTAATTTGATATCAGAAGATACAGTATGTGTAGCTTGCTGTAACAATTAATCACCTTTTATGTAGTTGAAATCTTTACATTTTTTACTTATATTTCCCAGACACTGATTCTTGTCAGTCGCATCATTATTTAAGAGCATTTTAGTACCTACATTTTTATTCCTCTACATATCACTTTTTATGGGAAGTTGAAGAGTTCTCCAGTGCTTGGTATTATTTAAAAAGCAATGAAAACTAAAATATAGAGCACAATTTTCCTACAGATTTTCCTCAGTTGAAGTTTTCAATTGTGCTAATGCAAGGACTCTTTGCGTTGCATTTATAAATAATACGTTTGATAGTATCTCATATCCTCTAGTATTTATATAAATTCCTAATGTGCCGGTAGAGTATTTAAGAAATGGCATTGGTAGGAAATATTTTTGTTACCACTTTCCATTCCCGCTTTTCTTGTAGTCGTGTAGGTGATCTCGCTGGAGTGTTAACTGCAGCTCCTGTTCTTTTCCAGTGCTCTGAGAGTTTACCTGTCCGCACGCTCAGTGTTGCACCAGGTCCCTGCCGGCCACCCAGGATCTTAGGGAAGCCGAAGCACAAAGAAGTCCAGCTGCAATGGGGTAGGTGGCCGGAGCACGTCCCCGGGCAATAGTTTTGGTTTAGACTGTTGGCTGCTAAGGCTTCATTTGCTTGTATTTGTCCTGCTGGATTTTACGAGAAGTTGCAGCGTGTTCTGCCCAATTCCAGTAAAATCTGTGCAAGTCAGAAGTGAAACTCGTGGCTCTGTATGGACCTCTCTGAACTTGGTTGTCTTTCAGTTGCCCTTTGGGCCTGAAACTGTAGTCCCGCTGTTGTTAATTAGGACCTACCTCTATGTCAAGGCTATAAAATAGCTGCTGTATTAAAGGATCTTTCCTTTTATCTCAAAAATACCGTGTGATTCACATACTGACTTAGTAGAAACATTTTACTACTACTAATTTAAAACTGCACTCAGAAATCTGAGTCAGAGCATCTTGGGTGGTGTTTAACCTCAATCCACAAAATAACTCCGAAAGAATCATTGGAAGCTTGTAATTTTGAAAAGTACATGGACGATAGACATGGCACTAAAACATCAAAATGCATGTTTTTCCAAATACATGATTCTTTGATCACTGTGATAAACTTGCAGCATCCAAGATTTTTCTTTATCTCTTCGTGTTCTTCAGCATAATCTGTTAAATTAAAAATTGGAAGTGTCTACTAGAGCATCACAATTTCTAACAGACAGATGTATTTCAAAATTTTAGTTGTGCATTCACTGTTTCATATTGTTTCTTTGAAGATTGTATCTTAGAGTGGAGCAGCATTTTTCAGAACTCCATGTGGGGTTGGTTCTGTGATGCTCCTTAATATTTGGTATGAAAAGATTACCAAAACCACTATTTTTATGCTGAGCAAAGTGTCTGTGAAGAATGAGGTATGGGCACAAAAAAGTCCAGTTTCCAGAAAAGCTATTATTCCAGCTCAAGTTCAAGATTTACATCATTGTATAGAGATTTGGATCCTCATAAATGCTTCGTGGTATTTTATTGCATGGAGAGTGACTAATAAATTTTGAGGATGGCAGTTGCTTTTATCTTTATTAGGTGTTATTGGTGCCTTACCCCAAATCCCATGTTTAAGCAGTAGATTTGAGAGTACAGGACCTCTACTAACATGTGTCCAAACAAAACCAGAAGCCAAGATTACATCAGACAACCCCCATGTGCTGCTGCAGGAAGATGATGTTTAGCATTAGCTCCGTTCTCTGTGTGTTTTTGTCTACCCTTTCTGTCTGGTGACTTACTGACCAATGTGTAGTCCAAGTTGTGTGTGTTATGGGATTTTCTGAGTTTTGTTTGTTTCCACCTTTTAGATAGGAAACTATAACTGGTCAGCAGTGGAGGGGTAGCTACTGTGTTCAAGTAATTGAGGATTTGGGGTATCTAACACTGCTTCTTGCTCACAGAGATCATTTCCTTGGAGAACTCGTTGCAAGTCATGGCTCAGACCATGTGAATACTTAGGTTAAAATTAATTAATTAAAAGTGCCTCTCAAAGGGGAAAATAACTGCTGATAGTGTATGTGTCCATGAGATGTGAAGAGTCAGTCTTCCCTGCGTACGTCCTAATGCTGTTAATATATGACGTGATTTCTCTCTAGATGCTCCTTCGTCAGAAAGCGGCTGTCCTGTCTCCGAGTACAGCGTAGAAATGACACAACCCGAGGAGGTCGTTTCCGAGGTGTATCACGGTCCCGACCTGGAGTGCACGGTCAGCAGCCTCCTTCCTGGCACGACGTACCGGTTCCGCGTGCGGGCCCTGAACGACGGCGGGGTACGTCCAGGGGGGTCATTTGTGTCCTGGAGGTGGTGCCGTGCCAGGGACGTGGTGCTTGAATGCAACGATGTTAGTGCTGGCGAATGGGAGGATGGAAGTTGGCCAAACAAATATATAGAGAGAAATTCTACAAGGAGTTTTAGACAAGGATGTGCAGTTCTGAATCCAATGCTCTTTTTAAAAACATGATTTCATTGAACCAAAATATGCTAAATCTCTACTGATAGCTGTATCTGCTTATAAAAAGGGGGATCTCCATTGCTCTACCATCGCATTCCTTCAGTTTTTAAAAATCTTAATGATATAAAAGCAAACACTGAAATTTCACTAGGATATTGATATACTTTGAGGAATAGCTTACATTGTTAATGATTTTGTTTCAAGCTGAAAAAATATGGGCTTTCTATTTGGTGTTTTTTTGTGGTTATGGTTTCCTTGGAAGATAGACCCACATTCATCAGAAATTCTGATCTGATGACCACTGAAATCTGCTGAAATATTCCTGTTGTTTCAGTGAGATCTGGGTGGGTCCTGCTTCTCTTTGCGAAAGTGTCATTCTAAGTGGTTTTTTGTAATCATTTATGTGGCCACAGTCTAATTCTGAACTCTGATAATTAGCATTGAGTGTTGGAAGACCAGTTTATCTTGAGAAAAATTGTTACATTCAGAACGTTTCTGTATGCTTCATATTCTTAAAAAGTCTTTAGGCAGTGAGAGATGTGCGTGCTGTTATATTAACATCCAGATACCTGTCCCCTCTAGTACGGGCCGTACTCGGAAGCCGCAGAGATCACCACGGCAGCGGGACCCCCCAGCCAGTGCCGAGCACCTTCCCTCTCCTTCCTGTCTGACACAGGCGTCCTCGTAAGCTGGGAGGTAAGTCGGTGCCCCAAATGTTTAATTTCTCTCCTGTTTATCCAACCCAATTTGGCCATTGCAACTTTAAAGGCAGTTTAAGAGCTATTAACTAGTGTAGATTTTTTTTTAATATGCACAAACTCTGTTATTGTAGAAAAATGTCTTCTCCACTTCTCTCTGCAAAGAATTAGGTAAAGTTGATCGTGAGTCACCCAGACGTGGGATATGGGCATACGAGACCTCCTCGTAGAGGTTTGGTGCCTCATTGGCACCAAACGATGGACCTTGGTTCTGTTTAGACGTGCACTCTCTGCAGGCTTTTAGTATGTCAGAATGTTCTGGGCTGGAATTATGAAGCCAAATATTTGATTTTTGGATGGAGCCAGTCTCTGTGATATGAAGCTAACTCTGCTCAAATGCTTATGTTTCGGCTTTCCCTCAGAAACTGTTTGTCTCTTCCCCAAATATTTACTTTGATTTAAGTTTGTATGTGTTCTGTTTCCATCCTTTAGGATTTTAGACTTGGGATTTTTTTTTAAATAAATCATAGTTGAAACCCTGAGAGGTCGGTTGATGTCAATTAAGACAGAAGAGAAGGGATGTTGTCATACGTAAAGCTCTGATATGGAGCTGTGACTCTGCCAGAAACATTATTTGGAAACCAGCTGTGTCACCTACAGAAGGATGGCTCTTAACATGGGCAGTGTTGAGAAAGAAACTACTAATGTTAGTGAGATACTTGAATATATAGATTTGTGCTGCCAGCATACCCAGACACAAGCATAATCTGAGTTTTATTTTATAAATGAAACAGGCACAATTTTGTGCCATTTTGGGCAAGTTTGTTAATATTTTTTGCAGCATTTTGTGAAGCTAAGGTAAATTTGCACTAATCATTTTCATGTTACCTTTTAATTGAGTGCACAAACAGATATTTGCCGTCCTCAGCCACGAGTGAACGCTGTGTTGCTTCTGGCGTACTCCTTAGTTATACACAGGATACATTTGTTTATTCTAACTAAAAATGAAGCTTTGGAAGGAAAACTATAGTTTGCAATAGTTAGGTTTTCCTAAATGACCCATTACTTTTTAGCTGATCAGGATAATAATGGAAAACAGCAAAGGACTGTTGAGATTTGAGGACGGTTTCTTATAAAGACAGCACCCTGTGATGCCTACCAGGCAGCCTACTGTGACTTTATGGCACATTGGTTTAAAATTGTGGCTTTTAAGTTAATTTTCAGGTGCTCGCAGTTTTTTCACAAAAAGTTGCAAATGTCAAGATGCTCCTCTCATATCTTCTAGCTTAGCAGTTCTCAGTTTTCCTACCAAAATTGCTAGGAGCTCTGAGCTGATGCTCGTGAACGCTGGGTGTTTTTTCAGGGCAGTCATTACGGTGTGTAATGATGCTCTATATCCTTTTATTGGAAATAGCCTCCCTGTGGTGGAAATTTCATGTGCCTCCTCTGCTGAGCCCATCATTTATCCTTGTTTTCCAAGTAATGAATAGTCATGCGGACAAATTTGCAGTTCTAAAGTGGATGACTTTATTTAATTTTCTCAGTTACTAGTTTGTTTTTTGTTTTGATTTCTCCCCACTGGAGAGGAGAGAGCTTGCTGCATGCTGTAATTGCCCAACATTTGTCTACCCCAGAGCACAGTTTTTACATTGCCCCTAGAGCAGAGATTCCCAGTCCGTGCAGTGCAGCACTGAACAGATAGGTGGTTTTGGGGGACTGCTATGCCTGCTCTAGTGCATCTCTAGCAAATCCAGGTTCCCATGTTCCTGGAGCCTGAAAAACAAGAAAAGAACTGTTGGGGTTATACAAATCCTGCAGTTTTTTGCAGATATTAAGCTCTGCTGATCCACATTCCCATATCCCGTACCTTGACCCTTAGCTGGATATCCAACTTCCACCAAAACCGGCTGCAGGTTCCTCATTTGCTGCGGATTTTCTTTTTCCAGTGCCATGAGGAGCTCCGTAAGGCTCTTGCAGGCCAGTTCTTCCAGTTGTGCTTTAGATCACCAGGGAGGCTGGATTAGATGGATGAGGTTTGTGTCTCCACACTGGGCTTCTGCCAAGGCAGCAGAGACACAATTTATTACTGAGTGTCCTGATGAAAAGCAAAGTAGTGCTAAGGAACCAGCATACACGTTCCCATTTCTGTGAATTTCCTTCATGTAATTTTTGTGCAAAATTGGCCTGTTTCAATAACCTATTACACAACACTCAATCAGCATGTGTCCATTTCTTGTGGTAATTGTGCATTAATGTAGTAAAAAGTGACTTTATTCCTTTATGCAGTGAAACACAATGATCTGAAGTGTCCGTTCATGGGTTGAACCACATAAATGTTTGTGTTGCAGAGTCCTGAATGTTCCGGCGCTGACATTTCGGAATACAGATTAGAGTGGGGAGAAGATGAGGACTCTCTAGAACTCGTATATAACGGCACAGAGACCTGTTTTGAAATAACTGAGTTGTCAGCGGCAGCACATTACTGCTGTAGGCTCCAGGTACGGATTTTGTCAATTTTTTTCTGTGAATTTTTGCATACCCTGCAATCTAGGGTGTAAAGACAATTTTCTTCTGCTGTGTTTTTATTTTCATTATTAACCACAAGAAAATTAAGGGCTCAAGTCACAATCAGTGTATCTATATTTTAAATAGTGCACACTGCTCAAACACTGTAGATTGTGCACAATTCAAAGTGAGATTTGAATTTTAGCTCTCAGAAATTGCTTTCCTACATTATGTACTTGATCCTTAGGGAATACTGCTGTTAACAGCCGCTAATGATCTGTCCTCTGATATTAAAATAAGATTATTTTGTTCTAGACTCTTTCCAGAAAATTATTTTTTTCTGGGAACTGTTAAGTAAACAACAGCTACGTCCCCCTTTTCGGAGGATGTTGAAGATTGCCCTAACTTAAGTAATATACTCCAACAGCTGTTTCATGTATCGAACGAAGCAAACCAGTTAGCAGATTGCTATGTACCTAGCCGAAGCTGCCAGAAAACATAAACCTCATCTTTAACATTTTGTCTCTTAGATTTGCAAAATGTGTGTTTTCCTCCTTCGTGTCTGCTGAAAGAAAGTAGACAGGAAGTAATGGGAAGTAAATGGGAACGAAGTAAAAATGTTTTTGCACAAGATACTCTTCATTCTCTTCCGCGAGATTTATGTGTACGCTGAGGCAGAACAGCAGCAGTAAATCCATCCGCACGTTCACGTACACACCCGGCTGGCAACGCAGGGACCACCCAGACTCTTTGCTTTGATCGGACAACGTGCTTTTGTCAAGCACTGTCTTATATTTTGTTAAACAGGGCCATCTTTATTATTATTATTATTATTATTGAGGTTTTCTAGCTGTTGGCCAGAAGCCTGAGAGTGAGGGCCCCCAACGTGCGAACAAGCACCGCTGTGTTCTCTGCCCGTGGCCGTGTGTCTCGTTCGGGCAATGTTGGGAGAAAGTGATAGACGGAGCGTGTGTGAGCGGGTTGAAGTGTGAACTGGAGAGCCCGTTCTGCCCGCGCGAGGCCAGCAATGAAAATCCACTGGGCAGGACTAGATGTGACCATGGAGCCACTTCTGTGGCCAGTGGTGGGGACCTGGGAAGTTCAGTGTGACAAATGGTGGCAGAGACAACTCTGGAGCATCTTTGGTCTTTGGAAGGGACAGATATTTCTAGTGGGTGGTTTAAAATGAGTTCCATCAAACTGCCCAGGTCTTAACACATCAATTATAATTTAATGCGTAAACCCAAGGCAAATTGCATATGCACCACCACTGAGATATTTTAATCCGTGACCATGTGGTATTTTCTGAAGGGCTTCATCCTGTAAACCTGAGCTTTGTGTTATATACAGAAGCATTTGAGAAACCGTATTAGAAGATGATACACTGATAAGCATTTGAATAAGATACATTTGAACATTACAAAAAAAGGGCAAAAAAATGAGTTGTGGACAAAGAAGAAAATTTAACTAGTTTCAGAAATCTTAGGCTTTTTAAATAACATGGAGAGGATAATATTCCTTTCTTACGTGTTAGCAGCTTTAACAGAAAATCCTTCTTTTGCTTTTTAAAAATAAAGATTCCCCTAACCTTTACTGTGACTTCTAATAAACACAACATTGCTATCTCAATCCACAGTAACTCAATAAAAAAGAGAAAATCGAGGAATAGAGCATATATAACTGCAGGGGACACAGTTTTTCTTTACTGTTGCTCAGGGGCTTTTTTATGTAATGACTGTTCCTGATCACAACCTTGGCTTCTACCAAGGGAAAGATTCTGCCATTTGAGGAGGAGAAATATCTAGGAAACCAAGAAGAAGGAAATTCCCATCAGTTATGATGATAAGGTTGTCCAATAAGGCAGTTAAAAGCACTACTAAAAAGGCATTGCTTGGAGCAAGATACGGATTGGCAGCCCTGGTTCAGAGGCAATACAAACAGTATCCTGGGCAGATCACAGGACAAGGCGCACTTCACTGAAGAGAAGATGTCCCTGGAGCAGGGTTTGTTTTGAAGGGCTTTTTAAAGGGCTGACAAATCTAACTTTATTATCTCTTCAACTGCACGAAGCACCTCCTGGAACAGCAAGCAAGGATGCCTGTTTGTGCCTTGCAGACAGACGGAATTATTCACTGCCACAAAGCACAAGCAAGGAGCCAAGCAGCTGTTTGGCATGTCCTTTTCCCGCTGTCCTCGTCCTCCTGAAAGATTGTAAACCGCAGTTTTCTAGGGCAGGCACATTCCACAGGGAGAATTTGGACTTTCCCAGCTGCCAAAGAAGCAAGTGCGATGAATGATATATATATATATATATAAAATATATATATCATATATGATAGTATATATAATAATCATGTCATATTAGACATTTCCCATTCCATTTCAATGGAACGTACACAGCATTTCCCGCATCTGATCTAACACCATGCTGAGTTAGTATTTTCTTTTATTAAAAACTTTTGATATGAAATTAGCTCTCAATTAAGTTAGGAACTAGTGTAGCTGTTAGCAAGCAAAGTGCCCTTTATGTCCAAGGTGCTCTACTCGTATCTGCACAAGGCAGAGTTCTTGCATACAGGGCAGCATGACAACTCGGTAGCCGGTTTGTTGGACAACGTGATGCCAGCTGTCACCCCCAGCGTGGTGACTGTGATGTTTTCTCTTGCCAAGCAAAGTTTGCTGCTGCTAAAAACGCTACTCTTAAGTTTGATTAAATAGCTGTTAGGCCAAAGATAAATGTTCTTGAATTTGTGTTTTGCCTCGCAGGCTGTTAACCAGGCAGGAGCTGGGCCCTACAGCGATCTGGTCACCTGCAGGCTCCCCGCGGCCGTCCCCGACGCCGTGTCCACCCTCTCCGTGCTGGAGGACGAGCCCGTGGATGCGTCCCAGCCGTCCCCCTCCGTGTGCCTTGTTCTGAGCTGGGAGGAGCCCTGCAGCAACGGGGCCGACATCACCGCCTACAACATTGACCTTGGCGACGGCAGCATTCCCGTGGGAAACGTCACCACTTACGTCATCCGGGATTTGCTGCCGGAAACCTCGTACCGGTGAGTAGGGTATTTTTGGTGGGATACAGAATCTCAGGATGAGATTGCAGAGGTTACATGGGAAAAGTTTAGGTGGAAAAAAGTGAGCTTCAGTCTGGTACGGTTTCTATATGGAGGGTTCAAATGCTACTTTTTTTCTTCCCTTTTTTACTTTTCTCTCCTTCCATAACCTCTCCTTTTTTAATGGTACCTTACAGACTGCTCTGGTAGATAAATAAAGTCCCAAACTTGGACAACTAGAATTAGAATGCAATGTCACCTTTTCTCAGATGATAATCAATAAAATCCCAAGGGTCTGTAGTGTTAATATTAACTATATTGATGACTATGTGTGGATAGCAATTTGCATGCTATGGATTTTTGTATGCTTCTGAATAGCTGTATTTCTTATTTTTAGCATACGAAAAACTAAAGAAAGGAAAATCTGAGTTTAAAATGAATTTCTTCATAGTAGTCTGGAGTCTAAATTTTATTTCTGAATAGCGTCGCAAAAATTTTATAGTTACTTTAATGTTCAGACATATATAATGTTTTTTTTTCCCTTGACTCATAACTAAAGCACAAACTAAATGATTTCCAGCAATGAACAGCAATACAGCAGAAGTTATGTTAGGAGAAATTCTATTTTGAGTACTATTCTAATAAATACTGACATCTGATTGCACAGCTCTAAAATAAGCTATGACACAGACCAACAATAAAATTCCTCTGGTATTCAAGGGTCATGGTCCTACAGGTCTTGTATAATTTAAATAAAAAGTTCAGTTCTCGATTTCTACATGCACCCTAAAAAGAGAGCTTGTAGCAAGTAAAATACAAATATACATACTAGAAGTTATTTAAAGCAAGGGACATGCTTTCATTTTGTGTCCTTACAGTGCCTAGCACAGTGAGTCCTGGTCTTTGCCTAGAATATCTGGGTTGTTAAAAAACATGTATTTTATTTTAAAAAGTAGATTTTGTAGTAGATTTGACTGTGGTTTGTTTTTATTTTAAATGATCCTAACTTTGGTGTAGGTTCATGCAAATACAGTTGTCAGAGAGAGCAGTCCTGCCCTCTTCTTCTTTCTCCTCAAGGATTGTCCCCTCTGGTGCCAGCAAAACTTTCTTGCAATATTGAAGACTTCAAAAACTCATCCTGTTGAAAACTAGCTGTGTTTTTTTAAAGCAGATGAGAACAGAACTACCAGTTGTCACTCTACTGACCTGCCTTTGCCACCACATTTCCAGGTGTTCCTTCCACTCTCCCTTGCATCTGCACTGGTGCTTATGTGACCTTCCTTTAAGCCAGATGAGGGAACCCAACTGCAACCAACTAATCAAAAACCTATTATAAAACTAGTAAGTGGGACTATTGACTGAATTACCCAGCTAGGGAACTGCATCCTTGTTGGACAGTCTTGCTCGCTGCCCGGTTGAGGGCCAAAACAGCTAATGCAAAATCAGAGCCTTGAGCAACCCACTGGAGGCAAGCTGAAGGGAGCAAATGTTTTTGCAGAACCAAGCTCCTAAAATTATAGTAAGAGCACAAACCAGTGATGACCAATCAGGAGCAATAATATATGAAAGATTATTGTTAAATAAAATAAGAAAAGTGAACTGTCAAGTCTTGTGTCTGTCAGGGAAGACCAAGTGTCCAAAGCCAAGTTGCAATAGCACCTCTTGTAGCACTGGCTGCAGTTTGAAGTATTTGTGTGCTCGTAAAAATAGACATATTGAAGAGATATTTTTGTCACTAGATTGATTGAGAACTCCTTGATTTATAGTTCTTTGTTAAGCTTGTATACGCCAGTTTTTAAATCTGGAAACATCTGTGCCCATGTAAATGTGTCCATAAATAAACACATCCCTTTACACACACACACGCTCTAGTTTTCTGTGCTATTTCAGGCTCCACATAAGTGTAAGAATATTGCTAGTTTTGATTAACCACCCCGAGTAGTTTCCTTGAGCTACTCTCAAGTGGAATTGCTGGTGCAGAAAATGGAACGAAGTGGTATGGTAAGAACATGGGAAGCTGCTGATAATTCTGCGCTCTCAGAGATGCAAAGGTGAAACGTCTTCGGAAAACAGGTCTGCAAAGAGATCTTCATCATGAGTGAGCTCCAGGCAATCCATGTCGGAGTCAGGACGCCACGTATTTCCTTTCAACACAATTACTAAGCTATTTTTTTAAATATGCTGGAGATTTCTGTCCTCCCTGCTCCTCCTTTTCTGTCCTCCCATTCGATTGGAAGAGTTTTAGAACAGCACTGATCTCAGTGTCTAAATTTTGTTCCCCAGCAGTTTTTCTTTTTGTGTCAACTTTGTTTAACACGACGAGCTCTTCCCTCTCTCGAGTGCTTGTTCCCTGCTGTGTTTAAAAGCAGCAAACATGTTTTCATGGAGGCTTTGTTTTTCCTAGACTAAACACGCCAAACACTACTGGGTTTGAGTCTCTGAAACCTCTTGCCAAAGCTGATTCTGGACTGAGAGCAACTGCAGCCAAGGGTGGAAGGGGAAGGGTTTGCGTCCCCAAACCCCCTGGAGGCATCCGAGCTGAGCTGTGCGTCTGCCAGGCAGCCAGTGGACAGAGGGTTTTGAGGGGAGACCTCCAGAATCTGGCACAAACTCTTGTAAAAGGCAAATATTTTCCAGAAGCCACCTCTAAGCATCCCCTCTGGCCATGTCTGCCTGGCCAGCTGCAGAAATACATAGCGCGTGTGTCCCGTAATCCTTCCATTTTACTGCCGTGGTCAGGAAGCTCTGATAATAAAGTAATAATACGTGGACCAGTTTTCTGTGAAGTGATGTAACTGGAAGCGAGTTAGTACATATTCTGCAATAAATAAATATTCAATGGCCATAGGAATATCAGTATTCTGTTGCACTCTGTTCCCAAGCTTTGCTGGGTATTTTCTGTAGTTAATAGTGCTGTACTGTTATAATACCTCACTGTAAAACAACTTTTAAGAATGCTCCTTTTAAGTTAGTAATAAGCACAGTAGCCTTGTTAAAGCTTAATAGCAACAGTTATTTTCAATTTGCTATAGGAATAAAAATTTTCACTCATTTCTAAGCTCTGTTGAAGGGAAGATCTTTCGAGATGAGAAGGGAGCTCCGGGATGCTCAAGTCAGCAGTTAGCACTGGGTTGTAAACCAGAATTTATGTTATTTGAGCAGGGATTTGTGAGGCTGAGTAACTGTCAGCCCTTGTGTGCAGGCAGATGGTGGGGGAAGACTGTGCTGCCTCTCCTCCCTTTTGAAGCCTGCAGCATTTTAACTCAAAACTCAGGGTTTTGCAGGCACCGTGTGCTTAGAAGGTCTCCAGTTGCATCAGGCTTATGGGAAAGGGTGAATCAAACTCTTCTCATGTCAAGCGACATCAAATTAATTCAAAAGTGATTTTTCAGTTCGCTGGAATACTCTACAAAGGACTTCATGACTGAACTGAAAATAGCATCCTGTTCAGTGTGTTTATTTTCCTGGGTCAAGAATCTTATAAGATATAACGGTCTATGAAAGGTCATTAAATGGTTTCTAAATTTGCCTAGTCTGATATATTTTTTTAAAATATTGAAAATAAGCAGTCTGATTTTTTTTATGTTGAAAATAAGCAGTGGGAAAATGCAAGACTCAGTAATATTATCTGAACTAATATACCTAAATTTGCTATTTATGTTTTGACTTTGAAACTGCGATTATCAGATTTGTAAGTGACCTTTCCAAAACATTTTTTAGAATACTTGAAGTTACAAATATTTAAATGTTGAAAGGAATTCCAAAGTGGTTTTCACTGCAAATAATTCTACATATTTATATCCTAGCTTTACGTAAATACGGAGATGTTAACTAAAATTTGGTTTTCCCAGTATCTGTTCAGTGAGCAATAGCTGATTCCACTTAGGTTGGATTGTGGGTTGTGCCAGCGAGCTGCAGGAAGCGTCTGTGATGGAGATGCTGCAGACCAGGCTGTTCTCCTGGTTCACAAGCAGGGAGCAGGTTTTGGGGAATATGTGCGTGGGTCAGGAGTGGTTTTGGGGGCAGTATGTGCGTGTCAGGAGGAGGGAGTCCCATTGAGAAACTGGATTATACAAAACGAAACACTAAAGTCATGGAGCACATGAATTGTGCTGCTCTAGCCAGACGTTTTGTGCTTTCCGTGTCGCTGCTGAGGTGGGCTCACCAGCTGATGAGCTGCCAGCATCCCAGGGAAAATTCAGGGTGAAAAAGCTATTGAATCTTAATGTAATGACTTTTCAACCTGAAGCTAACCAATAATGTAAAATAAAATAATATCAATGTTTATATTAATTACGCTGCTCTTAATATTACAGAAGCATTCTGTTCTTTTTAATTCAGTTGCTTTTATAAGCCTTTTTTCCCCTACTATTTTTAAAATCCTATTTTTAGTTTCTTAGAAATATTTTATTCTTATAGCATCTTTGAATGCAATAACAATATCAATAAAAATGATAGAACTGTACAGAGTTTAGGGCTTAGTTCTCATCTCACCAATTTTCCACCAGTGATTCCTTCTGCATGGGTGGAAATGTCTGTTCCTGGGAATCAAGACATCACCTGCCTCCTTCACGTGTTCCTCCCTGCAGCCATCCAACATTCCCAAGAAAAACTCTCTGAGCCAAATTCAGCCCTTTTGACACCACTTTGAATGAGACGAGCGCTCTCTGAGCATGAATTGGAGGAATTTGACCCTTTTTCCTATCAAATGGGTTGTTCCATCCAGAAATTTATTTAGACTGCTGAAGTATTAAAGGGAGAGGGATCTCTGCTAAGAGTATTTTGCTCCTGTACTAATTCTGTATAAGTTTTTCCAATGGTAGAGCTACATATTTACTCTTCAAAGACACATATTTATTTAATAAGCTATTTGTGTTCTGTAATCAAAATAAGTATTTATGCTCACCCCAAGGTAGTTGTAATGGGATACCAGCTTTTCTGCCTTCTTCCTCTGCCCCCTTTGCCTGGGATCTCCTGGCTTCCTGGTGGCTAATAATTTGGAGAAGAAGCAACATTTATTGTAGAGAGCCTTTTCCCATGAGAAAATATTAGGCCGCTGTGCCCAGGAGTTTCCAAGTTGATGGCATCTGTCCAGCTCTCGGAACTGGGCTGCTGTCTAAAAAGCCTGTTAGTTTTCCCAGACTGTCTCTTATTTCTGCTTTGATATAACAAGCACTTGAAATCTTCTAGGGTCATCTATATCAATACTTGTGTTTCTGCAGAATCTCTAGCTAAAGCCCTCTTTCCAGAAGCATATTTTGCTTTTTAGTTTGTGATGTTGCTGTTGATGTTACCACAGTAAAATACTACTACGCTTCACTTGTTCCTATAAGCAGGTTCCCATTGTGCAATTACTAAACTGTGGTGCGGAGGGATAAGCAAGTGACAGAAGAGTAAAAGCCAGGGGTCGATACCTTAAGAAATAAATAGAATTTAGAAGCTCAATTTTAAGAATGCTTCCAAATTAAAATTTCTATGAATACATAGGTGGTCTGTTTTTCTCTTCTAAAGGTCCTTAATCTGGTTCAGATGACATTAGGGAGCTTTTGTCCACCTTATAGGAGTGACTTGAAGCACTTTTTTATTTGCTCTAATGTCTAATTCAATGATGATGACTATATGCAGTTTGTGTCAGACTCTGAAGCCAATTGTTTGCTCCTGTTTTTCAAGTGTTTAAAGGGGCTGCCGTCAGGCTCGGAGGTTGCTCTACCAGATCTTCCTTCCTCTGCTTGATTGCATTTCTTGGCATATTCATTGCTGTTCTCATGATACAAACAGGATGCTAATAATTGTTATGTTACAGAGCCTTGCACTTCACCAGGGCCAGATACTGATTACCGTGGGTGGACACAGTATTTAGCCATGGACTAGGCAGCTCCAGAAGGCTGTTTGTTTTCTTGAGACTTTCCAATCCAAGGACATTGTGAAAGCACCTTGTTTAACACTTACCTTTTTTCTCGTTTCCTTCAGGATCAGGGTCCAAGCTGTCAATGAAATTGGACCTGGACCGTTTAGCAACTTTATTAAAGCAAAAACCAGGCCGTTACCACCATTACCTCCTCGGTTAGAGTGCGCTGCAGCGGGTCCTCAGAGCCTGAAGCTGAAATGGGGAGACAGCAGTTCCAAACTTCACGCTGCCGATGACATGGTCTATATCTTGCAGATAGAAGACAGGAATAAAAGGTAAGAGATACAAAGTTCTTTTCACTGTGTTAATGAAAATGGATTCTGATTCATCATAAAATATTTGTGAATCACAGTAGGAAAAAAAAAATTGTTTTCCTAGTTATCCTATACCTACAAACCTACCTAAAAATTGCAGTCTTAACAGGGGTTCTGTGCTTGTAGTCAGAGCAAGCAAATTAAATAACAAAACTGTTAGACTCATTGTAGAACAACTGAAATCCATGCTGTACTGCTGATATTCTAGCAAAACACTGACCTCTGTCTGTATATTGAGTTTCAATATTGTAACTACTTTGCACAAAACAGAGATTCTGCTCTCAGTGTGCTGTGCATATTAGTAAAGCAACTGGTCACAAAGCTGCCCGTCTAAGACAAAACCAAGCAAAATAAATTCCTCTGGGCACCATGGTGGTTGTAATTTTTATAGCTCAGCTCTTTTGGAGCGTTATCAAAGTAGGAGCTCAGCATCGACTTGCTGATTATGCAATAATTACAAAATAAGAAATCAAGAGGACTCATCCACCATGTCTGCCCTCCCTAAAATTTTCTTCAAAGCCGTGAGAGCTTTCAATGTGCAAGAAATTCAAAATCGGACATTGCAAGAAGTTTTCCTTTTGATAAGTTCCAAATTCATGAGAGAGAGGAAGAAGACAACATGACTGTTGCCTAACAGTCTGATCTCTTCAATGAATAAACATCATAGCTGGCTCATAATTTACGAAGAAACACTCACTATCAGCTAGTTTAATTACATAAAGTAATTGATGTATCAAGTAAATAATCTCTAGAGGCCTTCAGTACAAATCATAATTCGGTGTGAATTAGCGTGTTTCCTTTAATTTAAATAAAGCTCTGCTGAGTTTATGCCAGCTGAAGAGCTGGTCCAACAGCTCTAATTGTAAGCAATAAAACCACCATGAATAATGCCCAGATCCCTCCTAGTGTCTCAGCTGGGAGAGACGCAGAGAGGGTACATTCTCCCTTGTCTTAATAGTGAGAGGTGTTCAATGAATATAAATGCCCATTTGAGAGTCTGACTGATAAAACAGTCTCTTTGGAGTTCAATGATGCTTGGCGGGAGCCCATCACCTGCAGCTGCATGTGATCGAGTCGGCTCTCAAGAAGCACCCAGCAGGCTGCTTTTGTTTGCTTTCACGTAGCACTGCAGGTAGGATGGTGAGGGACCATAAATTGTTTTAAACCTGTTTTTATGTTGGAGAAATAATAAGTCTCCTTGCAAGAATAAAACATGTTACCTGGCAGCGGAGAATGAGAGCTTTTTCTAGCATCACCATTTGCTTTTGCACAAACTTTTCCTACTGCAAATGGTCTCTAAGAACTGTTAATTAGGAGCAGTTTCTACTCTGCCTTTGTCCCTCTGCTAGGTCTTCCAAGGCTTGATTTGGCTTATAGCACACGTGAGCCTCCAGAGATGAACAGCAACTATTTGATTTCATCTGCATTGCGCTGGTTTTGCTTGAGTGGAGTCCTTGCTCGATCTGGTTTCTTTTGGTGGTTGGGATTGCAGCAATTAGTGCAATTAATGTCTGAAATGAGCCCTAGGCCATTTCATAGGGAGTGGGCACAGCGTGCAAGCAGATTTGGTGTCCTGCCCCTGTCTGAGAGCAGTTGCAATGGGCAAGTCCTTGCAATAAAGACCTATTTTTTGTTCCCCGTCTGGTAGATACAGCAGTTAGTTACAGAGAGAGGAGTCTAAAATAAAGTCCATAACAGCTGAGTGGTTACTCACAGGCATGTTTATGCCTGTGAAAAATCCTGGAATACATCACTGGCCTCTCTAAATGTGTGATGCCATAGCAGGTCAATGCAGGTAAACTGTGGACATCTAATGGAAATATATAAGGCCAGGCGCTAGTAAAAAATGACTCAGTAAAAAATGATGTAGAAGGGTATTTGGGGATATTTCATGGTATTAAATGAGTTGTAGAAAGGTCTTCTCTGTCTACTGACGTGGCTTTTAGGAAGACTGTCTGGATAACTCAAAATCACTGAGCAGAGGCTTAACCTTACTGTATCCCTGCCTGTTCATAAGATGTTCTTACTATCTTCTCTGTGAAGAAACATCTGAAATTGCTTTTAGCTGCTCTATACTGAAATCCCTTCACTTGTGGTACAACTTTCCCTTCTGCAGAGTATCTGTGCCTGCAGCTTTCGTATTGCAAGGTTGATTACCCATGAGGGTTAAAATACATGTTAAACTATAAATGCACTGAAGGTTTTTACATATACAGAATTACAAAGGTGAGCAAATCCTTTTTGAAAAAAAAGATAATTAACAAGTCAGATTTCAAGCTTGATAGCCTTTTTCTAGAGATACGGGCCTTTTTCTAGAGATACGGTCCTTATTTTGTGCAGTGATGGTCCGCCAATGCCCCTGAATGTGTCTTGTTTATTAAGAGATGTTTTTAACTTTTCCGTGCCATAATGAGGTATAACAGGCAGGTTGTCGCAGTCTAAATGTTTCATTGATTGCAAGACCCTGTGAAACAAAATACTTGGAAATCTCCTGGCACTGATTAATGTAGGGACGGGAAAAGGTGTGCACATCAGAACTGCACCTGAATTATCCCTCATTTGCTCTTCAGTGTGTGACATTTAGGAAGAACAAATTAACATCTCTTGTCCTTTCAATTATGTGTAGCATTAACGGGAAATGAAGAAAAATCTGTTTCTAGAAAGCACAGTACATAGGAGCGTTAGTTGGGAGAGGTTGACCTTTGCATAAAGGGGACTGTGAAATTTCTTTCTTTTTTAAATAAACTATCTGCTGCGACTTCATTTCCTAACTTAGTTATGTCAAGAAAATAATGTTAATCATATTGCACTGTTTTCCAGATTATTGTGGATTTTTCCTCTCCAAGTGAAACAAATGAGCCCAATTATAGTAATGCTTTCCTCCCCCCAACTTGTAATTAGTCTTTAGTTGTTGCTACAACTAATTATGCTTCTTAGTGTCTCAAAATGCTTACAATATCCAGTCTCCAAAGGAGAATTAGCAAGTGCTTTATTAGCAGGTCATTCATCATTTGCTTGTGTTTCTTTTAGACAAAGGTATCTTGCAGTTGAGATAATTCAGTGACTTTATGTGTATATAGAAGTCCAAATAAAAATATGTTTAATTATATTTTAAAGTAGAGTCCTTGGAGATGTTGGTTAAGTAGTAATTTAAACATACTCTAAAAATATCAGTGAAGGATTGCTATTCTTTAGAGGCTGCTTTTGCAAAAGGGTTGTGGGAGGTGATGTTTATTGGTATTCAACACTGTAAAAGCCATTGTTGTTAATGAATAAGTGAGTTATGACCCCATGGCCCAGTACAGGTAGCCCTGGAAAATTCTAGCTACTCCAAGGAGGAAATGCAAGTTGCAACCAGATGACATAATACCCTGAATTATTGCTTTCTCCCCGGGCAATTTTACCTTAGTGTGAATAGAGGACGGGCTTCTCCTGAACAGCAATTGCCTTCCGGGACAGTTGCTGTGCAGCAATTCCTGCAGGCTCTTGCCTTGAGATTGCCAAAGAGTTTTATTTCAACAAAAGAAACTTACGACTTAATGCCGTAATTTATATTAAGATGAAATCCTGCAGCATGGAAGCGTTTGGAGTTTTTACCCATTAACTTCAGCAGACCAGGCATTCTTCCCAGCGATGTTTTGTGATGAAGCTGTGCGCTGACAACGCTCCAGCAATAAGATTCGTGAAGCTGTAGTAATAATTTGGGATGCGGATGGGTAGGCAGAGAGCTCTTGCAGATTTTTATTTCATCTAGCAAAACAGCAGGTAGACGATATCAGAAAGCTGAGCAGTCTCAGAGTCCTTTTTGAAGACTGATCCATTTATTTGAGGGGATATCACCCAAAATGGTCCTTGGCCAAAGCGTGCTCTGTGATCCTGGTACAGGCACTAGAGGACATGAAGCTGTAAGTTTGATAGACTCAGGTACCTTCCAGTGGCTCAGGTTGTCTTTTCGTGTTCCCATTTGGTACGTGCAGGGCAGAGGCTTTAAAGCTTGAGTCTAAACAGGGGGGACAGGCAAGTTTTGCACAGGATCTGAGGGAGATGTCTTGGTCCCTGCTAGTCCAGATGCTAATGATGCTCTCAGAATTACTGTCTTTCTCAATTGCATGGTAAATGATTTTACAGAAAGCCTATAAGAAAGAGAGAAAAGTATTGCATTATAAAAAATATGCTTTTATTTTCCAAACTGAGAGGAGCCTGAAAGCACGTAGCGTTTTCCAAGAAAAATTAAAACATGTTTGGAACAGTGAGCAGCCAACCGCAGCAGGGATGCGATGGGCTGGGCTGGTTTTCCTGCAGAGTTGCTCAGCTTGCATCAGCTCCTGGCTCCTTCCTAGGATTCTCCCATGCTTTCCTCTGCCTTCCTCACCCAGTGGTATTGGAAACCTCTTCCTCCAAGCATGCTTAAGTGTATGTAACAGAAGGAACTAATATTCCCTTCCATCCCGAGCAGTTTGTTTGACCTAGTTACTCCTCAAAGGACTATAACACCAGATAACCCCAAAATAAACCAGGTATTGCCCATGAGAGCACTGAGTGCAGCTTTCCCAGTGTAGAAGTGGACCATCATATGTGATACCTTGCTCCAAGCCACCGCCCTTGCAGAAAGGTTAGGAACAAGCCCAGGCTCCGCTGGGAGCCGTCCTGCTGCTCTGCATCAGTCTGGACACGTGTGTTTGCCCTGCTCTAGCAGGGAGGCAAAACAGCAATAGGGAGATAAATCGCTAAACATCCTCTCTGCCTGATGACCAGCATAAGCATCATCTCATTACTGCCAGTTTCAAGCAGTCTAATTAGAAAATTGTTTACACTCATGATTTGATCAAGACAATTTGCACCCATTTTATCAGCAGTTACTGATATGAATCTGGCCTACTGGCTTGTAAAATTCTATTAAAATATAAAATTAGATACGTTGACATATCCTTGCAAAAACCTGCAGGAAAAATAATTCTCAGATTGGGTAAACCACTGATGAAAGGAAATTAACAATTAGCACCGAGACATATGGCATGCCACAGTTTCTGCTTAGCGTGGCTTGCACAGTAAAGTTAATATTCAGAAAAGTCTTTAAAATAGCCTATGTTACCTGGTTAGTGTTGCATTGTAGGGATGAGTATCAATGTTAATGGTAGTAGATATAAGGACATTGTGACTGGATACAGGGGCTTTGCAGGGCAAATGAAAAAGGAGAAGAACTGTTCCAAGAGCTGCTTTAAAAAACTTGTAACTGCATTTCAGCTTCTTCCTAGAAACGGGAATAAAACTGCATTTTTTGTACATATGAATCACCTTCTGGGACGGGGTGAAGTGTGAGAAACGTGTTTAAGGTCTGACTTAGGACTCTAATAAGACTCAAAATTAAAAGCTTTTCAGTAAGTAGATGCAAAGTTTCCCTGATTTGTTGGGAAATTCGGTAGATAGTAATATGGAATGAAACCCATTTGAGCAGTTTTCTCTTGTATTTCGGTCAGTCCATACCTGCTGCAACCCCCAGCTTCACTGGCCTAGCTGATTATTCATCACATAGAAGAACAGAGTCAGCTACAGAGACTATCACTGCAATGAACACTGGGTTTATGCATTTGTAAGAGCCTCCTAAGAAAAACAATGCCTCGTCCAGCATGATAACTACTTAATATCTTGAGATCTGCTGCCAGCGAGGAGCTCGTTAGCTGATTTTCCCTAGAGGGCACATTGCTGCCTAATTTCTTGTCTGTTTCTTTTTAACCGTATGGATGATATAGGCCACGGGATGCTCTCCCAATTTCCCTTGGATCTTTCAGTCGAACGCTGGTAACTCTCGTTATCTTGGGCTCAATACTAGTTTTCCTCTGCCTGCCTCTTGGCCTGCCATAAGGTTCCACGCAGGACTTGTTTGTCAGACACTTTACTGATCGGCCTTCGATTTTTTGCTGACTATGCCCTGAAGCTGTTGGGATATTGCTCTGTGTTTATCTCAGGACTTGCTGAACTCAGTATTAAACATTTGTCCTCCCTCTCCAGCTCATCCTTAAAAGCTGAGTTCAAGGTGCTTAGTTGCCTTTCTTCCATAGTGTGTGTTCCATCTCCCACCTCCATAAAACAGCAGGATTTATCTCAGCTCCGTGCAACTTTGTTGTCGACTTGCAGAAAGTCTAACGGATTGCAGAGCAATCCTAAAACCCTCCACAGCAAAGCGACATAATTGAGGGAAGTGACTGATATTTTGTCTCAGTTTTCTCTTGGTCTTTGTATGAGAGACTTGTACAAAGTCTCAAGCTATAAATCCAAACTGCACTCGATGGTATAAACTTTAAGGCAGGAAACAAATTTGCAAACAAATACACATTTTAAGGTGTCATTCAGAATGAATGATCGGAGTCATGAATGACCGGAATGATCTGTGATGGGAGCTGAGCTCGTGGATGCAGCCCATGAACGTTGGTGAAGTGATGCTCAGCAGAAGATACGGACTCTTTTTTCAGTTGAAGTGCTACAAAGAACTGAATGTTCTCTGCCCCTCGTGTTCAATTGGATGTTTTTCTTTTGAAGCTCCTCCTAATGCAGCAAACTGCTGTTTGGGGGGGGGTAAAAATCACATAAACCAGTGTGTGCTTCATAATGCTCATTAAAGAGTCTAAATGTGGGTGGGGGCACTAATGGTATGGAAAATGGGCATGTTTTTTGCTGTTGTGATAATAATATTAAAGTAGCTGTTGATTTGTGAAATTCATGTCCTATCGTTTGAAATTATGCAGTTACTTGTATATTCTGCAAAGGAACCATAGGTCACCAGGTTCAGATCTTTGATATCTTAATGATTTCTCTCCAGCGGCTCAGCATGTTTTTTCTGGGAGGCAGCAAAAGCAGCGCTCAGGTTGCTATTTCAGCCATTGTACTTGGCTTAAAAATGCCCCTTTTCAGTGCTGTGCATTAGATTTTCTTTCAGATTGAATTATTGTAAGAACAATTGTGTTACTAAACTAGAAACAAACCCAAAAGAACTTGAAAAGGAGCCCGCTGATTAAAATGTGCTGCGAACTAATGACTGAAGGTAGAGCGAGTACATTCATCATCTTCGCTTGCCTGGGAGTGACTGAAGTGGAGGAAACAAAATTGCTGCGACATGTAAAACATTTCCAGGAAGATCTTGCTTGAGAATAGAAAGGTATTGATGGAAAAATAACAGCAGTGGTGTCTCCCAAACCATCATTCTAGGACATTGTGTTCTCTCTTCTCCACTGCTTGCAAGTAAATGAATGATCTGTGTCTGACATGAGAGAGGCTGGAGAAGAGAGTAATTCAGCTCGCTAAATTAAGAAGAGAGGGAAACGTGCTCTGGGGAGTGTCGGCTTCCCAGGAGAAAGTTGCTTTCTTTTCAGTTTTTGCTGTCCCGTCAGTGGAGAGGAGCAATAGTGCAGCATAGTAAATTTTGAAAGTAGAGGCTTGCTTTCCTTGTGGGTGTGCAAACAGAAAGGCAGCTGTTGAGAATTCCATTAATCAGTAAAACTGGTCTTTTTTTTGAAGAAGAAATTGTCAGTTTTAGTATGTAGCCAATAAAAAATAACCTATTTATGTAGCTCCTTAATCCATATCAGTTCTCTAATCCGGAGAATCACCATTTAGCCTTATAAATGGGTGTCCCTAAGATCAAATTGCAATAATTTGAACAAATTATCTTACTTGTAACAATTTGCACTGTGTGCTGGCATTGCAATCACAAGCAGTCCTGCTGGTTCAGTGTTACACTCATTGCAATTCTTCTTCAGCCAAAAACTTGAGAGACTGGAAAGGGATGGTAGGGTATGTTCAGCTGATTCTATATCAGGCTACATCAAATAGAAGCTACTCTGCTTTTAAAAATAATAATATAAAAAATAACTCTGGGTATTATGAAGTGCCTGCTTTAGGCTTGAAGAAAATACTCTGTTATTATCAAAATATCACTTGTGTTTTGAAGTTGAAATGTTTCATCTGCATTACATTTCCTACATCATGATATGCATCTTCACATGTAATTATAAAGTATTATTGCCATAGAACAACCTAACAGCAATTGAATTTGATTGACTTAATGATGAGCCTTTCTTCTTCTAAAATTGGAAGAGTCACCTTCTGAAGGAAGGTGGCCAAATGTGCCTTCTTTCATTGGTCTTATGGACTGAATATGGATGCAAGCTTTTCTGGAACGCTTTTTGCTTTCATTACGGATGTTCCTGGAGACAGAGATATAAAAGAGGTGGATATGGAGAGTGGATGGGAATATTTTACCAATTCCCAAATTATAGAAGGAGCTGAAGTTGCCAGATCAATGTTTCAGTGTTAGGAAACCTTGACTGGCCATATGTGAAAGGTGAAGCTCTAATTAGAGAATGGACCTTCATTGCTATTCACTCTACCCGTATGTGTAGCAAGGGCACAGTGAGGTAGAAGTTTACATGTTTGTTAGCTGGCAAGATATATTTATCCTAGTGTGCTTACCTAGGTGACTGCAAGGACAACATTGAGTTAAAATATTGCATTAAAATATCACATTGCATCTATTGCATTGTGTCTATTTTGTTACCCACAGCCTAGATGAGGGAGAGGAGCAAGGCTCTGTGCTACTGTGTGCACTGCAGCGGTCTCAGAGCCGGTGTGTGACTGAAAAAAGCAAAAAGGGAGAGACAGAAGAGCTGAGCAGTTTTATTTCCAGCGTAACACTATCCGAAATGCTCGTGCTCTGCTCATCACGCGGTGAATCCCAAGAAATCTCACTCCTGCACCAGGAGTCTGTGCTCCTGTGAGCCCCCAAAGCACAGGCGGGCAGGCAGTCCTGTGCAGAACAGTGGAAAAGGTTCACTTTTTGGAACAGGCTTTGAAATCTGCTGTTCAAAATGCGTTGGTGTTGACCTTTGATTTGTAGCCCAAGTGTGGGGCTAAATAAAGCTCCATAGGGGCAGTAAGAGAAATTAGTCCTCAGAGTACATTTTCGGCAATTTAAATGACCTGACCATTTCTGTTTAGTACAGATGATTCCTGATCTCCCCATTTGTACTTCTGTGGATTTCAATCATGATTTAATATGAATTGATTTCTGACCCGGCGAGCTAACAACAGTCCCAGTTTCCCTGAGCTGCTCCAATTGGTTTTCCTGTACATCCTGTGCGGAGCCAAAGGGCTCAGGACTCATTATCCAGGGCAGAGGTGGTGCCTGGACAAGGAGGTCAAGAACAAATCACTGCCTTCCTGGTGGTTTCGAATCAGCTAGAATAGTTCACATGTTGGAATAGACGTTCTACATCATCAGAAACTGTGTCATCCTACGTGATGAGTTTAGTATTCTCCGGATTTGGGACTCCAGCAAGTGTGACCTTGTTCCCGAGCAGAGGCTATGTGGCCCCATGCCGAGTGCTGCTCCCTATTAACCCTCATTCCCCTTCTGCCCAGCAGCTGCAGGATCTGCGTCGCAGGGAGAAGTGGTTAGATATTGCTGGCTAATGTGTGATTTATTAAAAATATTAAGCAGAGCGGTTGAAAATAGAAGCCAATCTCTATCAACTTTATTTTTTTTTAATATATTAAGTGGCATTGATTTTTGTTTTGCATTACATCTTTGGAAATGACAGCGCGTGCTCGTGTCTTAGCTTGTGAATAAGAACCAAGTCAAGCAGGAAAAGACTTGAAGTTCTATTTTATATGTGTGTGTATATATGTAGTCCTACCTGCAAAAAAAAAAATATATATATATATATATTCTTAAACCTGCTGCATTCTCAGTATTTGGAGCAAAACACTGTTAATCTCTTTTGATTACCAGGTAGTAGGAAATGTGTTGATGAAAGGTTTTCCACACAATCATGCAGTCATTTTGCAAGTTAAATTTTAGTTGCAAAAGATACAATGAAATCCCCATTTCTCCAATAAATAATTGCTGTTTGTGTCTTGATAAAATGTTATTTTTATACTAAATTTTAATAGGATTGCAAAGCTCGTTCTGACAGTTTTCACACTACGGATGCCTTGATCCACTATACATAAGCACAAGAAAGGTTCCTGCCACTCCAGTGTAACTTGTTTTCTCATTTTCATTGTTTCCAGGTTTATTCCAATTTACAGGGGACCGAGTCATACGTACAAGATACAAAGGCTGACAGAATCCACCTGTTACTCGTTTCGGATACAGGCGGTCAACGATGCCGGGGAAGGGCCTTTCTCAGAAGTTTGCACCTTCTGCACAACTAAGTCAGTCCCACCTGCAATCAAAGGTAGAGACTTACATTTTTTTTCTTTTTTCACGTGTTACTTATATAAGAATGATATCATTATTTCAGTAATTACTAAGTATATATTAAGCTTATAAGGGCATACCTAAGTATAGAATAATGTGCATAAGAAGCTGGTGCTTGAATATTGCTGTGAGTAGTGAAGCTGCATTATGGTGGAGAGCTAAATTATTGCTGAGGAAAATCTGAGATGAACAACGTACATGTTGTCCAAACCACTCCTGTTCTACAGCAGGTGTTAAAATTACTGCTGCTAACAATAATTCCCAGCGATTGCTCTATTACTATGGATTAGTGAAACACTTAATAAGGGGTATAAGTGCTATAGTGCTATATGTGTGTACATACCAACTTAAGCACTAGGAAACCTGCATTTTGCTTGTAATGTGTAGATAATGTTCAACTTAGCACTTTTTTTGTTTCTTTGGTGTATAAAATAATTGATATTTCATACACATGAAACAGTAGATTATCCCATTTATTTTTTTTCCACTGGAATAAAAAAAAAAAAGACCTAATTAAAATGGAGTTTTATCAAGAAACTTCTTTTAATTTGTGTAAAGTCTGCCCTAAGAATGGGCAGAATTTTTGTCCCACGACAAAACGTTATTAGGAAGGCGGCAGATTTGCTGAACTGGCTGTCAGATGAGAAGAGCTGAGACCAGGCAGCACCCTGACCAGTTTTTCTGCACAGGGATACCAGCGCACGCTGTACTCACATCCTTGTTTTTTGGGGGAGAAAATCCTCTTTTAGCGTGGTCAGATCTCATTTAGGCTTTTGCTTTGTTTTGGACTCCCTTCCTGCTCACGCATTTAGTGCCTGTTAGATATGACTCATGCTCTGGACTAAATACCAAGCAGTTAGGATACAGCGTGTCATGTTAGATATCCTGGGTCGTGTGTGGGATGGGGCCGCAGGTACATGACAGACCGGTGGCTCCAAGAGGAAAAAAGAGACACAACAAAATCTGTATTAGCAATCAATGCCACGAGAAAGCGATGCCGTGGGGAGAGGAGATGTGTTGAGACAGGCAACAAAATAATTGTGTTGCCTCCCTTCAGTGCTTAGAGCAGTATAAACTTTGCACAGGTTTCCATGCATCATAAGCACATGTTTATTCTTTTACAAAGCATCCTAATGATTTAATTACTGATGCCAGCCCTAAAATAGCATTATTGTTGGTGGTGGCGTTTTGGGAACGTTGGAGCAAAATCTGCACATGGCAGGAGGGGGCCTGGAAAGAGAAGGAAGAGGTGAGGATGCTCTTGTCAGCCGTGATGAAGCCTGCTGTTATCAGTCAACACAGGCAGATGTGCAGGGAGAAGTAAATGGGTATTGATTTCATTTGGGTCTGCATGTAATTCATGGGTTCCTCTTGGGTGGCAATGAATTAGTTGAAAACTCAGGTAACGTATGCAGCAGCAGCTGCCTTTCTTTCCTTGAGAGCCCCTGTCTGTCGTCTCTTCTCGCAGGGTTGCAAAGTGATATTGCCTTTAACAAGCTTGAGTCCTTGCTATTTAGCATCCCTTCTCTCATCCCTTCCCCCGTCTGTTTCTTGAATAAAAAGTTGGTCTTTAGTGCTTGCTTTCAATGGCATGTGACCAATGTGAGTTAGACAGCTCCGTGGGTACAGGTGTTTGCTCAGAACTTAAAGAAATTTCTGCTTTTATTAATGCAAGTGAAATTTATAAATTGCCTTCTGGTTGGAAAAGTGTGTGACATTGCCACTGGATTTTTCAAGTTCAAGGTTTTTATCACATCCACTTCCCAGTTTACACAGCTGACAGATAAGGGAGTCTCTATATCACTTTAGTTCTGAGGAACTATGTTCTACAGTAAAATTCTTAGATCCAGCTTAAACAGGTCTAAACTGAGTCCTATTTTCCATGCGTAGTGTTTACTATAGTTTGGTACAAGAATCCTGAAATACTTAATGAGACGAAACTGTCTTGTAATAAATGGAAGTCACGACAATGGAGTCTTTATATTAAATACTAACACGTTTATTTTTATTGTAGCCCCTCGAGTGACCCAGTTGGAAGGAAATGCCTGTGAAATCACCTGGGAAATGGTCCCACCCATGAAGGGAGATCCTGTTGGGTATATCCTGCAAGTACTGGTTGGAAGAGAATCTGAATATAAGCAGGTAGGAAAACGCTCTGGTTTTAATACTGCTAAACAGACGGTAAAATGGAAGTATTTTTGAATCCTGTCTTTGCTGCATTTTTTTGCTACTGAATTGGATTGCACCTTGTGTTAGTGCATGAGGTGAGCCTTGGTAAAGGCTGAGTCAAAATTAAGCGCTATAATATGTTGCTTCTCTCCTGAGAGATGTAGAACCATCCTTATCTTATGGAGTGATTTCCACTCTGTGGTTATTTGCTGTTGGTAGCTGAGCTGCCCTTTGGAAAAGTCAGGTTTTGGTCTGCCCACCATTTCTTCTGCTGAACTGGCTGGTACTGACTGCTGTTTGAAGATGCATGGATCTGCATGGATTATCTTCCTCATCCCCAAGCCAGTTCCCGAATTTCCAGGGTAACTCTCAAGACCTTCTATCAAAGATTTCATTCAAACACATCTTTAAATTGGTTGCTTCAGCTGTGTCATTCCTGTTCAGGGTTTAAATGCTTGGATCTGTTGTCCAGAGCAAGTTTGCTGCACATCTACCGCCCCACAGGAACCGTGTATACTTTCTTGCAATGCAGAATCATGGAATAAATGAGATATTTATTTTATGAAGAAAGCTGCTCCGCCTTGCATTTTCTGTGTTGATTAGAGATCACAAGGGAACATGTTTCCAGAGCAGCTGAAACAATGCAACTAATTCATAGCTAAATCCTTTATATCACGTATCACGTGTAAGTCTTTATATATATACAGTGCATTTCGTCTCTACCCTTTTTTCTCCCTCATGTGGATTCCAGGCAAATCCAAAATAGAGAATGAGCATAGGAAATGAAATAAAGAATAGGAAGTGAAATTCTTAAAATGGGAATAAAGTGGTACTTTTTTGCATCTGTGCCTTTGCTGCTCTTAAGTCCTTTTTGAGAGTTCCTGCAAATTAAAGAGTTTTGAGAAAAAACATGGACATAAGCACAGAGCAGTTTGGTTGGTGTTAAAGATAGAAACCTAGATGTTTTTGTCAGGAAACATCCTGGGCCCTGGTGTAGCTAATAGAAGAGCCATGTGTCCTGTGCTCTCCTGCTAATATCGGTGCTAAGTGGATAATTGGACCCGTTGCTCTGTTGCCGGCTCCATAAAGCAGCCCAGACGTACAGCATCGTATGCGGTTTGCGCCGGGCATGGCTTCGCGTCCTGTAAGGTAGGTGATGACATGATCTCTGTAATGGAGAAACCATGGCACGAAAAGCAGCAGCAATAAAGGAAATGGAAAGATTTTTAAAGATTTTATATGAAAGGTTTTCATTTCTCATAAATACACACGGAGCGTGGCCCTGCTGAGAGGAATTGAGCTTGTGTTTTCACAAGTGACTCCCTTGGGAAGGCTCCTGGCAATGGCTCTCAAAGCAGACACTAGTTAAGTAGTTGGACTGGCTAATAATAACCCATAGAAAAGAAGGTGATGCCACTAGTTACTGTCTCAGAAATTGGTTTCACTGTTCTAAATAATTTTTCTTCATCACAAAGTGGGGGTTTTATAGGCACTTGGGCACATGGCTGAATTACTGTACATGTGGCTGAGCTGCCCTGTGCATGTGTTTAGCTTAGATAAGTTTTTTCAGTGATTTTCTGGTTAATGCATTTTGCTTTATTATGTGCTGTGGCATAAGGATGTGTCTTTGATCGCTTGCTGCTATATGCAATATATAACTGCATGTAATATATAATATATACCATTGCACTTGCTGCAATATATAGCTATAAAGCATTTTTAGTTATACGTTAATTGAGTTTTAAGTGCAAGCCTTAAATTTACTTTTAAAATGGAACTGGTCTACATGTTTTGCGAATGTGTCTCAAGGGACATACTACATTACCCTGTCACCTTCATGCAGCCTCTTGAAAGCAGTTTTGATTCTCCTACCCTGGGACTTGCTTTGCAGCAGCCCAAACCATGGTGAGAAGAGTTGGGATGGCCATCAGTGACCATCCTGGGACAGCAGTAGGTGCTGGACAGGTCCAGGATCTGTCCTGGTCTGAGAAATCCCAAATGGAAGGTGGACTCAGTAGTGGATGGAAGCAAGGAAGGAGGACACCTTGCTGCAGGACAGATCCTTCTCTGAACAGAGCTGCTCTCGCAGCCAGCAGGATCTATTCAATAGGGTGAATATTTGTGTGTTGCCTTCTGCTTAGTGTTCACTTAGATCAAATGTGTCATTAGGGAATGTCATTATCTAGGTGCTAGTCAAGGTCACTGGGCATACACGTACATAGAGAACAAAAACCCACTTTTGAAAAATTCCGCTTACTGGAAAAAATGGAAAAATTTCAACTCATGCAGGTATAAAGCTGTTTCTTGGCAACAGATCTGTAATACTGTCCACGTCCGGGTCATTCTCTTTGCAGCAATTTAAAGGCAACTATTTCATGGCAAGGTCTTAAGAAGTTTAACTAGGAAAACCTGCTATAAATCCATTGAACCACATCTCCCTGCCACCTGTAAGGAGGTTAACTTCAGATGAGTATAGCTAAGAGCTGACCTAAATAAATATCTTCATTTTAACATAAAGCTCTGATTCCTGCTTTCAGTGTTTGAGAGGAATAAAAGGTTGGGAATAAAAGTTTGTGCACAGGTATCTCCTGGAGTAGAACAAGCCAATGAGATTATAAAGCAATAACATCTGTGGAAAGTAGAAATCAAGATGATGAAGCAGGTGGATCTTGCTTTTGTACCACAGAAAGGAGAATGTTTGATATATGTCTATATTTCTCTCTCAAGAAATTTTACAAAGTTATTGCTGTTCTTGCAAGCGTATTATGAAGATGTCAGTGTGCCTTTTATGAGACAGGATTAGCATTCATACTGCGTTAGGTATTTAAAACTGCTGTTTTTTCTTCATAAAGAATATTATATGCTTTACACAATAGATTTGAAGCCTTCCTCTCGCATAAATGCTTGGAAGGGAAAAATCCTGTTGTCATGAAAACTGAGTTAGAACTTTCTAATGCTGGTTTGTGTTGAACTGTTGAAAATGCAGCTAAATCGCTGACTGTTCAGAGATCCTGTTGTGCACAGGGAGTGGAGCGGTGTCAAGCTTCATGGACTCGATCATGCAACACGTGTCCCAGTCATGCAGTTCGGAGACTTGATTCCAGTAACTGGACAATTTTTACATCACGGAGCATAAAGCAGCATAAACCACCCGGGCACTTTGTGCTGGCTGAGCATAAAGTAGTCCAGTGTTTCCACTGTGGTCTGGCAGAGTGGGGTACAAATGGAAATAAGTGGCAATTTTTCACTTTTTTCTCTCAAATCAAAGGCACCTGTGCGAGGGGCACACCAGTATACAGTGTAACTCTACTCTGTGCATAGACATGATACTGCTGGTGCAACTTGCTCTGAGTATTTCCCCTGCCTCCTGATGCCCGTGTTGTGCAATGAGATAGAACCAATACTTGATTTTTATCAGGGTCGCTAAGTGCAGCCACCGTCTGGAAGTTTATTTCAGTGACTCTTATTTGCTCTGCTTAGCCGACAAGACTTTTATTAATTATTAAATGCACTGGTCATTGCAGTGGAGTGCAACAACCAGGTGAGGTTATCTTTCTAGTGAGCAACAGAGCCATTGTGGCTGTCATCTTGGTTATTTTGAAAAGATTGAAGGGTTTTTTTTGGAATTCTTTAATGATGTCTGTGACGCTGAGGAGCACTTGCCTAGAGGCCTTCTTCAGCTGTCTAGTTTGATCGATGATATCAAATGCCATAAGAGGCTGCAGCAGCAGTGTATGACTGGGGATGATTACTTTCACTGAGGGAGCCAGCAAAAAATCTCATTGTGTTTTTATTATATTCTCAGGTGCCTAAAACAAAGGAGTGGTTTCTAGGATCTGAAAGTCATAAATTAGATAGCTCCTTCACTCTGACTTATTTGCCACTGAAACATAATGTGCTACATCTGAAAAAAGAATAGTTTATAAAATGATGTTTGGTTTAACATTTGTTTAGCAAATTCAGAGGCCTTTGGAATAATTGTTTATTTTTTCTCTCCATTTTGTATGTGAGCTCCTTTCACCAAACGTAACTGCATTCACAACCAAGCATCTACCTTTGTACTAATGGTGTCTTTGTACTAACTGTGCTGGCTCCTTGCGGTCCTGGAGACTTAAGTGCTGGCCAAATCCAGCTCAGCGCGTTTCCCCCTGGAAAAGAGGCTCTCCAGGATCCTGCTGCAGCCGGTGCGGTTGTTGCAGTGGCTTTCAAAAGGGAATGGTCACTGAGCACGAGGATTGCTGCCATTGAGATAGGACATAGCTCCATTAGTGCTAAATATTCATCCAACCCTTGAAACTGGAACATTCTGCACCACCTTCCTAGTACAAGAAATATTTTATCTTTGTTATTCTAGAGCATTGTTGAATTAATGCGGACGTTCGACTGTTTTTCAAACTTACTTTCAAGATGCCCTCTTCTCTCGCTAGACCATCTGGCCTGTTTTGAAGTGCTATTGACTGCCTTGCTAAAGTGAACTGGGTCGTCTGTCTTTATTAGACTGTAATGAAGACGCAAGTCTTTGATTTAGCAAAGTTAGCCTCCAGTTACAGTGGTATTCACCACCCCGACAGGAGAAAAAAGTAGGAAAACCAATTGAATTAACTGGATGGGTTTTATAATACAAAGACAATTGACTATATCCCATCCTTAGTGTTTGGTAAATGCAATTTATGAAGTTTAGATTGTAAATTTATTATTAAATTTCATCATATGGATTTTATTGGCTTTCTGATTTGTCTTAAAAATAATGATGTTGACTGCAAAGAATTTTCTTATGGCAAAGCCATGAGAGTTCCTTTGATACATTTTGAAAATGAAATGAATAACAAAAACATCCACCGCCAGACAGACCTTGCCTACAGCTGCATTGCAAGGATAAATTCTTGGAGTTGTGGTGTCTCGAAGTCTAAAGAAATGGGAATTAGATAATCCTCAAAGTAGAATTTAGTGTGTGGAAACTTGTACCTTTTTAATTATTCATCAAAACTACATTTACACTCCAAATCTATGTGTTTTCATTGCATGATGGCTTATATTTGTGAGTATACTGAAATATTAACTGCCTAAAAGATGTAGCTTAGATGACAGAGGAAGAGGAAGACAGTTGACCACAGCAGGTGGGCTCCAGAAATGGAACTACCATCTGAAAATGGCAGTGATTTTCTTGGTATTGGAGGTAGAGTTGAGGTAGACTTCACAAATAAATATTTCCACCTTCACATTATTGCTACAGACAGCTACAGCCCTCTGAATTTTCGGTTTCCTGTGATCTGTTACTTTAGCCCCAGTCCTCAGGTCTCGTTATCTTTGGACAGACAAACAAGGATTACAAGACAGACAAGGGGGCACAGCTATAGTTAAACACAGATACTTCTAGTAGGACTATGATGTATTTCTCTGTAACTTGAGTTCAAGTGAGCTTTCTGTGAAGGTAAAATAATTTTGTTTATATGTTTCTTCTGGATTTACATCCCGAGGCCAAGAAACATGAGTCTAGTTAGCTGAATTCTGGCTCGTCTGGAAACTTAAAATAACCATCACTCAAAGTTGTTTTGGAAAAGTTGTCAAAGACCTAAATAAATTTAAAGGGAGGGAGGAAAAAAAATGAAATGAAAACTTTAGTCTTTTGTCCCAGATCTTTTCAAGCAGTCAGAAACTGGCTTCCTTAGGAAGGAGTAACGGAGGGGTAGGCATGGGCAAAACGGTTGGATTATTTAAGTGGTGTTTAACTATGTCTCTGATTATTTTTTCTTGTTCTAGAGTAAGAAATACACCAAGACAAATGAAATCCCCTATGAGTTATCATTTTCCTCTTGTTATCCTTTTCTAAGACCTTCAAGAGAACAGAGCTGCTATTATCACTTCCCATTCCCGTGATGGGAAAAAAAACAAAACCTTTTAAAGGAGCAAAGAAATAAGACTTTTTTTCTCCTTTATTTTTCCAGGAGATACTTTTTGACATATTGTTTTCCATTTCATAAAATACTAGTTTCAAAAACTCCCCATTACATAAATTGTTGACTGGTTATTTGTTTTCAGAGTCCTAAACGCTTCCAATGTGTTTTGTTTTGTTTTGCTTTCCCTTTTAAAGCGCAAAACTGTCTCTTAGATACTCAGTTCTCTCTTCTTTCTCGTGTTATGACTCATGGTTTCTTGAGTCATACATTACCTACGTTTTATTAGCATAGGTACGTGATTTAGAGTGTTTAAAAAAAATAAAGAATAAATACAGTGTAGCCAAGAGGAGCTTTTTATGTTTTGGTTGCGTTGTCTGTCTTTGTGTTTATCCAGCCTGGAAAATGCTTGAGTTTGAGAGCTGTCACAGTTGGAATTCTCTCATACAACCCTTTATACGGTGGTATTTTCTGAAACTTCATTGACATAGTCAGCTCCTTCCCTTGCAGACTGCAGAAATGTCTCCTCACAAGATGTATATTTGACCTAGCTTAAAATTCTGTCCCAAATCTTTGCAAAATTGTGCTGCTTCTAAATTTATTCCTACTTGTGCTTGCCTGTGAAATGCAGACTCCTCTCCGGTCTCAGCTTCTCGTGCCTCTGTGCAGAAGGAGCGTTTGCGCTCACTTTGCTCAAGGAAGGTTCATCTAAGACTTGTTTTAAAAATTCCGACATTACCGAGAAAAGGAGAGGGTTGCTCGGTGGCACTTTCTGCATTTAACGATGTTTGCTCTTTGGTTCTGCAGGTGTACAAGGGGGACGAGACGGCGTTCCAGATCTCAGGCCTCCAGGTGCACACGGACTATCGGTTTCGCGTGTGCGCGTGTCGCCGGTGCCCGGATACCTCACAGGAGCTGAGCGGCCCCTTCAGCCCCTCCGTTGCCTTCGTGCTCCGGCGCAGCGAGCTCCTGCTCGCCGGGGAAGCGGGGAGCCTCGAGGACCCCAAGACCAAGAGCTTGATTCCTACTGATGAACAGTTTGCAGCCCTCATCGTGCTCGGCTTTGCAAGTTTGTCCATTATCTTTGCCTGTATATTACAATACTTCTTTATGAAGTAGAGAATTCGGTGGAGGTTTGAGATACGAATTAAACTAATGCTACGCATTATAATCCACACAGTTATTCAGATATTCCTTTTTGAAAGCCTTTTGTTCTACCATACGTTTTATATACTTCTCTTGTTTTTACAGTTCTAGCTTGAAGAAAGATAAATCAGTGTTTTGATGCACCTTTTTGAAATTCAAAACTAGGAAGTGGTCAAACTGGAGAAATAAGCAAACCAGATACCAAAAGCAAGACTTTTTTTCCTTCACAGTTTGAAAATTGTCACCAATTTGCCTTTTCATTGTTTTTTGTTTTCACTGAAACCTTTACAGTCTCTTATGTTACTATTTAGGAAATTTTAATCATCAGTCACTTATTTTTTTCTCTTTTTCTCTTAAACTTTAGTCACAGGTGTGTATAGTGGTAAGACTAGAATACAGTGTTAGTCAGCAGTACCAGGTTTTCATTGAACAGTATTAGCAATGTTGCCTATGATTTACTCACTACAATACTTTTGCCCCATTTTTCAAGCTAAAATGTAGACTGTTATTTTAACGGTTTAGTGTGTTTAAATCAGAAAACTATCCTGCCGCCTAAAAACATTTTTATCTGACACTTTTACAACACTACGAACTGCCTATATAAGAAATCAAATAACCAAACTGCATATAAATTATGAAGCATTATAGATTTTTTTTTTACCTTTTTGATTCCTAGCAGTAACTTTAAGTAAGAGGGCATTGTGCAATAGTTAGTTATTCCCTTGTTCAGCTATTTAAAAGCTGCTTTAACTTGTTTGTTTGTCACTGTATATAACTATCCTTAATCTACTACTAGATATTATTCTATTATGTGCAGCCTGATTTATATGATTAGAGCTGGTGACAGCCTACTGCCTCTACTGAATTAGGTAAGATTTACATTTAACACAAGCAAACCTTAACTGTCAGTTGATTTTTTTTTTAATTATTATTATTATTTTGGAGGGGTATCTATTTTATACAACTCTTGGAGGTATTGGAGATCCGCTTGCTCTAAGTACCTAAATGGGTGGCTAATTCTTTCCACAGGGCTAAATCAAATACTTGGTACATTGCAAAACTCGACCAACAGAGTCCTGCCCATGTGTAGTCCTTGGTTTAGTGGCTGAATTCCCATCTGCCTCCCAACTGCCCCTTCCCAGACACATTTTAATCCATCGAGATACTAGATTTTTAACTCTTTGAGTCATTGGGCTATTTATATTAAGTCAACATTGTGCGAGTACCTCAGGGACCTTAATGAGCTGGAGGTGCAAATAGATTCCAAAAGGGTGCAACAGACACAGTGTATTTCCCTGCCTACTGTTTTTGTATATTTTTGCTACTCGTTTTTGCTTCTGTCCTAGCTCTTTTGTGCTCTGTCTCCATTTGTCTAAGATTCAGTGTCCTGTACTAGCATAATATTCCCTTAACCAAAGTAATGGGGAAAAACAACATTATTTTTGTTTTAGGTTTATTTATACTATATACTGCATACAGTACTTTAAATACCAATTACAGTGCAATCTTTTATTTATTGTAAAAAAATAAAAATGAAAATAAAAAGTGTACTTATGTACTAATCCCCTTCCCCACCCTCCCTGTAGCATGTTATATTTTGTCTGTTTTATACCATTGTACTTTAGGTCAACTTTTTACCTGGCAGCATTCCTAGTATTATTAATCTTCTTACATTTTCTTGTGTTTTTGAAGATGGGAGCATCTAGTACATTAAATGCCAAAAAAAACATTATCGGTGATTCAAACGTTTACATGTATCCAAAAACATAATCATCTCTGGAAAAAAAAAAGTGCTAAGATCAATGAATTATTCTGTGTGCCTCTCTAGATGTAGCAAATATTAGAAATATTCTGTATTTTGTTATTGACTATAATTAGTTTAATTTAGCCTTGCAAACTAATGGCATTGAGCTAAATATATATATTTTTTTGGATTTTTTTTTGTTATTTTTTGCCAAAGTCACAGCTTGTCGAAATTTATTTACATCTTATTTAAATTTATTTGTGATGTGAAACTTTGTGACCTTGCATCTGTATTTTGTGAGCAAAGCATTTACAGCTGTTTTCAAAGGAGGGGGGAAAGATTGTATTTTTTAAAACAATGAGAAGACAGCTAGTTTGGAAACCCAGCAATTTGAAGAATTCCCTTTTTTATTTTTTGAATATTTTTTCAGCAGTGCTGCTATGAAGTCCAAGCTTGACACCTTTTTTTAAAAAAAAAAATAATAATAATAATAAAAGTGCTTTACATAATTTGGTCACTTCTGAATGTTTGGAATTTGTAAAAAATGATACTACAAGCAGCAAGCAGAAGTGGAAGAAAAGTGATTTGTTAGTTACGCCCTAAGCATTTCTGTGGTTGCTAATTTGCTAATTTATTTGGTGTCCCTTATCATGCTCATGAAAAGCCAAGTCCAGCTCTGTGGTTGGCACTGAGCACGTTCTGGAGGAGCTGGGACAGGCCCCAAGTTAATTTGACATTGTTTTACATGGTGTATTCTGCCTTAGTTCTTTGATTGTAATTCATTAATTAACAAAAGAAAGAAAAGAAAGTATCACAGACCTTAAACCATTCCTGCTTTGATTCCCACTGCCCTTTGGTGACGTCTTGTCTTCCTCCAGGTATCTCTGTCTTTTGATCCAGTAGTATCAGGCGTTGAATCAAATCCGAGAACTCTCTTCTCTCAAAGAAATTATGAACAAATAAAAAGTAGAGTGAAACACTAAATATTTAAAAACTTAAGGAGATTTTTTTCCTGTCTTTTTTCTTTATGAGCTCAGTACGGTGTTTTCTAACTCTGTTTGTTGGCTACAGTAGTTCAGTATTGAGTGTCACAATTGAAAAGTGCCCTAACTGAATGTGTATGAACCTTATTCTTGCACAGTTCTTTAAATTGAAAAAAAAAAAAAAAGTTTTTACCTCACTATGGGAACATACATTCCAAGCTTTTCAACTTTAAGAGAAAAAAATAATCATAAGTTTTCTTGTATTGTAAATTTTAGACTTTCATATGCATTGTATTAAAACTGCCATACCAGTTTTAATGTATAGATTTTGCAAATACTACACTATGTATGTAAGACTTAACTGTATCTGTAGTGTATATGTAATATATTTATGCCCAATAAATGTTTTAATTCTTTCTGGTATTACCAGGAGTTTTCTTACCTGTGGTGTGCGTGGTGGCCCCCTTCCAGTCCTGGGACTTGTAGCGTTGAATCCTGTGGGTTCGTCAACGTTGGGATGAGCATCTTGGCCAGCTCTGCCAATCACTAAACCAATCAATCAATACAATTAGAGCAAGAAGAAATTACAAGAGTTTTGCTCTGTTACTAGCTGCTTCTGTTAGCTAAAACCCACCAAGTGTTGCTGATGAAACCTTTTGAGGAGTAGGATGATGGGGAGGATTAATCCTGACTGTAACTTTGGCTCTTCTGGGTCTTTGGCTTAGATCAGCCTTGTGCTAGTGGCAATTTTGTCACCAGTGTTTACTTCTAATGCAATCTCATTTACTTCCATGCAGTGCCAGCGAGGACTGCAGGAACCAACCGGGGAACTGCTTTCCAGGGAGGAAGTTTTTCCTGCGGGAAGGACAGTAACAAATGGTACTGGAGGCTGCAACTTGTCCGTGCAACAGGTCAGTCCTCACGAGCACCCAGCGAGGCTCTGGGCAGAGGTACCTGGTGTCCAGAGCCCAACCAGTCTGCTCTCCATCGTGGTGCTGATTTACAGTCTTCAGTGCCTAGTGGAAACTATTTCAAAATCACATTTCTGAGGTATTTTAATCACTTTTCTTATTAGCTCATGTGAAAGCACGCTGTTAAAAGCATACCCAGATTTGTCCTCTATTTGTCATTAACCACTCGAAAGATGGAGCTGTGCACTTATTCTGTAATTATGTACATTGAATTCAGTGCTGATCATAAAGAATTCATCTGGCGGCTCACACCTTGATGTACGTGCTGACAAACCCAACATTTTTCTTTTTAGTAAGCTTTTCTTCCTCAAATCAGTGCATCGGTGCACTTTCTAAATTACTGCAATTTACAATGCAATTTTTTTTTTCCTATGGAAATGTAATTTTTCTTGTTTGGTGGCTCAGCTTTTTTTTTTTTTTTTTTTCCGCTTTAAGCAGTGCTTGCCAAAACAGTCTCTAACTCTTTTAAAGACACCTGTAGAATAGCAATCACTGTTTTATCGTATGGGGAAATGTCTGGTTTTTTAACTCTTTGAGTTGCACTGTTATCCCAGTGACTGCGGAGGTGATGGAGAAGCTGCGTGCTTGTGCCAAGGGATGTCCATGCTCACTCCAAGTGGTGCTGTGGACCTCGCTCCTCTTCCCTGCCTGGGGCTATCAAGGTGGGTTAAGCAGCCGTGAGCTTCACATCAGCTTCACCAAGAAACCCAAAGCAAGTTGCATCCGTATTTGGGCAGTATTGCACAAACGACTTCTCTCGCATGCTCTTTGGGGTTGGGAGGAGAGTATTGAAGCAGCACTTGGGCTTTGGGCGCCTTGGTGGGCTCAGGCAGGAGCTCGAGCCTCGCTGCATGTCCCTGGAGAGGGACAGAAGCAACGAGCAGCCCTCGGGTCCTCTCGCGGCCAAGCGTGGTCCCAGCAACGCGGCTGCTGTTTCTATAGCAGCAGCAATTCCCCCTCGTCAACACAACCGAAGAGCCTGCGTCAAAACGGAGCGGGCAGAATTTGTTTTCTCCTTGCTGGGAGTTTGGAGCCTACGCGCGACCTGAGCCTTGTTTGGGGAGCAGAGTGTCCGGTTAACACGGATGCATCCAAGGATGGAGTAGTGGGAGCCCCCATGGCGAGGGAGGAAAGGTCAACCCAGCAGCGCTGCTCATCTGCCTCCTGCAAAGCCCGAATATTAGGAAACTCAGATTTGCCTCCCTATAATGAGAAGGCACTTGATTAAGTTTAAAAGTGCAGAGCCATTTGAGGTCTTGTGTGCAGCTGTGGAGATCTAGGGATTAGGGGGATTCGGTGATTCCCTCTGTACCCACGACACACAAACCCTGCAGTTTTGCTAGACTCATCTGCGCCCAGAGTCGATGGAGAAAAGCTATACAGAAATCACCGCGGAAATTGTATTTCCTGTACAAATCTTTTCTAGAAGTTATTGAATTATTACAGAATACAGGATGTATTATGATTTATGGAGGAATTGCCAAAATTGTGTTCGGTGTCATTAAGATTCACCTGCCTTGCAGTGAAGATATAAATGTCATCTCTCATTCCCCTCAGAGCTGAGAACCACAATTAAGCTGAAAGGAGGAGATGGACATTTTTGTTTCAATATTTTTATGGATGAGCAGAAAGCCAGATGAGATCCTTTGAAAAGGCCATTTTATCACTATTACATTTAATAAATGTTGAACAATTGCATATGTTTCTGCTCTTGACAATTGCCCTCTCGCAACATGCAGGTTCTTGGCTGAGTACAATAACAAAAGGAACCTGTGTTTTCCTGAGATGCTTTCAAGCACAAGGGGCTGACCTGCTTTCTGCTCCTATTTAGGTTGAGTGCGCTGTTATTAGATGAATAGTTGCATTCTTTTTTACTAATTGCTAGCATGAATGGTCCTGCATGCAAACAGAATTATTCTTGGTCTACTAGCATTTTGCTAATGAATAGCTCCTTGGGTCAACATGCTCGATGGATGTCACTTCTTGGTAATTTTGTTAGCCCATCTCCCTCGCTTTCCAATCTATGAAAGATGTTATTTCCTGCCGGTAAAGCCAAACAAACAGCGTGGAGAGTTAACAGCCTTGCAAGGATTAACATGCGAATGGAGTGGAGAAACTCCCTGTAATCCTGAGCAAATAGTGTGTTTATTACAATTCATAGCTCAAGCAGCTTGTGGTAGGGATGACAAGTTGACCATGGCCAAGAAGGCCGATGGGATCCTGGGGTGCATTAAGAGGAGCATCTCCAGCAGGTCGAGAGAGATGATTCTACACCTCTACTCAGCCCTGGTGAGGCCACTACCAGGTGCTGCATTTGCTCCTCAAAACTGCCTGTTGTTGCAGATTTAGATATCTAAACAATGCTGCTTTAAATAGGGCTTATGCAATCAGTATTTGACGCTGACTTAGATAAGTTCTAAATATCTATAAAGAAGTCAGAATTTGACGTGAAATTGCTGATTTTCCAGAATCATTTTATTTTTGGCAAGTACAATAGGACATGATTTTTCTGCCTTGCACGTGCCTCCATCAAGGCTACTTTTCTAAAGTGAATTACGCTTTGCAGGGAAGTGCTTTTGATCTCTTTTATCACTGATTTAACACGAGGCCAAGACATAAAAGGCAGCCGGATTGCTCCTGTTTATCTGTGACACTGTGATACAAAACGTAGAGTCAGAAACGCCTTTAAGACATGAAACGTCTAATGAACGAACCTCCAGCGAAGCTGGCAAATTATTCCCACTCTGTGGTTTTCTCACACAGGGCAATGAGGACAAGGCAAAATTTTGATCCACAAAGCTCCTATGCTTTTGTTGTTGTTTTAATTCTAATCATTTCCCCTATCAGAACTGGCAAGGAGAAACCTGCCCATCACCTTCCTCCGTGTTGCTCCTGGGATATCAATTATATCCAACTGGGATTGACTTTACCCATCTATGCCTAGGTAGAAAATGCTTCTGTATTTTTCCCAGACAACTTTTAGAGGAAGGTAGCGCTTAGGATCTCAATTACACCCTTACTTGAATGAAGAAATAATCGAAGCATCACAACGTGGGCAATAACTTGCCCTGGAGGACAGCAATCCCAATGGGCTGGTTTAGTGGTGGTGAGCTGTGGTGGGTATATATGTTATATATCTTCCTAGAGTTATCTCACAGTGTTGCACCACCACAAATACCATGAAGGATAGAATTATAAAGGTTCTCATAGCTTTATTTCAGTTTTCGGTCACATTTAATACCACAGACACAGCCAAAGTTTGAAACACGGAGGTGACGCTGGGCCTACGTTCATGTCGTCTACACAGCGAGGTGGTTCGTGAGCTTGCGTCTCTACCGCCTTCCCGAGCCTCCCACACCTCTTGTTTCCCTGAGTTTCGTGGTATCTGTCATCAGATCCGTGTGTCCGGCAGCGAGGAATGACAGAATGGAATGGGTTGAGGAAAGCACACGTGGTGCTGGATAGCGAGAGGGTGAGTCACAGCAACAGGGTCTCCTGAGCGGGACCCTTGGTATCTTGGACTGGTCTTGGCTTCCCCACCTATTCCTACGTTTTATTTCATACATTTGTGTTCAAAAAATACCACTGTTGGGGAACAAAACCAGTTCAGGTGCGCGATCCAAACCTGTAGCCTGGACATGGGCTATAGGCCTGGCAGAATGTGACCCGTCATCAGCAACAGAGCCCCAAGACAACAGGACATTTCGGGGAACGGACAACTCGTTCTGTAGAGTTAATTGTGGGGCAGTCAGTAATAAATACTAGGACAAAATAAATAGGAAGTTGCTATTGCACAGGCATGCTCATACGTGGCAATTGCTGGACCACAAAATCTACATGTCAATGTGACAACAGATGCGGTACAAGACATATGCATCAGCATACAATACGGAAAGGCTTTTTTTTTTTTTTCTTTTAAATAGAATATTTAAGTTACAAAAATCAACTGAATCGGATTTTTCACGGCTCAAGGACAAGAATGTCTCTGCTTCTGCATTTTAACACAGTTTTTTTCCATTGCTTTCCCAGGTCACGTTTCCTACAGATGTTCCCCAAAGCCAGCAGGAGTGATCCTGAAATTAATTAGACAACAAGCTGGTACGACCCCAACCTCAGTGCCTGCAGCACGCACTCAAAAACCCATGGTTTTAGCCCAAAGGAGGCTCTTTCCATGCAGGAGATACCCAAACGCCTGCAAGTTTGAGCACACGGAGCTGTTGGCATTCAGACTGGACAGCACAACCACAATGATTTAGCGAGTAAAAAAACTGCTTTGGTGGGAGATTGCGTCCCGTGTTCTTATAGTATCACTGAAGTCAGCACCGTCCTTGTCCTGCTGATACAGACTTAAAACCTATTTCAGCACGGTCATGTTTTGAGTCATTTATACAAAGGGATTTTTTCATTTCCTTTCTACTCAGGCAAGATATGGAGGTCGTTTATTTTTCAGTAGTGTGTGTAGAAATTATCCATTTTTATTTCTCTCTTCCTTTTAAAGAAATCATTTTCCTCTAAACGAGGAAAAATGTGTTTAAAAAAGAATTGTGAAGAGTATAGCAAATTCCACATTACTGCAGCAAAAAGGCAATTCAGTTTTCCTCTCTTTAGGATCTGATGACACACTAGAGAAAATCCTTAGCAAAACTACTGTTAACTCTGGAGAAACATTCAGCTTGAATTAGCGGCTCCTTGAGGCTGTGTGAGCCTGTGGGCAGAGCCCGTGGGTTCTTTGCTCCAAGTGGCAGAGTTCTTTCCACAGCCTCCATGAAAAAGAGGGGGCAAAACTGTATCACATGGGCAAAAGCAGCTGAAAAAAAATGATGTTTGAGTTGTGCAACCCCCTGCCTCCTCCATCCTCTCAAAGTTTAGATTTTTATTTAGTTTTTTTAACTTTATTGTTAACGGCCTCCACCGCAGCTTGCTGGGGATCTGGAGGATGTGAGGATGCTCCGGAGCGCCCGGCGCGGCGGTGTCAGGTGAGGACGCTGGGCTCCGTCCAGGCGCGGGAGCTCTCCTGCTTGGTGCTGGAGAGCCGCTTCCTCGGCAGCGGGCGCAGGCCGAGCAGGCGGCAGGCGGCGAGCCGGTACTTCCTCGACATGATGTTGTAGAGGATGGGGTTGATGGCGGCGCTCAGGTAGAAGAGCACGAAGGACACCAGGTTGCAGTACTGGCTCACCACGGCTATCTCCAGCGAGCCCGCCTCGAAGGACTTGGAGAATAAGTACCGGCCTACGTGAAAAGGCAACCAGCAGAGTATGAAAGCAAAAACCACCACAACTAAAATAAAAACAGCAAAAGAAATGGAGTTAAGTATGAAGGTTACGCGATGGCTGATTGCAATATATTCCTAGTCCCTTCACGCGCATGAAAATGCGTCCTGATTTCTTTTCAGTTTTGTCTTTCTCAGAAATGTTTTCTGACGGTTCAAAATAGCTATATTTATTACGCATCAATCATATTTAAACACGCTGTATGTCTACTGCATCACTAATTGGACATAGCATACTTCTGAGCTATATAAACTTACACTTTTCACTAAAAAAAGAGAGAATTAAAGAAGCAGAATGATTACAAAGAGAAAGCATAAACATAGTCTATCAAGTGCAGTGTTTAACAAAAGGCACAGATGATGTGAGATACTCAGCACTGTGGTTCATAAGGACGAATGCAAATCCTGTGAGTGATTTAAACTAAGGGCCCAAAGCACAGTAAGGATATCCAGACCAGCACACAGCATATTCCAGGGCTTGTATTCCATGTCTCTAGTTTGTCACTTTTTTGGAACATGAGTTGCTTCAAGAAACGTAAAACTTAATATATAATTATACTATCACCTGCTATTCTGGTAATACCGTACTAGCACTATGATGTGGATGCACACGTAATAACAAATATTGCAATCACAGGAAATGTTTGCATCTTTGAACCTTCCGAATTTCTATTCTAGAGGGGGAAACTTTTTCTGTTGGTTTACTGTGTGCTCTGGACCTGTGCCGTTTTTCACATTATTGTGAATGGACCTGTTAATATACCAGAAAAAATAGAAAACTCGAGGCAGGGCTCTTGACTGTCTGAGATAGTTTTTACCAGTCATTTCTCCTGTCTCGTTAACAGCCCTAACCCGAACCCGGTGCAATGAGTTAGTGTTTCCCAACAAATCTAGCGGGGCAGGATTCAGACTGTGTCAGGTCACAGCAGAAACAATATTCAAAGAGCTAAGCAGGATGATTATTCTTTAAAACTTTCTTTAAAAGCTCCAGGAAAAAGTTCTCAAATTTAGACGACTGTTTTTGGTGAACCTGATTTCCAACCTCTCATCACCTTGAGCCAACTATTGCCACTTTCATCCTCATTTTCTACCCCTGCAGATTTCAGACCACGCTGCCCAACTAGCAAGGCTGCTCCGGAGCTAAACCCACATTACAAACACTGCTGTTATTGCACACAGCGTTTCAAGCATAACCAATATTTTTATGTGTGAGCACGCATACCCACGATATACATGGTGTGTGTGTGTATGTATATATACATAGATATATATCTCCATGCATACATGATTTCAGTAGGAACGGGGAGTGATAGCTGCTTTGGAAGTTGTGCTGTGCATTTAGGGGTTGGTTATGGCCCTAAAAGCATAACCTTACTATACAGCCTCACAGAAGCACTGCTGTTACTCCCATTTACCTGGTGCTCTGTGGCTTGCCAAGGACTTAGAAATTACCTTCAAAATTTTAAGCAGAAAACAAAAATCAATGAGAGCAAAAGGCACTGTGCCCCTGCTAGCACTGAACTGCTTATCTCTCCATTCAGCATCAGGCTACTGTTATTTGGAGAATACTGTGTCTCTGTCAAAGACAGCCTTGTCCCCATCCTGCTGCTCTCCGACCTTGTGAAGGCAAATAGGTGTTTGAAATGTGGATGTGGCAGAAATACTCAGTTATTGCTCTGGAGTTCTTTAGGGTGAAATATATGGACATGTAAGCACGGGAGGAATATGCTCACAGCTTTGTTACAGTGAGCAGGGGGTCGTATTTCTGAGGCTCTCAGAGTGTAAAATGAGGAATTACCTCCAAGGTCGCGCTTACCAGACTGAAGTAATTCTATTGATCATAAACGGAGAGGGAAAGGGCACAACGGGCGCTGCAGGTTTTATGACTCTTGCAGCCGTTGCATAGTAATAAAACAGCACAGGGACAAAAAAAACCCGCTGAGTTCCCATTTACTGATTGCGGGAGCTCAGACCCACCAGCACCTCGGCATCCAGCTCATTAGCCCGGCAAGTTGAGCACAGTAGGAATGAGCACGGGAGAAACCTCCGCACACAGAAAACTCATCCCCACGAGCAGACGGAGATAAAATCTCAAAGAGGGTAAAATGCTCCCTGCGAAGCCCGTGCTGGTGTTTCCCTAATACAAAATACAGCTTGGTTTTCATCAGCTGATACAGCCGCGCTTGTAAATAACCTCCTGTTTGTCCCAAACCCCATAATCACCCCCATTTAAAACTAAGTGCACTCATCGCCTGTCTACTTAGGCTGCGGCTAAACTTTGGAGCTCTGGGAGTGATCAGCGTTGTTTAAAAATCAGATAAACTGAATAATGTGGGTGTCCACCGCCAAAGAGCGAAGGCGTGCAGACGTCTCCAGGGCGATGGCTAATCGTATCTGCAGCGTTTGCCCTTGTCAGTAATTGTTATCAACATCTGCCAAAGCGCTTCAGAGCCAGCTGGAAATAAATCTGAAGAGGGAGGAGAGTTACTCTACTCTGCAAATACCTTAAATTGTAGCCCTTTGGATGGAACGTTTTCAATAAAAGTTTCTCTTTAAAAGTGGTTTTAACAAACTGCGTTTTCTCAGTCTTTCTCACTCACGCACACACACACTCTGCAAAAACGGAGCAAGGGGAGCCGTACCTAACATCTTCACAGTTTGCTTGTTGTTCTGGTCCCTGACGGCAGTGTTCGGACCGATGTTCTTCCTCTTCCTCCTCCAGAGCTTCCTCCCGATCAGGCTGTAGAGCACCGTGAGGCAGAACACGGGGAGGAAGAAGAAGATGCTGGAGGTCCAGACCATGATGGTGAGAAGCCCCGAGCGGATGGCGTACTCCGTGGCTCGGCACTCGTTGGTGCTCAGCGGGTTGGTGCCGTTCTCGTGCTCGACCCCGACCAAGACGAAGATGGGCCCGGCGCTGAGGAAGGAGACGGCCCAGAGGAAGAGGATGACCAGCTTGACCTTCCCTTTGGTGATGATGACCTTAGCACGGAGCGGGAAGCAGATGGCCACGTAGCGCTCCACGCTGAGGGCCGTGATGTTGAGGATGGTGGAGTAGGTGCAGCTCTCGCTGACGAACTGGAAGAGCTTGCAGAGGAGGTTGCCGAAGTTCCAGGGCCGGTACTGCCAGAGGCGGAAGAGGTCCAGGGGCATGCAGAGGAAGATGAGCAGGTCGGAGAAGGCCATGCTGGACAGGTAGAAGTTGGTGGTGGTCCGCATGTCCCGGAACCGCGACACCACCAGCATGGTCATGAGGTTGCCGATGACGCCGACGACGAAGAGGAGCACGCAGGCGGCCGTGATGCCGGTGAGCACGGGCGCGGGGAAGAGGTGCAGCGGGGGCTCGGGGCCCGTGCGGTTCTCGGCGCCGCGGCCGCCCGCGCTGCCCTCCCGCATGCTGCCGCCGCATCCCCCGTGGCCGCGCACGGACCGCGCGGTGCGGAGCCGCCGCCGAGCGCTGCCCCTTGCCCCGAGCAGCCCGTGTCCCGGCGGAGCTTCCCCGGAGGCTGCGGGTTCCCCCGCTGTTGTTCCCAGTCCCCCGAGTCCCGGCGGCTCCCGGCTCTAGTCCCGGCGCTGGGGCCGTGCTCGTCGCTCCCGCGCGCTCGGCACCATCGCGGGGCGCCCAGGGTGCTCGCGCTGCCCCGGCCGGGGCTGCATTTCCCCCCGCTGCAGGTCTCCTCTCCCGCTGCACGGACCGAAGTGCCTTGGATCCGCGCAGGATGCCTAGTGGGACCTCGGGGATGGGTATAGAGCTATAAGGACGGTCCCCGTCCCTCCCCTTTTTGTGCCTTTGCTCTGCCCTTGGCTCCCGGCAGGCGTAGCCAGGAGGGGAGGCTGCGCTTCGCCGGAGCTGCCGTGATCACCCCCTTCGCTGTGATTTACCTGTGACCAAACTGTGTTTCGTCACGTTCCTGCTGCCCTGCGCTCTGCCCTTTCCTCAGGCTCCCACCTCCTGCTTCCCGATAATGCTGCAGCCCAGGATCCTTCGCTAAGACGGGCGCAGTGCAAATTGGACTCCGAGACAGTGATGTGGTGCTCAAAGCACCCACAGAGAGGGGGATCTTTCCTCCTTTCCAAGTAGTCCCTGCAAGAGGGCTAAAGGGAACAAGATACAGCACAGACCTGCTCCCCAGCTCCCAAGGGGCATCCCCCTCCATGGGCATCCCGCTTCACCTACCTGAGAATTAGAATTTTCTGCTGTTTTTTGTTGGTTTTCCAGAGAAAAAATAAAAGAACAGACAATATTACTGAATGTGATAATTGCTGAGCCCGACTGGTGGGCTGTGCGTGGTGACACAGCGCGGAGCTGCTCTGCCTGCTCCTCATCCCAGCACACGCGTTAGTGCCTCATCCCCGTCCCGCTCCGGATGAGACATCCTGCAGCTTGGTCACAGTCCCCGTTCCTCATTCCAGTCTCACGCTGTGAGTCAGTTTTTGCAGCAAGTTGCACTCAACAGGTGATAAATTTTATGGGAGATGACTGCAAATTAATTGCGGCTAGGGAGAAGAAGGAGGCTAATGTGCTTCTCAATTTCTGTTTATCCAGCTGCCCGTATAATTGCTTTACATGTTTGGAAAGAAAAAAATCATGTGTCTCCAATGTACAGTTATTTCAGATTACAATTTTTGTCTAATTTGATTTATATCCTTTTGCACTGTGTTATGGAGAGGCTGGTGATTTTCTCTGCATTTCCCACATGCTTTGCACTATTATAAAGAATTTGTTCACTCTTTTTCCTGATATATCCTCAAACCAGCGGCATTAGCTGCAGACCTTTGATATTTGCCAGAGAAAAGGGTCTGTGGCTGTAAATGTTACTTTTCTTTGCAGTGAGTGTTTTTTGTTCCCATGAAATTCTTGTGTTTTTTGCTAGGCTGTATCTTGTCAAAAATGGTCATTTCCCTTTCGCCAGGGAGAGCCAAGATTGCTGTCTAATCTCCAGAAAATTATTGACTCCTACTAAAATAATACTAAAAACTGGGGTATATGCAGCAAAATCAAGCAGTGAGGGGGCGAGGAAACACCAGACTTATCTATTCTGATGGCTTGTGCTAGGAGGAATTAGTTATTATACTTATTTTTTTGGGAGTTTGATGTCCTGACTGATGAATCACAGGGATGAGAAATTCCCGTCTTAGTCTCCATCCAACAGCATCGATCCCGGGGTTGTTTAAAGGGGAGAAGAAGAGTCAGCAGATGGGCAAAAGAGAAGCATCTCTGGTTTTCTGATTCACAGATGGGATGTAAAGAAGTGAAATTCCACTAACTTTGCCTTAGAAATGAATTAATGCATCTGCTTCGAACGCCAGCGGTGGATAACCCTGTCCCTAGGTGTGTGCTCCATGCACCTGCCCCCGGCTGCAAGGACAGGGCTCTCATGTTGCCTTAACAACACGGCGAAGTTACTGCTCTTGTGTGGATGAGGCAGAAAAATTAATCACTTTTTACTCACAGTTTTACCCACTAACTAGATGTATGACCAAAACAGCCATTCCAAACATGGCAACAAAACCGTAACAGATATTTGCCTTTCATGGAATTCTTAAAAAATTGGTGCTTCTCTCGGGCAACAGGGAGGCTTTATTGAGCACTAAGAGATAAGGCTGGAAGAGGGCTTCTATTTACTGTGTTTTGAAACCTCTCTCCTATGGTCCACTCTTTCCATTTTCTTTCATGCAATAAAGTTTTAATTCCTGTTTATATCGTTGTTTGTTGTCATGGAAATGGCTGAAAGGTTTCACTATAGAATGATTATGGTTTTATTGTGGAGAGATGGAGGAAGAGGAAAACAGACTTCAAGGGAGACATCTCCCATGTAAAAATGATGCATCTCCACCGATTCGCAGAACAGCAAATTCAATTATTTGATTATATCCAGGGGCAGAAGATGTTACAACTTTTATTACAAATGCTGCATTTTAAGAGCAGGAGGGAGCATCTGGCATACGCTCTCAAAGGTTACAGTTCAATAAGTATCACAAGTGGATGCTGCCGATGAAAATAGGGGTAATCTGACTTAATCTAGAAAACAGAATGTGCTCAAATCACATTGCAGTTGTTTATATGGATGTAAATATCCGCAAGCAGACTGCAAAACAGTGCTAATTGATCGGCAAGGCTTTGCTCTATCACTGCAGGATCAGAGCATCCCTCTTTAAGGGACCTTTTCACCCATGTCCGTCTGTTACACCCATGTTAAACTCTCTCGTTGCTGCCTCTTCGTTAAGCACAGAGGGAACGTGGTTCAGTGGTCACAGATAAGTTTGCTCTCAGTTAAAAGTATATAGAGTTTATTAAATAATTTATAGCACTATAGCATTATAAGAGAGTAGTAGAAGGCCATTCTGCATTTATTTATTTTTTTAGTGCCCTGGGTAAATATTCTGGGTAAATAAGGTCCCCGATTTCAGACTAAATGTCACTGTGACTGTGGTTCTGGAGGGAGCAGACGCCTGTCCTGTGATTCCCAGAACAAACTTTACAACAAGGAATGGATATGTGCCCTTGGCTGGTGTGTAGTCACTTGTATTCCTTATGATTTGAATTGTGCTGGTCCCTGGACATGCAGGACATGCAGGATGCTAGATAATTAATTATTCCTGGTCCTATTTTCCTATTTCCTTTTTGATGCTTCTGTGCCCAGTATGAAATGGGAAGTGTTAACCACTTGGCTGAATTTGGAGGCAAATCAGCAATTTAATTCACTTGGCCTTCCACCAGTAGAAGTGTGGGGTGAATATGGATGACTCGATACAAATTGAAAATAATCTGAGCTGAAGAAGTCCTATCAGATGAAACCAGGGGTATCTTTAAGAGCGATTTGTGTCTTGGTTCTGTTGTGTTCAGATTGTCGCTTTTTAAAAGGCAGTTTAAACAACTTTGGGTTCCCTAATGTTTGCTAATGCTCCAGGTGTCGTGCGTTCAGGTAAAAGGCGTGTATGAGCCAAAGACAAGAAGCCCGAGTTTTATTAGCAAACTGTGATACACCTGCCCACAAAAAAATGGGAAACTGCCTAAATGATGGATTTCTGCCCCAAGCTGCAGCTCTGGCCCCAGTGTTCCTGTTTTGGCCCAGTGACACGACTTGGTGTCACCTCTAAACCTTGGAAAGATGGGAATGTCTTCACAGTGTCTGGCTGCAAATGTCTCAGCAAACAGCCCGGTGGTGCAAGGCAGCGGTGGTGCTCAAGCTGCTAACAGGTACCTGCTCATCAGAGGGCAGAGTACGCTCTTTAATATATAATGTAGCTTGCAATTTCAGGCTTTTAATATGAAGGAGAAATTCTGGAGAACGTTCTCCACATTTAATTAATTTTGATGAAAAAGTGATAGACCTCTGCGTAACAAAGTCTAAAAAAATTCCTCTAAAAACAATCTGCTTTGGACCTGAAAATCATCCAAATCTATCTGCAATTTCTGATACTGAAGGGAGCAAGATGCATTGGCGGGATGTGGATCTTGTCTCAGTATGCACCTTTTTTTCCCTACTATATTGATCCTTACAGTCTTTCTTAAACCCTAACATTTAGATGTCAGCTGAAACCTAAAAATTGTGGATCTCAAAATCTCAACATGGGGATCAGGCTTTTTAGCTAGTGAGCAGCAAAATACATCCCTGATTCTTTTGGGGCAAGTGAATACTGCCATAATACACCCAATAATCATGACGTCTTCACAGAGAAGCAAACAGATATGGATCTGTTTCTATAAATCAATGGGAAATATAATAAGAGCAAGGTGGCTAATACGCCCCCTTTCCCATGGAAACACCAAAAAAAACAAACTCGGCCAAACACAAGCACAGAGGTAGATGTGTTTACACTATGTATGACCATTATTGGTCATATATCCCCAGGTTAAATGTAAGTATGTGCTTAAACCAGAAACTTGGAATCTCCAGGTTACTCCCGCTTTACCAAATGTGTGCAAAAGGCCCTATGAATTCAAGAGATTCTCTGCTATAATCCAGTAATAGTAAGGATGTTTCCACGCTAAATAGAATAATTGTAAGGATGAGATGTTTTCGTATTGACTACATTTCCAGGGCTTGAATTATTGGTGAAGACCAGGAACGTGAGGAAACCTCGAGGGAAGTGCCCAGCGTTGTGTAGACTCTGCTCTACAGCCAGTGCTGCCCTGCTGGCACTTCATTAGTTTTATCATCTCATACCAACCTGTTGTGAGAGGGAAGATTTCAGACCCAGAATTGAATCCAGTAAACACTGCAAGACTAAACAATTAATTAGGAAAAATGTTTTATAGAAAACATAGGTATAAAAATTACAAACTCTGTATGCCCTGCAACCAACACCCACATATAAAAAATTTGCTACATTCACCATTTGGCATAAAGAAATGAGATGAAAAGGATGATTCAGGGTGCAAACCTACTGACTGAAGCTAATATATCTTTCTATTCATCTTCAAATGTGTCCTGCCTGATATTGCTTTATAGTCTCTCCCCAGGACAATATCTGGCAAGCCTGGCTTGGGATTATTCAGGAATAAAATACGGTTATTCGGTAGGATCCCATTTGGGCTATGCTCTGCATGCAGACACCAAGGATATGGATATTTAGATAAGAAAGAAGACCATGCCCAGAAGCATTTCCTAAATGAGCCATTACGATATTATATATTGGGAGCTGAAGAGTGACAGGAAGCAAAAAAGATGTGTATAATAGGCAGTTTGTCTTAATGTGAGCTCTTAGTTGGTGTAGGATCCCACATTTCCAGTTTCCTTCCAGTTCTTTTTAACAGAGTGTGACTATTGGGTAATAGAAATAATTTCTGAGCCATATGGAGGGTTCTCATTCTCAACTGTCACTGATAAATCTGATTTTTTTTTCTTTCAAATGAGCAGATAATGTAACCTTTCTTAAAAAAAATAGCTATTAAATAGACTCCATAACTAGAGGGTTTAATGACAGGAGTCAATCCTGTGCTTAGAGAAGCAGCCAGGGCTATTGGTAAAGGCAAACAGCTGCCAAAATCTTGTCACCAAGGAGTCTTTTGGCTATGCAGGGATGGTTTTGTATTGCCCAGGTTTTCGTAGAGGGGATACAATTTCTGAATCAAGTACGAACTGGAGAAAAGTTTTCTAACAACATTTTCAGTTTCACAGGGAATTCGATGATTTGTGAATGAGCCAAATGGAAGCAGTCCAGTTAAGGATGGAGAAATTCACACCCTGAGCATCACAGAAAGCAGCAAAAATCAGAAGACAAACAAACAAACACAAAAACCCAGCAAACACTGGCTGGGATCATAGTTCTAGCTGGAAGCCAGCGGGCACGTCTTTGCTCCAACCTGTGAAGAAACAGGCATTTCAGAAGTCCTCCTGCTGCTGCTGCTCGCACGCAGGGGTTAGGCGAACAACAAGGTGACGCTTTTCTGGGTCACGAAGTGGTTGTCACTTGTTTCCTCTCATTTAGAAACAATGCGGAGAGCTGAGCTACACGTTTCTGCTCCCGAGACCCATACGCAAGGGCTGTATGGGGATTTGTTCCTTATCCTCATCTGAGGATGACGAAACCTTAATTTAGCAGCAGACCGACCACCACCGTGTCCTCCTGGCACCGTCCTGCTGATAGCAAGGCCTGAAGAGCAGCGATCTGCCACCCCTCTTCTGTTCCACCTTCTTCTCCTCACCATTTTCACTAAACCCGATTAAAACGGGTTTGCATGGTGCAACCTGGCATCGCTCCACTGCTATTGTAGGGCCGCTGAATTGTGCAAATATAGACATATATACATGTACACATACATAAAAGAGTCCTACGTGTACAGTTAACATAGGCAGCGGCTTGCGTAAGTGAAAAAAAAATAAAAAAAAAGTCTATCTCTTTTTGCAAACTGCAGTTCATGGTAAGGCAGAGCGAGATGTGTAGGTTTTCCTTAAAAAGACAGTCTTCATGGTCTGTTATTCCGTGCTGCTTCCTACCAGCTGCAGGCAGTCCAAGTAAACATGGAAGCAGCACAACAGGCTCAACTTGTGGCAAAAATCTAACAGAATTCAGTGTTTAAAGGGGGAAAAAAACCTTCTCCTGGATGACACCTTTGCTGTCAGCAAGTGCAGCAGCAAGTGGGTTCCTGAGCCTATTGCCGGCCTGGGGAAACCTCCACAGAGGGTTGATTGAGCAAGTAGGGCAAATAGGTAGGACCATGATGTCCTGGCATCTCAAAATACTGGCCAATTTCACACCTTTTCAGTACAACCTTTCAACCTTTCTGTACAATTTCAAACCTTATTTTTTTTTTTAATGTACAATATACTGATTAAATGGACTTGCGTTTGATTCTGAAAAACGCTTAAGCACATATTTAATTTCAAGCTCACAAACGCTCCCTTGTTAGCGAGGCCGTTCGTGAGCTTCAAATTAATTAGGCACTTAAGTGCTTGGCTAGAGCAGAGCAGAGATGCAGCCCTGTGTGTCTGGCAGCCCTTCGCTTCCGTAAAATGAGGCTCAGACAGGAGCTAATTCCTGTCAGTGACTCCACCGGCACCCGGCACCCTTGGAGGCGCCGGGATGCTCAAGGCAAGGTCCAAGTCCAGCCCTTGAGGGAAATCTGGTCTCCAGTCCCAGCCTGGCTAACTAGAGGAGCAGCAGCCCCTGTGTGGCTCAGCGATGGCCTTGGGCAGCGTTTACCCACCCGAGGTGGCATCGGACGCTGCAAATCCCTGTTCTTCCCAACCCAGCCGTGTGCAGCTGCTCTTCCTCCCCATTGGGTCTTCAGAGCCTGTTTCCACAGGGCCAGAGCTCTTCCACGAGCCGGGAATGGGCAGTCCGGTATCACGGATGCTGTCTGCTTTCCAGCCCCGATTTCACAGAATTTCAAGCCGGTCCTAACAGTGCAAACGGGTCCCTGTGGAGCACGATCGGAACCGCCTAACTGATCATAAAGGCCCCGAAGAAGCTCGCCTCCTTATCCATGTCCACGATATCCCCGTTGCTGACGGACACGAAGATCCTATCGTCCCTTTTGAGCTGGAAGACCCCCCCTTGGTAGATGGAGTGAAGGCCGTACTCGGCCTTCCTCGACCAGCAGCTGGTCCTGGCGCTCTTCATGAGCAAGATGGGCTCGGGGTAGTTGGTCAGCTTGTAAACGTACTGGACCAGCTGCTTGGGGTTCCTGATCTGGGCCAGCAGCCCCGACTCCTCGTGCTCGTTTTCGCGGAATCGGAAATACGTTTGTGAATAGATGTAGTAGAAGCCGGTCTTGGGCACCACGAGCTCGCCGTTGCGCAGCTCCACGTTGTAGAGGAACGAATGGCCCCTGTGCGACGACTCCCAGCTGTTTATCTTTTGGCCTCTGCCTCTTCTGGGTGTGGAATCTGCTGTAGAAAGAAATAAGAGGAGATGTAAAGTTAAAAGAACTCGAGGAATTAAGCCTTCTTCCAAAAAGAAGCATAGAAATTGGCTGCTCCCATTGGTTTCAAAAGGCAGCTCATTAGGCCTGTTCTATACAAACAGTTTGAAGGTCCATACTGGTTAGCCCAATGTGGGAATTCACTGGTCTCATTGGCAATTTTTGCCCTCCCAAATAAGTGCATATCACAGTTAAAATAGCAGCACCATTAAATAGCCACAAGGATGCAGAAACCCCGCACTGGCACCTGCACAGCCAACAGAAGGAAACTAAAGTGAAGAGGAAAGCTGAACATTAGGTTATTTTTTTGGTGAAGCCTCCAGAAGAAAAGTTAGAGAGAGATCCAGAGCCAAAAGGGTTTTTCTCTATGCTGCAGTCAACAGGACGCAAAGGCGTTTTAGTGCTGAGTTCCTCATTATTAACTCAGCGTAAGCACAGAGAAGCCCCAAGCTAGCAAAGAGGGGCTGAAGAGAGAGAAATTGATGTTTTCATCCTTACTGCGTGAGGACAGAGAGTTCTTCTTGCTGCTGCTGCCCGCCAGATGCGCTGCTATTCGGTAGACGGGATCCGTCTGCGGCTCCTTGTTGGTGCTTGGGAACGCGAGGGATCTCTCAGCTAAATGAGGGCAGAAACAAACTTGGATTAGGGTCAGATTAGGGCAGAAATTACCTTATAAAAGTGGCTGTCATTTTTCTTAACTGACTGCACTATAGACAAGTCGGTTTTGTATAACAAGGCTCATAATTCTCTCTTGCTCCCTTTCAGATGTCCTTATATGCCTCTTCGATCGCCTTCTTCCCTTTCCCCTCCCCATATTCCCTGGGCTTTAAACGTTTAAACATTTACCCTTTAATTCTGGCTCCCAAAAAACACCTCCTAGTAACTCATTATCCTTTTCCTCTAACCTGCCACTCAAGAACTGGAGATAATGGGGCAAAATCTGAAGTCCCCGTTTTCTGTGCTTTTAAAAAATTGCCCAAAATCACGACACATCAGACCCCATCAGCAACCTCTTTTTGCCGCAGTTAATAAAAGGACTGTAATACCGTTGACTGCAGATATGTTTTCCTCATAGCTTCTTGACATCATCTGCCAATAAACACAGAGGAAAATAATTAGTTTGTCAGCAGAAAGCAATAGAGGCAGGAAATAGACACTCTTCCCTCGGACTCACAGATAAATGGCATTATGAATTTTTGACCATTAAGCAAATCAAAAATCCTGTATCATTAATTCTTTGTGATAAAGTATTTCTACAGCTGCATTTTTATGTAACTAAATTTCCTGGAAAAAAAAAAAAAAAACATTTTCAAGAGCGCCCAGCCAGGAGTTTTAACTCATTCTGATAATGTGACCCTTGTGCGCTTCTTCAGTAAGAAGAGATTTATGGGCAAACACTCATTCTCAATCAGCCAATAATACTTTGTAGTGCTGGATTTCTTTGGTATTTTACCTCTCAGAAATTAAATTTGTTTTATTTTTATACCTCTATCTACCTACAGTGTTTTTAAGGCAGCATATCCTGGAAAATGGCATTTCTGCAAATATGAGCAGGTAGAAAGCCAGCACTGGGGGAAATCAAGCCAAGTTCATTTGTGCAAGCAGGAAGCAAGGGCCAAAAAGGGACTTACTTTGGAAGGACTGTGAACAACACTTTCATCTCATACCTTATATTCCCCTTAATAGAAATGGACCTACTAATGGTTTATTCCATAGAGTAGGGGCATTTGGTCCCATTGCCTACCCCCTGCTCCAGCTTGAGCCCAACTTGATTCTGCTGTTGGGCAGTGACCCTTTGAGATGGTCAAGCCCCACAGTTCAACAGCGCACGAATCCCCAAATACCTTTTTAATTAACTTCCCCAGCTGCCACTTGACTTGCCAGCAGGGATCAGCCTCTTTTTCATTTTCAATCGTGTCCAAGTTTTGGATGAAGCTCCCGAGCTCCTCCCCGGTGAGGCAGGCGATGCTGCTCTTCGAGTACGTGTCCTGGAGCTGTGCGAGAACGGAAAGAGGAATTTCTGGTTTAGAATGTGCTCATGGGCTTCTGGCTATGGTAAATCTTTCGCTTAGGCACACGCTTGCCTAATGGTGCAGGTTGTGGCTGGCAGAATGCACCATTCACCTCGATTCTGCATTTTTATTTCACTACAAGGAGATACCTAATACGCAAAGAAAGCACTAAACCCTCTCCATTGGTATATGGCACTCCACTAAGTAAGCTTAGAGGGAATTTCAACACCTAAACCACAACCTTGTGAATGCTTTAGTCTCTCTGATTCTACGTTAAAAATATCTCTTTTGCACAGTGGATTTTTCTTTGCAGATTACTGAGGATGAAATCAAGTATCGGACCATAAAAGTTACTTAAAAGCCTAAAAGGCCATTCTGTCTTTTTGAAAAATGCTACCTCTGATGCAGGCTTTCCCTGGCATGTATCCATGGCAGTTTGGGATTGCTCCGTAGTAACCTGGAGCTCTGTTTGACCGAATAATCCAAAGTGAAATCCAGACAACAGAGATGTTTCGGTTCAGTATAAAGCTAAATGCTTAGGTCCGTGCCTGTGCTCTGTGGGCAGACAGAAAGCACCTTTTTTTCCCAGAAGATAACAAAGAAATGAGTTTGCAGAGCGCCAAAATTCCTGTTGACTTCCTGAGCGTGTAAATGGTATCAGGAAAGCCCTGCTGCATCTGCAGGGCTAGGCGACGTGCGGGACTCAAGCTGGCGCTGTTGCTCAATGTAAGAGCACCGAAACCCGGGAGTAATCCCTGCGGATTATGAACTCGTGTTTGCTTTGAACCCAGGAGTGCTGCATCAGCTATAAAGGCTGGGGAGACTCATTACGCAAGCAAAACATTATATAAAATTTGGAAAAATGGCAATCGGCAATGAGCACACAGAGCTGTGCAGAGCAGCTTCTTGTTTTAATATTTCACCTTTCTTGCATTAAAGAAGTTTGGTTCAGTTTGCTCTACATTAATTCAACATGCACCAGGGTTGCAGCTGCTCTTAAGCCTGCAGCATTGAGAGCGGCAAGAGCTTCCTCTTGCACCTCCTCCTTCTCCTCCTCCTCCTCACTCCATTCTCTTCCTGCCCTTTAGGAAACAAAGACATTCAGGAAGAGATTTCACACTCGGGAGGATTAGGAGAATCCACTCACATTACCCCGCAGTTGTTCTGCTGCCTAACAGCAAACCTTTGATTTGGACAGCAGATTAATCTGGAGCTTAATCTGATATTTGGAAAGATTCCTGTGCTTTGCAGTCACCCATGAAAAATGCTGCCACCACAGAGTGCGCACGAACACTTCTGAGTCTTTGCTGAAGATATTTTTACATAAGGTTTCTTGTTCTGAGAACTCAAAAGTCATGAAAATTATGGCCTTACTGAGGTACATCTGTGCTTAAACTAAGGACTTTGGTGGATTTAACCACACTAGAACCTGTAACAAGTTTGAAAAACAGCATGCAGACCAGACATCTGTTTACTCTCTTACCACATCTGGCAAAGCTCAGCTCCGGGCTTTGCCCTCCCATCTGGTAAACAATACTGCACTTTTGCCTTTTGTTTAACTAACCTTCCCCACACAACACCTTTAGTACACTGGAACCGGTACACTTTAGCCCCTGCAAGAGTATTTTGCATCCACGCTGATATCTGCAGGGGTTGTAACCTGGTACCACCACTGTCTGGTCCAGGGGAACAGCTATTGCTACCTTATAGGTAAAGGAAACAAGGCCTCAGGGTGTTGCAAGGCTTATCCATAGCACAGAAATCTCTGCCATGGAAAGCCCTACAGCAGTGCCAATAGAATCTGAATCCTTCCAAAACTTCTCCTCTTCCAGGACTACTAGAAGGACTATGTTTTGGAAAAGGAAGTCTGAGGATATTTGCTTTTCAGCCCTGCATCCTGAAGCATAATGATTTTTATTGTGCTCCCTTCCTGCTTACCAAAACTGAAACAGATATCTGTAGCTCTAACAGCTACAGCTGTAGAGATAAAAACTGCTAGTTCAAACTTTTCCTTCTGTAAAGATAGAAATATCTGCACTGCAGCCATAGTAATGTGGGCGAGCTGTGGAAAGGCAGGTACTGGGAGCAAAGAGAAGAAAAAGGAGCAAAGATCCGGTGTGTATGTTGAGATTCACTCCACGCTCACCACGAGGACGTGGGGCAGCACTCGGTAGCTCTAGATTAGCTCTTCACGTCTTTATCATGCACCAGACGAAGCCCTGCAGACTGTGTGCTCAAGGTGCAGCGCATCCATAGGGCCAGCAAGGTTAGTTTTTCCCCAAGCAGAGCTCAGCATGAGCAGATTTGGTCTTTCACACCAAGTGCTGGCATATTATTCTTTGGAAATAGTTGGCAGATGGAAATAGTTGGCAGATAGATGGAAATAGTTAGCAGATGTGGTCCTGTTCAGGTATATATATCTCAGCGAAAGCCACGGAAAGGTAAGTGTTGCTACTCCTTACTTAGATTGGCAAGGGTTTTTTGCATGAAGAAATGAGAAGGCAGGGGAGGTAATTTTGCATTACTGGTATTATATGATCTGATCTCATAAAATGATCGTATTTCTATGATCGCCCTGTTTTGCAAAATACGGAAGCCTCAGGTATAACCCCAGCAGAAAAGAAACTATTTAGTGCAGTTTAATATAATGACTGAGTGCACAATACTGCCCTTTATGCAGAACTTTGCTTCTGAAAACACTCCTGCTTCCTTTAATTGTGCTGTGGGGAAAACACATAGGGAAGGAATAATATTTCCTGAAATAAAACAACCACAGTGCACTTACCTGCAGCGGGGGTTACCTTTGTGCCCCCCGAGAGCCATGGGCTCTGAGCAATGTACAACAGGGATTAACTTTAGTCAGGACACTTGGGGAAAGCCTGCGGGCAACCTTCACGGAGCACAAGGAATTCCTTTGTTTTGGAGCAAGGAAAGAGTTAAGAGGAAGCAGGCAAGGTTGGCTGCAGGAAGCCCCAAACACCAGGGCTGGACAAAGGGTATTTTACAGGTCGTTAGGAGAAATTGTGCCCCTTTATCTGCCTGAAATTCCCGCGGGATTAATCAGTGTCTTAAAAACATGTATTTTCCTGGAGGAGACATTTAGGAATACCCCCTCTGCTGCCTTTTTTTTTTTTTTAACTTTCTGACTATGTGTGAGTGCCCATCCAGTGCTTATCCTCTCTTAGTCCTCCCAGTGTTACCGATGTTCCTGCGGGACATCCCCAGCACCGCAGTGTGATCGGGGAGGAGGACAAGGAGCTGAGAAGCTCCTTTCCTAGGTTGGGTCCTGCAGCTCCTGCAACTCCTGCAAATGCTGCAACTCCTGCAACTCCTGCAGCTCCTGCAACTCCTGCAGCTCCTGCAGCTCCTGCAACTCCTGCAGCTCCTGCAACTCCTGCAGCTTCTGTAACTCCTGCAGCTCCCGCAACTCCTGCAGCTCCCGCAACTCCTGCAGCTCCTGCAACTCCTGCAACTTCTGCAAATGCTGCAACTCCTGCAGCTTCTGCAGTTCCTCGAGGTGTTTCCTGGCCCCTGCCCGGCTCCCCCGCGCTGCCACCCACCTGCTTGAGCTCGCTGGTGAAGTAGAGGAAGGTGACGGCCACGCAGAGCGACTGCAGCAGCACGGCGGCGGCCAGCACGAGCGCGCAGCTCTGCGCCGCGCTGGGGCCGGCGGACAGCATCGTCCTGCGCTTCCCCGTGCGCTTCCCCGCGCTTCCCTGCGCTGCCCCGCGCTCCTGCCGCTGGTGGCGGGACGGAGGGAGGGTCATGGGCGCGCAGAGACCCGTGCCCTCCCGCCCCGCACCAAGCGCCGCCTCCCGCAGCAATAACAAAGCTCCGCGCGAGCAGGTTGCTCGGGATAAGCACACGGCTTCCTCGTGCCGGCCGTTGCGCCTCGGGAACGCCTCGGGAACGGTGGGAGCGCCGTTCTGCAGGGCTGAGGTGTGCGGGAGGTCCCGGGGTCTCCTGGCCCGTGTTTTCCCCCAGTTTCTCTCCTACAGCCGGTGTGCCACCCGTGTGTCCCTGGGACGATATCCAGCACCTTTCCAATCAGGTCCCAGTCTGGAGCTGCAGGGACTTGGACAGAGCGGCTTCTCATCCCCCATCATGAGATGCCTAAATGAACCCAGGACATCCTTCGTGTGAAAGTCACTTTGTGACTTCAGTCACTTCTCACATCCTTAATCTGAAGTCACTTCGGGAGGTTTTATTTTTTGAGTGTTCGTTTTCAAACCCCAGTGGTTCCCGCTTACAAGCTCTTCTCCCAGTATTTCACCCCAAATCGGAGTTTCCACAGGCATCCGTGTGACTTAGGGCTTGTGTCCCCTGACCTTTACAGTAAGGGCCTTTTCCTCACACATAACCATGGGTTAAGCAGCAGTTTCCCAATGAGCTGTGCACGGTTCAAAACCTTTAGAGGAAGCACCATGAATTCTCTGGGCAAAATTAAAACAAATTGCTCTTCTTTGAGCCTCTCGTGGCTATCTGGATAGTCTTTAGGAGGTATAACTGCATCATATCGAACCATTTACAGAGAAGTTGGTCTTCCACAACAAATCTTCATAGTAAAATAATCCCTGCATTCCTCCTTAATGTGGCAACAGGCAACTTGATTGTCTGGCTTTGAGCAGCATTTATCTGTATGCCAATTTGTGTGAATCCCAAGTATGCACCAAATGGAGAGGATTAATGTTTCCTTGGACACAAGCTCATACCCCCTCCTACAGTCTGTCTGCAGAGTCACCGTGACCTTCCGGGTCTGTCTGGCTTGCAGCATCCCAGCCCTTTACTGAGCATTGCGACAAGAACCTCCTTTGGTTTTAATTAACACAACATTTTTCTTTATATGACCTTCATAGGAGAAATTTCCAATACATTTTAGCACATGCACAAAAGAATTCTACAAAACAACTTGCTTTCTCATGGTTCATAAATTCATAGGAAGGAAAGTTCATCTGAGAGATCCCTGTAAAAAGTTGGTTTCGTTGTTGATATTTGCCCCAGAGAACGAATTCCACAATCCCAGTAAGGTTTTCCCAGCTTTTTGTTCCAAATGGTTAGGAATTGCTTATTGCATTTTCAAGAAACAAAACTTTCCCGTTAGTGTTTGCTTTTAGAAAAGAATAGAAGCAAAAGCGAAAGTAAGGCATGGCACTCTTTAAGTTCTATTGTCCTCTCGGTATTCATTCTTATGAGTCAGTCTCTGATTTTCCATACATTCCTTTTGGTTTTGTTCCCAACCAGTGGCAATAACAGAATTAACTAAATCTACCAGTTTCCCAGAACTGCATAAAGCTAACAGGTCACATAAGATCTTCCAGAACTATAAACTCAAGGTAGTTTACCTGCAAGGTACTAAACTCTTGTAGGTGTCTACAAGACATCCCCTTGCTCTTCCTTTGAAACCCTCCATGGATCTTCTTTGTCTCTGATTTAATACTTGTTTAGTTATTGTCAGTATTTTTTGTATAAGAAATGTGAGCTTATGCTGTCAAAATTTTATTTTCAAGTTTCTGAGAGTATCACATCATTGGATGGATTTTTTCCCCAGTAAAATGCCGGGGTCATGACACCAGCGGGAAGGAATGTCGCTGGCTCCCACGGAGAGCAAAGTCTGTGCGTCGGCGCAGAGCCACATGCGAGCAGCTCACCAGCGAGATCTCTGATTCCTTCTGGCTCCTTCATCCCATTAAAGCCTACCCAGTGAGCCGTTTAATTAGACATAAGCCCTAATCCCTGCCCCATGCCAGGGTGATGCAGGAAATCCTTCATCTCGGGACCTGCACGAACTGGCACGTAAAGAACCCCCGTGTCCCGAGTGCTGTCCGTGCTCTGAAACCCCTTTGAAGGCCGTGGAGCCGCTGCGGAGCCTCGTGATGGGGCGGCTCGAGCAGCAGGATGCAGCCAGCACGGGGCTGGCCTCCTGCATGGTCCTTGTCTTTGCAGAGCTGGGGGACAGGAGGTGGCTTGGCCACGCTCAGACCTCCCTTTGCGCTGCCGGTTGTAAAGCGTTGCGAATTCCCGTCTTCAGCATGATTTAGACCATCATCGGCTCAGGGTGAGGACCTCCTCACCAGTGTGATGCCCCTTCTGCATAGCGTGTCGCACAAACAACAATAATTGCCCCAAGTACCGGTAGGAATTATCTTTTTGAGATCCAGCATGTCTTTCTTTCACTGTCTCAAGCAGTAGATTTGGTAAATACAGCAGGGAATATACGTGCATACCAACAATCCCCAATAACACCCTAGCATTAACATTTTAGCTCTGACTTCAAATACTTGATTTTTAGTTGATAAAATACTTACTCTTTGGCCTCTTCATGCACCATTTAGATTTTAAGCCTTGTCATTAATTATGTTGATTATATAGAGGACCTTTGAATAATATACGTCCCCTTATGAGTGCTCTTCATCTTTAGTGAATAGCACTTCATTGACCATCTACAAAAACTTTATACATAGAAAGCTAGTTCTTGACTAGAACATTGCCACTCTTTAATCTGTAACATCAGCAATGTTATAGGACAGAAGGGGACTTCTCTTGCTCAGTTTACACTGCAAGAGCAGATATATTTGTACGAGGGAGTGCATGCACAGGATGGTGATTCCCTCGCTGAGAATTGCCAAGCAGCTTGGATGCAGTATCCTCCAGTTCAGAAAGTCCTCACGAGATCATTAGCTACATGTTTGGGATCTGTCTGCATTGTCTGCAGATCCTCAGCTCTCTCCTCTGCTGTGTCTTGAAAAACTGAGTCCCTTTATTGAATTCCCATGGCTTAGAGGGGCAAGAACACATCTTTTTGATGAGATCGCTAGACCTTACCATGAAGTTTGGCAAAACTCCCATAAACAGGGTACTACCGCAGCCCAAGTGCTGCAGGAGCCAGAGCCAAAAGCACTAGGCACTGTTTGGCAAAACACGGGGGTGTAACCTAATGAAGCAGTGCAATTGCTTTGGCCAGGCATGTCTTGGGCTGAGATTGTTTTTTTTTCCTGCATTGTAGTGGAAATGATTTATATGCCATTCTCTTAAACATTACTGGTAGAGCTGGTAGCAGCTCAGAACTTCAGGATTTGGAAATTTGGAGCCTGATATTTGCAACTTCACTTACAAATTTCTGTTTGTCTGAAGAGTCCAAAAAATCGTTTTGGAGTAGCTGAAATGATTTCATCATTGGGTGATGGATTCACTATAAGGGCCATAGAGCTATATCTGCCCGTACGTCCCTGGAGATCGCTCAGGTCGATGCATTTCGCCTCAGCTGGGGATGCCAGGGCTGGATACGGCGGTGCAGCTCTCAGCACTGCGTTGTGTGCAGTCTGTCTCTATACTGCACTGTGCATTAATAGGGTGATAATGCTGAAACAGATTCATTGCAGTCTTGACTCCAGAGGAAGGCAGGATGAAACCCATAACAAACCTAGCAGCCTCTGTAAGATTTTACAAAGCAGGAGGAATCCTTCCATTATATAGCAAAGCCCTGCTAGCCAATCTGCTTAAGCCGTGAAGCATAAAATTTGATTATCTTTATCACAGATGAGTGCCTTTGACCTCCACTGAAATAGAAGATAAATATTTCTCTTTAGGTTGCCAGATAGGTATATATAAAAAAAGATATTATTTTCAAGAACTTCTTCATGGTAAAGCATCTGTCATATATTTGTCCGACTTTGCCTGGGATATAGTTTCCTCCTGGGAAAGATTAAGAGCAATGCACAAGGTGGTAGAGAAGTGAATGCGATTTCTGCTGCCTTGCAGAGGGGACCTGCCATTCGTGCACCTGAGGGCTCCATGCAGCAGGGCTGTGGCTCCCACTGGGACATATTCTCCAGCCCCCAAATGCTGTGGGTGCCAAGAGACAGAACACGCCATTGGGGATTTCTTTTTAATTTTATGAAAAGCAGTTCTCATCCTTGTAACTAGGAAAAAAAGAGTGGGTTGGACACTATATTCGTACATCTTAATTGTGTGGCTTGCTTTATATCTTGTGATTGAAAGCTTGGAGTTGAGCTAAGACCTCGGCTCTGTCCAGCAGAATCTTAGTTTAGCTGCAGGCTCAGCTCAACCTGGCCTGATGTATCTGCTCCACTTTGACCATTGCTCATGTCAGATGGACAGTGGTAAATGCTGAGGGGGCTCTCGGGGTTGGTCAGGGCTGGACAAACCCACAAAGAGCGTTCGAGGGCGCCTTCAGAAGGACATGAGAAGGAAGGACGTGGCAGGTGGAGTGAATATGAGGCGCAGAGCGTGGGGAAATCAGTATTTGTGCACACTGCTGAGTTACGAATTAGCTCAAGTAAACATTGGACTGAGACATTGGACTCAGTAATTCCAATGAAATCTATGAACATATCTGGGGTGTTGGACTAGGTGATCTCCAGAGGTCCCTTCCAATTCTGTGATAGCAGCAATAAAAAACAGACAGACTTTTAATGTTATATTTATGATATAATGCAAGGACCATAAGGGACAGCACTACCTTTATGTGTATCCGGATTTTCTGTGGCCACTTTGTGTTTCTAGTAACTTTGGGCAGGAAAATATTTTCCTTTTGTTCTGACAAATGGGTTGGGAGCAGAAATTCCCCATTGCTAGAGGCAAACACGGTACTGAAACAACTTTGTGAACTAGTGGCTGAAGGGAAGAAACCTAAAGAGGCTGGGCCCATTGGAGCCTGCCCAAGCCTTATTTACAGAGGGTAAAGGTGCAAGATTTTGGGCTTGTGCTGCCCTGAAATTCAGTAAACAGAAAAAGAGAGGAGAAATAATTGAAAAGGAAACTGCCTCTTGGGTCAACATGTTTTCTGTTGTTATCATTTCTACTCCAAAATTGTGTAATATTTAACTGAAAAAAAAAAACATTTATAACTGTAGCAATATTTAACTACAAGAGAACTGCAGGGTACTTCACTAAGCTGCAATATTTACTCCGTGGCCGAGTTGTTCTCTTCTTATCACTCAAGTCACTCAAGTTAAACCCAAGTTGGCATCAGTTTGCTAAACAAGAACTTCAATGTCTGGAAATTAAAAAAAAAAGAAAAAAGAAAAAAAGAAAAGCTATAGCAAGTACTTCCCTGGTTTCCTTAGAGGAGGATTTCCTTTTCTGCTTGGGAAGGAAGCCAGAAAATAACTCCAACAATAAATATCTAACGTAACACATCTTAAAGTGGAGAACAAAGAATTGAAAATAAACAAACAAGCAGTGGTTTGGGTTGTGATTTGAGTCCGCCAAGCAGATCCCCAGCACTTTTCCAGAAGTCAGCAAGGAAAAGGTTCCCAGCTCGGGCTTTTGGCTTCATCCACTCACTGCCTCTTACTTCTGTTTGTCTGAACAAATGTCGCATTATCAACAGATTAACTTCTGCTCCGGCCATTGAGAGCTCCTAAGTAACTTATTAAATAGCAGGGCTACTCAGGTAATGCAAATAAAGCCCATCGGAAAATAATATTTAATAAGTCAACACGCGGAAAGAAAGGGCTGCACAAAGACAAGTGTCACTCGAAGTCCTACCAAGTGGCTTTATCCTGTGTTTCTCCTCGGGGTGGAGTGGAAGCTGTATCCCTGCAGTTGGGGTTTCCAAGATGTGTAGGGTTATCGAGTATTCCTGAAGCTGGAAATAAGAGCTCCTTAGAGGCCAGGACGCCTGAGACAGGGTTGGCTTTTTCTTTGGTTGACACTTCCCAGAGAAAAAAGATGACTCTGTGGAGAGCTTTTTTTGTAAATTATTATAAATGATTTTCAGGCTGTGAAAACTCACCTGTTAGATGAATAAGCGTAAGAATCTGCCTTATGTTTATCTCTAATGGGATATCTGTTTTGGAGAACAGCAACTGCTTAGGAAATGACTACTCTTTTCCTCTGGGGGGATGTTTTTTAGTTACGCTTTCATTTTCTTTGTTACTAACAGTTTTGGACTTGGTGTTGTATTTCCAGAAAGGTCCAGGAAAGGGGGTCCTGGAGCCCACCTAGCCCTGTTTTGACCTGGTATTTTAGGAGAAACCTTCCTCGTTTTCCATGTGTGGTTTATGGGGTGGTGCACGGTTTTGCTGTAGTTAAGGGGCAGAAGACCTCAACCCACTGCTGCAACCAGAGCTCCCCACTGACCAAAGCCCAGCTTGAAAATTGGGCGCTCAACATCTTCTTGCCACGAGTCAAACCCCTTCCAGCTTTGGGCCAGGTGGCTTAGAGCTGGTTATAAAATATTTATTCCATGTGAATAAGCAGCCTTATTTGCCTTATTAGGCCCTTTTATCCCCACTGCCAGTGAATTGTAGAGACAAAGGTAGAAGGTGGAGCGTGAAGAGATGGTATCTTGGGGCTTAATTGTGAATATCATGAGGGGGGTAAAGTATTTTAAATAAAAAGAGTTTTTGAAACCACAGCTTAATCCTTGAAATAGGAAGCCACAGACCCTTTGAACTTGCTGTTATGGATGGAAGTAGTTGAGGGTGGTGGTGAAATAACTATAATTTGAGCAGTAAGACCCTTATATGTCCCCGTATGTCTACTGGGGCTAGTGTGCGGCTGGTAGCTGATGGGTATACGGATTTTATTTTAATGAAAGGATGCTAGAGGACAATGAATTCCTGTTACAGGTCTCATCAGGGCTGTCTCCATCGTTATGGCCCAGAGGACAGAACACACTCAAGACTCTTCTCCACAGGGGAGAGCCGCGGTGGGCTCTGATCTGCCCATCACCACTTCTTCCTGGGCTGTTTCAGGACACGTTTATCACCCGTGACAAGGAAGGGGTGCTATTTCGAGTCTTGCATCAGTTCCAACATATCACGGGCAGTAGGTCATTGTTTGGAGAGCCTTTGCAGCAGCTGGTCTGTGGAACCTATTGTTGAACAGTAATTTCCTCATCTCTACAAGAGGTGGAAGTTAGTGGCATCTTACACATGTTCTATACACAGCATGTTTTTTTTTTTTTCCCACTCATATCCTCTTTTGCTTTCAGAGGGTTTCCCCCAGGCGTTTTTGAGTGATATCATAGAACATGTGTGCTCTTACCAGCCCTGCACACCTGCAGAGATCTCCAATATGTCACATACGCCAGAATGAGTCAGATTCCTTGGAAAAAGCGTTGGCCATGCTGCACGCGCTCCTTAAAACAATGTGTACAGGTATGGCAAACCAGATTGATCCTCCAAGTGTCTGACTGCACAGATGTCTGTTGTAGAGACATGTATAGTATATTGTTTATATTGTGTATTTCTCATGTCTGCATTTCTAGCCTAAAAAAGTCATGGCCAGAGCTATGGAGTTGTAATCCTGGCTCTTTTGCTTGCTGCGCTGGCCTTGGGTCGCTCCATGGGTTTATAGGGATTTATTCCAAAGGGAGCATCACGGCTGGGCAGGGGGAGCAGAGGTTACACATGTAGACCAGGCAGCAAAGCGCCTTCCAGTTTTCCTGCTCAACATCCTTGGGTTGGTTGAGGTGCTGGAACATCCACGGGGAGCGAGGGGAGAGACGGAGTGGGAGCTGGGGAGGGAAGGAGATGGAAGCGGAAAAAGCGGGAGGTTTGGATAAGGGGGAGAGCAGCTGTGGACAATTTGTTTGTGAAAACTCCCTTTATCGAGCGCTGCTTCCTCCCAGCAAGGTTAGATGTTTTGAAGGTCCGTGTCTGCCTGGCTGCAGCTCTGCTTCGCGCAGGCAGAGGCAGTGTTGGCACCGACTGCCGGGGCTTTGGATTATAGTCCCTAAAATGCAACACGGGAAGTCTCCAGGATTGTATAAATGCTCCCAAGGCAAGGATAAGAAAAAGCAATAACTTCTGTTTCATTTGCATTTTGTAAATCAAAACAAGGGCCTGAAGGGCAAACTATATTCCTCATTTGTTATACTGGTTTGTCGATGGACTCAAGAGTGTGTTGCATCCTTACAGACGTGCAACAGTTTTCCATCTAGAGACTTAGAGCAGCTCAATCCTCGCTCCAAATGAAGGCAAGACCTGCAAGCATGCCAGGCACAGGAGCTCCAGATGCCTCCAGCTTGGCATTGATGCTTCCTAGCCTCAATCCTGCTGTGAAATGGTCAGGTTGGAAGAGAAAACACCTGCAGCTCCTTAATTTTACTTTTAGGTCTCTGAGCTCCGGACTTCTCACTGCAGCTGCGAGGGCTGGAGAATTGTTCTTGTTTTAACAAGGGTATTTTTATTAATTGATGCCTCTAGGAGCTGTTGTTGAGCTCAGCGGTTGTTGAGACACCAAATGGCACCAAACTGCCTTGAGCTGGGTGGTCCGGGGGCAGGAGTGTGAGCCCAGGCCTCCTGTGGGCTCTGCATCAGGTTTCTCCAGCTTTTCTTCCCTGTCTTCAAGGAGGCGGTCGAGGGGAAGGAGTCCCAAGACCCATTTCCCTCACAGGCAGATTATGAAGAATTCATGGCAGAGAGCACTTGTGAGAAATGAGCTTTAAGACTGAATTATTGATGCCTTGAGACCTTCTTTTTTCTTTTTTTTTTTTTTTTTCCACAGGGAAAGAATGTCATGAGGAGCAGATTTCTTAAACTGCACTGATCAGATAATCCTTGTACATGTTGGTGCCCCAGACTTCAAAAAAATCTCCGTGTTTGCATAGATGTAGGCAGGTATGCATGATTGTACACAACTATCTCTAAACACATATTTATTTGAATACCTAGAAATCCTACCTTTGCACCTAGCAAGTCTCTGTTTGTTGTAGTTTTCACCCTCCAGAGGGTGAAAATCATTCCCAGATGTGGAGTGCTACTGCAGAGACAGAATTATCTTTGTCTGTCTTGCTTATCAGGTTTATGGTATCAAAGTTTCTTAACATAGACAATATATTCTTAAAACAGATGCAGATCAGCATTTGGTGAGCATGTACGTCTCCAAAACCCCAGTGAGGTTACTTTGCCATTTCCTTTTCCATTTCATAGCCTGGAGCAGGGCTTTGATGTATGTTTAATGTGGACTCCTGCTGACCTGCAGAATTTGCAGTCCATGCAAAATCTACTGTATTTTTTTTCTCTCTTTCTATCATATCCATGTAGGTAGAAGACATAATATCCAACTTGGCTTCCAAAAAGCTCTCATCTAATTTCTGCCCTTTTTCTGGAGCCTAAAGGTTTACTGCAGAGTGTAAACTTCTTGTAAAGGTAAGACAAATTGTGCACTTTTTAAGTGTTGGGTGATCTGGGACTAGAAATCTCTTCAGAACAGAAATGTCAAGGGAAGAAAGCATTATCCCAGTAAATAGAGAGACTCTAGGTCACGTTTAGCTTAATACATCAAGCGTTAATCTAACACTATTGGTATTGCCCAGTCCGTATAGGGGCAGAAGTGCCTGGGGGTCAGCACTGTGCCTTGCTCATCCACTAGCACCAGGCTGCATATTTGTATCCCAAGAAACATTTTTGTTCCCTGTTTGTGAAATCTGGGTTTCCAAAGATGCATTTGAGAAGCTCTTGTTCCTAGTCATGCAGCTGGCCGGTGCTGAGATGATCTTGTCATGGCTTGCAGGCTGAGTGTTACGAAATCGCTGATATTGGGTAAATAGGGAAAATCTGGATTGCATCCTTCCCATTTTCCTCTCCTCTCCTCTCCTTATTTTATTTTATTTTATTTTATTTTATTTTATTTTATTTTATTTTATTTTATTTTATTTTATTTTATTTTAT
>JAWLRI010000640.1:6747404-6771814 GCA_034781795.1 Crypturellus tataupa
CCTTATTTTATTTTATTTTATTTTATTTTATTTTATTTTATTTTATTTTATTTTATTTTATTTTATTTTATTTTATGCCATAAAGAAGGCATGCTTGAATCTGGCTGCAAACTCTGCACACGTGGCTGTCTGGCAGGAATGGCGCTTGGATAATGCAAGCAGGGACACAGGGGAAGCAGCCCTGTAGTGCTCAGGTGCAACCTTACACTCAGGCCAAGCCAGTTAGTGGCTTGTTGGTGTTGAAAAGGGGCTGTTCTTGGCTGCTTCTGGCCCTGGTTGCCCTTGCACGAGCCCTCGGCTGCCCTCGCAGTTCGCAGAAGGAAGCAGGAAGGACGTTACCTCCACGGACTCACAAACACTTCCCTGCCTTTGCTCCCCGCCTGGAAATCCCTCTATATGTTTTTGCATATAGCGACTTCTGGGTTCCAAATCTGTTCAGCTGCCACTGGGACTGTGCCTTGGCTTCGATCCTGTTACAGGTAACTGCAAAAAGTCCCACGAAAGGCGGCAGGAACAGGCTCGTTTTCTGGCTCGCAGCCTGCAAATGCTGTCAGCGCAGTGCGGCGTTCCAAAACAGAGCGTGATTGACACCATTACTGTAGTGTTTTGTGAGGTCAGATGGGCAAATAATCTCTGGGGAGGCCAAAATACAGACATGTTTTCCTTACAGTTAATAAAAAATGCCTATGAAACAGCTTGAATAGCTGCACGATGCACAAGCTGCAGGGTCAGCAGGCTGCTGCACCCCAGATAACGCTATTAGAGTCTGATCAGCTCTTATCTCCACTACTGATATGGAAAGCTTGAGCAAATCAGCATTTCCTCACAGGAACCGCGGGATTTGATCCTGTCAAACAGCATCGCTATAAATGTAAGCGTGTATTTACTCTATCTTCAAACAAAACAAAACAAAAAGAGCCAGATTTACAGTGCCTGAAAATATGCTAGCATTTTCAGTGCTGGTTACTCTGGCTGTGCTTTTAGATCAAACGGAAGGTGAAGCACCTTGACTTAAAACTCAGTGAAAAATACTTACCTTTTGATTTATTTTAGCTTGCCATTCAGATGGATTACAGCAAAGCTGTAGTAATGTATTTATGTGCCAACAACGCCTAGGAAGATAATCTTTGCCCCCAGGATTTACATGCCAACAGGTTCCTGCTTGGCTTCTTGCATGCATACAGGCTGCTGCAAAGCACCTATCGAGAGAGCCAGGTAGTTCCCTGCGTGGGAATTTGCAGGGCCTGGCAGCACCAACAAGCCCTGTTGCTGCTGTGAGCCCCTTCTGTGCCAGGAGCCGTGTGCTAATGGCCCCGTTGTGCCAAGGGAATCCTTGGGGAATGCAAATTCCAGAGCACTTCAGCCCCTTGTAGGGAAGGGGAGAGCCCACCGGAGCAGCCAGCCTTGTCTCATGCTATAGATGTGCAAAGGAGCCTCCTCACGCCGGTTTGAAACGTTAATGTGCAAGGGGATGCTGTGGCACCGGTCCCTCCTGCCATCCCAACTTCACTTCCCAGGCGTGTTTTCCCATCCTGAAGTGTGAAATTAATTTTGGCAAAATCTCGAGCGAATTAAACAGCAACAGAGCGATCTCCTTGCTCGACTCATATTTGCTGTCTGCCTGATTTATGTTGAAAAGAGCCACTTGGGCATGCCAATTAGCCTGCCTTTTATTTGCCTTGTGCATTGAGCCTTTGGCTACTAGAATTAAACTGCAAAATGCAATTAAGAGCATTAGCTGTAGCAAACATACCACAAAACATCATTATATGCTTGACTATGTTCTCCTTCATATCGTTAATCCCTACAGATCTACCTGCGCTATTAGATTTCAGATATGAATTTTATTTTTCTCAAAACGCTAAATTAATTGGAAGGAGCAAGCTGCATGCCGAATTGCGTAAGGAAAACCAAGGAAGATGTCCCCATCCTGGAAATCCTCCTGTGGCTTTTCCAGGGGAATATGGTCTGAAATGCAACTTGAAAGGCAGCAAGCATTATTCAAGGTCCAAAATGTTTGTAAATACCTGGTCTGTGTTATGTTTTTAGATAAACTGGTGTCTGGTTTGGGAGCAGCCGATCGTGTCCTGCTTTCCCTGGGAACGCTCTGCTCTCAAGCACCAAGCGTGGACGTGGGAGTCGCACTGATGGTAACTGCAAAGAGCAAATACAGGCAAGGAGGGGTGCAAACCTCCTTCTCTCTTCATTTCTGGATTGAAAAAAAAAAAGGCAAAATTCTTCTGTAGAACCAGTTTACAGTAAGTTGCAAAGCCAGGAAACGTCTGTTGTTGCACAACAAGACACTCAAAGCAAATTCCTGTGGCTCTTTCCCCATTAAAAGTAAAAAAAAAATACAGAAAAATGAAGAAAAAAAGAAAAAGGCTTGGGTTATAGTAACCCTGCAAATGACTTCATCAGTGATGCTGAGAAACCAAGAACACTTTGTGCTAATACAACGAAAACCTCCATGCTTTCGCGCCTTCTTTGCAGTGCAAATAGGTATCGGGGAGCCCTGAGAGTTCAGAACAGCTAAATAACAGTCTGCTCACAAAACAGCTGTAAAAGACACCTCTTGTCTCTTGTGTTTTCATGGAAATAGGTGGTTTCAAGAGAGACCTGCCCTCACAGTAATAAGCAAGATAGCCAAGACCTCAAAGGAATTCCAGGCACCTGAAGTTTAAACCTTCAAGGAATGAAGAGGAACATCCAGGAAATGGGTAAGGAAGAAATGTGAGGGTGGAGAACAATCCCTGCATCTCCACTTGGCTGAGAAAAGGTGGCTGGGTATCCTCCCAGCACCACAAAATCCAATAATAACAGGAAGATTTAATGAAAACGTGAAACCAAAGGCATAAAATGTCATGTTTTTGAGACAGGTCGTGCCAGGAGCTGCTCTATCTCTTACTATGTTGTTTGTGTTGACAGCAGCCTTTTACCTGTTCTTGTTAGCCCTGATAAGGACTATAAATCAGCCGCCTAAAACCAGCAGCTTTGCTCCCTTGGATTCATTTCATTTAATGGTTATTGCTCAAGATGTATTGCAGAGAAAACACAAGTGAAACTTCCTTCATTCGGGGAACATGAAACTTCATAGGGCACTTGAGAGATACCCCTTGCTTAACTGTAAAGGTGTTTTTAATTGTAAAGGTGTTCCCAGCATGATACTCGTGGGGCAAAATAGCCCGGGCACTTTGGCCATCCCTTTCCTTGTTGCTTACGGACACGGGGCTGGATTAAAGTTCAGAGCAGCTGAATCAACCTTAGCTCATTTCTCCATAAAGAAGGTGGATCCAAGGGGCTCTCCTACGTGCTTCCTTCTCCCTGATTATTTTATGGATCTCGGGAAAACACCAAACCAGAAAGCAAAGGCTAAAGGCCGAAGGCTCAGCTACCTGCGCTGCAGTTTATTGGCTTTAACGTGTGCACCTGCACCACGTTACCTCCTTTAAGTTTGCACTGAGGTCTCTCTTGTATCCTTTATATATGTCTGCTGCTTTTCCTGCTCTCCTTGCTCTGTCTCGAGGTGCCTCCACTTGGTGCATTAGAAGAGCTGGCTATAGATGAGCAGTCTGTAGGCAGGAGGGCAAAACCACGCGAGATCCTTCCCGTGGGGCTCCTATGGGTTCTCAGACCTTCCTGGTGGGAAGGGACTTGTGCATCACTAAAGCTCGAGCTCAGGAAAGCGTCTGGCCCTCAGGAAAAAGCGTGGTGGTGCCTGTAGAAATCACGGATTTTAAGTAAAACGAGTGCAGCTCGTGGGCTGCAAGTCCAGGCTTTCGCTTGGGAGCGGAGCAGGGCGGCTGTGGCTGTTGTGCTTAGCAACACCAGCCCTTCCTGCGGGGCAGCGCGAACGCCCTGCTCACTTTGTGCCCCGCTCCCCGAGGACGTGACCCTGGAAATCCCCATCCCTACCTGGGCCAGGACAGCTCCTGCTGCTGTCACCGCTTTCCCAGGCATGGAAGTTCCCCGGCCGGGTCCAGAGCCACCCGCCGCGGGCAGCAGGATTACGCGTTAACGGGGAAACCTGCTCATGTGCTTTAACTTGCATCTGTTCACCTGGAAAACGAAACTGCGGAGAGCCAAACCCCAGAATATTCTTACGGCTCCGGATGCACGTTTCCTTTTAACGATTTCTGTGCTGAACGTGATTTGAGAAGCAGTTTGCTAGGTGCTTCCAGCACCGCAAGTGCCCGAGCTGGAGCGGGAGCCCCTTGGTGACAGCCAGGGCTTTGGGGATGGCAAAGCACAGGGATGTGCTGGCTCCGCAGGGTTAACGTGAGGGATCTGGCGTCGCCCAGCGCGGGAGGGCAGCCTGGCCGGGCAGGACGAGTCTGCTCCGGATAACGCTGCATTTCAAAGCGATACCGAAAGATTTGCAAGTGGAATGTGCATTTTGGAGAAAAAGCCCCAAGAAATGGGAGGCGTTGGCGATGTCGGTAAACGCATTATCTTCCTCCAAGGGACTAAGGGCGAAGGCATTTTTTAAATTCTATCTGGACACTCCCATACAGCTCAGATAAGCAGCCTGGAAAACCCAGCAGGGCTCATAGTGAAACAGAGCGTCCGTGCCCAAAGGACAAGGACTTTGTTCCACTCGCAGTAAAAGGGGCATTTTGAACCTAGAGTTGGTCTGTAATCCTTAAAGAAGTGGTTCAGGATTTGCACTGCCGAACCATATAAATATGCATGCATCCATTAATGCATATTATATATATAAATGTGTATTTATAATATATATATGTTTTTAATATGGGCAAAGGGTGCATTTAGTATTAAAACTTCACACGAAAGACCAAGCAATATCCTAACACGGTGCCTCTCACGCAGGAGGGCAGAACGGAAGGCAGAGGGTGCCAGAGGAGCAACATAATAAAATCACTGAATCCGAACCTGTTTGTGCAGGCAGTTTCGGTGCTTTTTTTTTGTGCGGAGCGTTGAAGCGGGATCAAAGCGCAGGGTTGTTATTTCTGTTCGCTGTTATTTCTGTGCTCTGTTATGCAACAGGCAAACGGAGCCGTTGGGAGGTTCAGGACGCCCTGCACGTGCGCCAGGTGCAGCTTTGGCTGCTAAATAGAAATTTGCTGCGTACTGCAGGGCTGCCCGATGCCTTTGCAAAAGGCCTTTGCAAAAGGCAGTTTTCAGCGCCCAAATGGCCCTAAAAAGCAGCGAGGTCGGGGCAAGAGGGCGGCCGCAGCCCTCCAGGACACGGTGCGCAGCCGCGGGGTGGAAACAAAACCCATGTCTGTTTATTCCGTTTCTTTTCCTGCTGGAAATCTCTGGCTGCTCTCAGATTAGCGAGCCGGGTTGGGCTTTGGCCTTCCAAGAATTCCTGTGCCTGGGCTGCCCCGATAAGCAGGCGGCTCCTCCGTACGGCTTCGGGTTTTACCTCGTCTTTTGCAAACAGGCTCCAGTGTTTTTCCAAGTCTGGCTTTGTTTTAAATGCTCCCTCTGCTGGCAGTTCTGTGCATGATCATTTTTTAATCCAAAGCCTGAAACCAAAACGCAATTTCAATAAAATCACTGGGTTAGTGGTATAAAAAAATCCCTTTTTTCCCCTTCACCTGGCTCTGAAGCCCACAAATCAATTGCATGGAGTATATCACACATATCAGCACATATGGACACAGTGTTTGCAGGCAAGGGAATTTCTGTTACCCCAAATAATTATTATTGCTCTTTTAAATCTTTCGATATAAAATACAGTCTTTCTCTCCTACCAAACCTTGCTTCTCCCATATCCCCGGACTGTCTTGTTTACAAGTGCTGTGGGCCATAGCAGTTAGAAAAAGACCAGTGGTTATGATGGAAATATTTAACTTTCCACTGTTTAAACAAATCCAGAAAGAGTTATTAAAAATATACGCCTCAATAAAAACAGTTCTTGGGAAATCACTGTCGGGTTTTGCTCTTTGTGTTCTTTTTCCCTGTATTCTTGCTGAAGAGATGACAAACGCTTCAAAACACTGCAGGAAATAATGGTGAAAAATTATTACATTTACACAGCTTATGTTAGGAGTGAAACTTAGTTTTATATATCACTTTAAGTGATATATATATATGTAAACTTTTATATAAATTTGTATGTATTTGTATTATATGAATGACTACTGCTTATTTAAAATATGATTCTAGGGCACTTGAAGCTTTTTATCCCCCCCTGTTATTTTTTGCAGGCTAAAAAGTTTGGTATTGAAAGTCGGAGTATCCAGCTGGGCAAAAAGGTAATCTCATGCATAAAATACTTCAAAAATAATGCTGATTTGGTCATTAATAAATGAGAGCGTAGGTAAATGTGAATGAAAAGGCAAACAGGGTTTCAGACATCTAAAACAAACATCAATTTATAGACCAGAGGGGAGGACTGAAGATCTGCTGTCTTGAGAGGCAACAACACTGGGGCATTTATGGGCCATTAGCTGACAGAGCAAAAGTAATTAATTTGACAGATTATGTAAGAGCCGGTCATCCTGCCAGGGGGTGCAAGCAAGTTTTCCTGCTTTGAAAACAAACACTTAGTCCTGGATTTAGCATTTCTTTAGGCACTTGGAGGCCTCTGGAGTCAGCGCGAAGTCCCCAGACTCTGCAGTGAAAACTCCACTTCAGACTGGAAACCCCAAGCAGAACGTCTAAGAAAAAAATAATCCTGGAAAAAATAACTTCACAGATATATTCCATTTTATTTATTTGTTCTTCATTTTGTATAGCACACTTAAATAACACTTGCTCATTTAAACTTACAAGATCTTTCACCTGCGTTGGGAAAGAAGTAAAAAGCAGCCATGTGTAAGAGACCGAACGCATTCATGGAAGGGTTTTGCACTTCGGGTTCTTGACGTCTTCATAAATAAGAGAACATTAAACCTGCTGGGATTTTAACAGCATCAGCACTCGCGTATCATAGCATCTTAAAAGGTTTAAACTAGATTAATCCATTTCTTTTTAATTGGAAGAAGTTTTTAATAAACTTCACTAAGATAAAATGTAGCTAATCAGAAAAACAAAGACGCCCCAACGCTACAAAACATTTTTTTCAAAGGTAAAGCTTTTCTTTTTAGTTGTAGGTCTTAAAACCCACAGTAGCCTTTCAGCTTTAGCTAGGAGTCTAATTTTGCAACCACACAGATGAAGGCTAGACATGTCCAGTTAGAAGTGATATTTTATGCACCACGAAACATCTTCAAAGTGGTCTCAAGTTCCACAGATGCTGACCAGCCAGCCTTAAAGAGCTGCTAAGATAGACTAACAAAATCCCCGTTTATTTCAGCAAATGTTGGCCAAATCACTGGGAAATTGCTGGAGTAATCTCCAGATCTGTTACAGGTATTTGAGCTGATGCTACAGGGTGCTGGGTGCCTTTTGGGGATGATCAAGGAATGCAGGTGCTACATGTGCCCATATATCAGACCACGTGGGCTTTGCTCACATGAGGATCGTTTCAAAAAGGAAAACGAACAAATTGAGGTATTGTAACAAGCATTAATCCTAATCTCTTCCTAGCAGATTTCGGATTTGTGTAACAATGCCTGGGAGGCCAAAGGGAGCCGTCAGTGGAGTCAGCGCTTCATTTCGGGGAGCCTACAGCAGCTCAGCTGAAAAATAATGATAAACTTGGAACTTTGGTCACTGGGACTGTGAGCACAGAGGAACAGGAGCAACCAGGAGAATGCGGCTGGGATTTACTTAAAGGTTTACACTGAATTTTAAGCGTCTCGTGCCGTTAGAACAAGATCTTTCTATAGCTGTAACTCAGTTTTCCTTGCATATGTTACAGGCCACATCACGCATCTTCCCAGCTATCGTGTGCTTAACCCATACAGCTGCATGATGAAAATAGTCGGGATATTTTGATGAACAAGGTTGTGCTGCAGCATCTCATCCACGTTGTGCTGCCGTCTTCAGTGCCATCTTCAAGCTGGTGATGACTTAGTGCAGACATTCAATCCAGTTATAGACTCACTACCGCTTCTTGTGCCAAAACTTTAATGTGCTTCAGTGCATGAAAGAAATTTACAGCCAACACTGGAATATATATTCTACCTCTCCATTTCGTTTCACTTAAAAAAAACCCCACAGCAGTAGTTATATTATAGTTTCATAACAGATATTTATAACTTAGCCATAAACAAATGCTGATCTAAAGCTTTGCAGGCAGATCTAAGGAAAAATTAATTATTATAGAATGTAGAGCAATATAAACCACTTGTGTTTTTCTTCCCTGGTACTACAATTACTACTATCTTTTAATGACTGCAGGTGCAAATAAATTACACTTTTAGGTAGGAGAACCAGTGGGAAACCTGTTGTTACAACTCAGTGTAAAAATCATTTTGATCCTAAAAGTCATGGTCTAAAGCCAGATAAAAGGAATTGCTCCCATGCAATATGAGCTTTGGAGCAGACCACATTTAAAAAAAAGGGAAATCTCTCTTTTGAAAGGACATATCTTTGGTGTTTTAGGTGTAAGTTTTACCTACTGAATGTCCATTTATATGAAAAGGGAAGAGGGTTTAAATACATAAAAAAAAGTTTTAATTCTTCTACACCATGGGCTGTTAGGATATCTTGGCTCAAACTTGTTCTGTTTTAAATTGTTATCCAGTTGATCTCATCCCATCCAGTCTTTGTAATGATTTGGAAGGAAGAAAAATCAGGGCCACTGGTGACACAGCTGTAGCTTGTGACCTCCATGTGGACCCACGCTCAGAAAATAGTTTCAATGAACACGAGTGGGTCTACGTTGAGGCCTTGCCCCACTCATACCCTTTCTTAATGTAGACAATCCTGGTGTTTCTAGGAAGCAAAGATTCAGCAAGACATTTTCTTATCTAGCTACCAGTGGGAGTGAACTTTGTTATATGTATTTTAAATTACAGAAGCCAGTGTGATCTTCCAGTGCTTTTCTAAAGGGTTTTCCAGAACCTGGCTACAGGAAATACTCCAAAGAAATTGCTTTCCTCGTGGTATCACAACGGCTTAAAAGCTCTGCCTTAGTGTCCTCTCAGACGAGTTGTCCCAGAAATTAATTTGCATCCTAAGAGAACAGGCAGTCTAACAGCACCATCAGTCATGGGGCAAGCTATTCTGAGCCAGATATTAAAAGATGATGAAAAGTCAGAGGCTAAAGGACTGTCCAGTGCCTGCCAGCTGCTGCAATACGAGTGTGCTTCAGTAATGTCTGTGCATTCATCTTCACAACTCCTTGTGAGGTAGGAAGTATCTGCCCCCTCTCTTGCGGAAGAAGAGAGTGAGGCACACGGAGATTATGTCTTTTCCTGGGGTCTTGCAGGAAGCCTGTGGTAAGGCTGAGGGTGAGCTAATTCTCCTCGCTTAGCCATGGGACTGCCATTCTTTGAGCTTGGCCTAGAAACATGTGGCTTTTGGCAAGTCCTTCATTTCTGCACGCACTAAGCTTCCTGGACAGAATATCCTGTCCTAAGTGGTTTCGCTTCCCTGTCCCGCTTGTGTGAATTTTAGAAACTGGCTCAAACTGCAAAGATTTGCTGTGTATTAGCCAGATCTTACCTAGTGTTTAGGTTCACTCTATAGGAGAGACATGGTGCAGCTGAAAAGTTCAGGTTTAAATCTTCAGTGTAGGTTAAAGCCCACCTCTGTGTGCTTCCTTCCTTCTTTCCTTCCTTCCTTCCAGGAAGCATGAAATATAATGAACTAAACACTACGAATACAGAAAAAAGCCAATGAACAAAAACTTCTAATATTAATTACAAACATTAGTGCAAACCACACAGCAGATTATTTTTAGTACACTCAATACTTTCTCTAAGGAGGTCATGAAATTGATGTTTTAAACAAAGCCAATTCATTAGCCAAGTAAGTGGTCAGCTTTGAGGATTACAAAAGCAACGTGGGTTCGCTGCTACACATAACACTTCATACTACATATGTATGCTATATTTTTGGAAAATATATTAGTCCTGTGCTTATTTAAAATATAAATAACTGAAAGGTAATAAAGACCAAATTCCAAAGCTGATCACATATTTGGCTAAGAGACCTGTCTAGTATCATCTTAACTGCCTGAGAACATTTTTTTCTTTTTTTTTGGAATTTAAAATTCACTTTATGCCTAAAAACCAACACCAAAATCCATGCCTAACATCCAAATGCAGGGCTCTGCTGACAAAGCTGAGAGTGCCAACACTTTCTTTGACATCAGGAACTCAATCAATACACAGCTCAGTTCTCATTTTTACACATCCAGATGTGGATGTAGGTGTTTGGCTTCATATCCCTGCGTTTGAAAATCACGGCCTTTGTGCCACAAAGGTCAAAGCTTTAACTCAGCCAGTTAAGAATATTTCAGGAATGCTGATCTCCTTGCTCAAAGGTTGTTCGTTTGGCAATAGCTTGTATCATATGAAGGAAAAAAAAGAAAAAAGGCAAAAACCCAGAAGTTTCACAAAATACTTTGCCTGGCAAGGCCAATAAGCTAGTGAATGTTGTAGTTAGTGGTCTGTAACCCTCAGTAACTGCAGCTGAATGGATGAAGTCAGAATTTAGGAAAGTGCACTTTTTTGTTGTTTTGTTGTTTTTTTTTTTCTCTTGCAACAGTGGTAATGAGCAGCACACCCTGGGACTTCTAGAGAGACTCTGTCCTCAGAGGTTTTCATCCAGCCATTTTATATAGCTGTTTCTGGTCTGAACCCCTGCAGAGAAATCAGTAGGCCAAATGGTGAATATCATACAGCCGTGAAAGCAGTCGTCAAAGTGGTCCAGGGTGACGTCCACGCCTGCGTTCTCCAGCCGCTTGGCGTACATCACCCCATCGTCTCTCAGGACGTCGTTCTCACAAGTCAGGATGTAGGTCTTTGGCTGCCGCTGCAAAACGTCATTTTCTGCTAGCAGTGGGACTGCTCGTACATCGAGCAGTGCTGGTAACTCCTGGACGATTTCAGCCTTGCCTGTGGTTTGTATTACAGGCTTGTAGTTCTTCTTGAAGGATGAAGGCAGGAGAGATGTCCAGTTCAAGCGTCCTCTGAAGGACAGCGCTTGGCTCACGTCAAGGGCAGTGTGGTTGTTGATGACCAGCGAGTGAGCCAAGTCATAGTTACCATTGAAATAGTCTATCCAGTAGTTGATCATGACATACCGAGGGAGAACAGGCATGTTCATGTTCTGCTGATACGAAGGGGTGTTGAAGTCAAATGCCTGAAGGACTGGATAAATTAAGGCCTGCAGTTTCGGTCTGACGGCCATGTGCTCCTCTTTGCTAAGCTGCAGGAAAAATATAGGTCAGCATTGAGATTACTCAAAAATCAACATTACAGTATCAACCTTGATCTTTATGGAAGCAATCATTGTGCAAATTTTAGGTCAAATTCTGCTCTAATTTTGCAGCAACATCTGTCAATGCAGCAAAATACAAGCAACCTGACCTTTTTCTTGTGCTGTAATGATAGCCATTATGGATTCTAAATATTTTAGTGGAAGAGTCAGCAAACACTTGTTTCTCTTCACCTTGTGTACAAGATTTCTAGATCTACCATATCCAGCTCTGTTTCTCTTTCAGGCTGAAGATTCTCAGCTTATTTAATCTTTCCCTGAAGCAATCCTATATCATAAAGTATTATGCATCAGACAAAGAAATCAGAAATGCTGTTTCCAAAACATGTTTCTATCGTGTTTAACAGTCCTCAAGACTGAAACTTTTAGTGTAATTGTCCCTTATTCATTTTTTCACTCTAATTCAATATTGTAAGGTTGTCATGATAATTAGCTGCCTGCACATGATATCAGCTTTCTTATCACCAATGGTTAATGATGATATGAAAAAGCTTATAATAGTATTTCACTCAACCATGAAAACATTATTACTTGCCCCAGGCTGCCTTTCAGATCTTTACTAGATTAAATTGAGATTACATTTAAGCTAGAGATACATGAAAGAACTTTCCTTAAAATTCAAATTGTTATGGGAAAGCAATTTAACAGAAGAGTTGGTTTAATTTATTGTATTTTTTGTCCTTCATTTGTATTTGAAAGAAGAAAGAACATACTTCTAAGACAACTGCCTGCAAAATAGGAAAATAAATTGATAAATTATGCATCTAGGTACTATTCATCTAGTTACCTCTTCAGGAAAATACAGCATTCACCAACAAATAGGATAAAAAAATAAAAGTCTTTTATCTTCTCACTTAAAATTTGGCCCATAACAACTCATAAATGCAGTAAGACACTGCAGAGCTGCTTGATTCGACTATAATTGACTCATCTTTCTTTGTAGCATATCTAGATGCTGGCTTCCAATAGCGAGCACTGCAATTTTGTCTCCAGTTGGCACATCACCGTGTGATGATGCAGCACAACCGCCCTGTCAGCCCCTCCGCATCGGGTAATGAGAAGAGCTGCGGTGAGGATGTGTCTGACACCGCACGTTACCTGCTGGCACACGGCGGCAGCCAGATTCCCTCCTGCGCTGTCCCCGGAAATCGCAACACGACTTGGGTCAACCGAGTATTCGGCTAAGACATCAGGGTGCAAAAAATGCTTGGTAGCACGAAGAGCATCATGGAATTGCTCGGGGAAACACACCTCTGGTACCAGCCTGTATCTACAGGAGAAAAGATGTGAGAGTCATTACAATGCATATACCTCTCTATCAGGTTTAATACTATCTGATATAGCTTACCAGCTAATAATTGTTTCATTAGGATAAATGCTACGGGAAACATATGAGATGTGTACATCAATGTTAGACTTAATCTTATAATCAGCACTCTTATTCAGAAAAAATTAATAGTAACCAACTAGGCAGGAATAACACTGAGAAAATATAAAATTGTGCAGCATTTTCCTACGATTTCCCAGTAGAGGATTTCATCATGTTATATATGTAAAAAAAGAATATTTAAAACACCTCTGGCAAAGCAGTCATTGCAATCAGCTTGTTTTCAGCCCCAGATCCCCGCCTTAACCAGCACGAGGGACAATAAGTTCTATATGCCCAACAGATTCAAACGAGATGTTATGTACCTAAGCAGTTCTGTTTGCCCAAATTGAATGTATTCTCAGTAGAGGTTGAGTGTTTATCTATATACCAGGAAAGGAATAATAGCCAGGAACTGAAGTAATAGCCGTTTACTTGACAGAAAACAGATCTTTACTCAAGTTAAAGTTCATTATTTCAAATCAAGAAAGTTTCTGTCCGAAATGTTTTGCTTCTCTACTCCTGAGGCAAAACAAAAGCCAGTTTTCTGGTTTAAATATTTTATTGTTAGAAACCTAAGCCAGCAGAATCACATATGCAGAGTAAGTTTCAAACTTAACTAACAAGTGTTTCAAAGTCTAACTCTGTCTTGTTTTCAGGAAGCAATCTGTGTATAGCAGCAGCCCCAAGAGAATATAGACAGGCCTTTGGGAGCTTCTTGCAAAGGTACGTAACAGATTGTGTATGGATCATGAAATGAGATGTACAATTAAACCTATGAGAAATCAAATTAGACTTTACTAATTGAGTAGAAAATCCTTGATTGAGAGACATAATGGCAAAGGAGAAGAGACAAACAATAACAGCTCTGAGAAAAATGGTAGTATTATACTGCCATAAACAAGAAAAATGAATAATAAGGAACTTTCCGATACTGCGATCACCGCTTGTCTGAAATGACCAACATCTGTTTTTTACTTTTATTGTTTCTACTGATAAACACCAAAGAAGTAAAAAAAACCCGTCCCTTAAAGTATCCTAGAATTAATTTTGCAGTAGTAACATCAACTCCATATAATTAAGTTACAATTTGATCACAGAACTTGGTATGCGATCAGCTGCAAGTGGGAAACTTGAGTAGCTGTATCAAGTGATTGCTTGTGTGAATTAAAATATTAAAGCTGACAATAAGGATGAGAAAAGTATCAATCACATTGGAGCGAACCAGGTAATGTAGTTAAGTAGTTAGGAAGAGTTTGTTTATTTTTTTATTTAACCTTGGAATTGTTTAGCTAGTCAGAAAAGCAATTGTTTTTCTCTACTGTCTGGCACCTCTTGTTGTTTCCTGCTCTTGAGTAGAGTACATGGGTTAAATTAAATTACACAGGTTAAATTCACTGGAACAGTGTGTGATTGAGAGAACAGTGGGAAACTGCTAGACTCCACTGCAGATATTGGTTAAGAGCAACGCCAAAATCACTTGCTAATTTTTATGTTGCAGGGCCTTTCTCAGTATGACTTAGAAGCTCTGCTTTATAGAAAAACTTGTGGTATTTTATATTTAACACACCTTGGAGCATTGGGAGTGGCCACTGTGGTGGATAAACGGCTTTCCTGATGCACGTGGAGATTAAAACAGATATAATTCAGTCTTCTTTCGGTATGTATAATGCCCAAGTGTGTGTGTGTGTGTTTTAAGTTGAGAGATATTTACAGAATTATAACTTAGGTCATTTGATCTCAGGATTTAGTTGCACTCCTTTTATGTAGCTATATTTGCAAGATGCAGTAGGATTTGCATTTCAATATTTGTCCAGCTGATTAGAGTGCTACTCCCATTTCTACATTTCTGCCTTCTAAAATAAGCTTTACTATAATTAGAAATCCAATAATTTTCTTTATCAATATGGTACTTTTATCCTTTTAAAATGACAACAAATTAAAATGTTATCAAAAGCTAAAGAAAATTATTTTCCAAGTTAAATTCTTATATACAATTGTGCAACAAGGCAAAAGGCAAATAAAAAAGCACTAAAAAAAAAGCACTAAATTACAGGTAAATTCCTTAAAATTACTTATCAGTGTTAAATTACTCACTCAACTGAGACAATTACAGCATTGAGAGACTCGGCCATAATTCTGCAGAGGTTGTTATAAAGACTTGTTCCTGGAATGAAATGACATGGCATTAGTGACATATGAGTCCATTTATGTCAGTAACTCACAAAGCTGAAGGGAAGCAGTCTCAGAAAATATAAATACATCATACTAATATAAGCAAAGTAAATGAGGCCAGCTTGCAATCCAGTTCCAAATACACATTCTAGCAGAAGAAACAATAATTCATGCCTTGAGAAATCCCAATGTCCTACACTCTTAATACTTACTTTCTCATTTGTTTCTCACTGACTTGGGGTATGTCATTTCATCCACATTTTGCAGTTCTCTCACTTAGGCAAAACTTAAGCTACCCAGTAGCCTGGGGGCATTAGTATCCAGGCGCTGTTATTGTATGAGTCACTGCGTGTTGTTCATTTTATTAAAGCATGTACATTGGGCTCAAAATTGCTTTGATTCAAATGAGTTGCCCTATTAACGTCAACTGAACTACTCATTTAAGGGAAAATTAATCACAGTTATCCTATTTATCAGGGGACTGATTTTCTGTAATTTTATTCCTTTCCAGTTACTTAATCATTGTTTCCTGGTACTATCAAATATAGTGTAGCATAAAGCGTTTTCTAATGTATCTATAGCCTTAGAATTTATTATTTAGCAGTAAGGCTTGTGCCATTAACTTTTGTATCTTGGAAGTGTAACTTGGACATTATCCTAATGTCTGACATTGCTGAGTTACAGTCATCCATAAAAGCACAATAATACAAACTTTTTGCAGAGCTACAGTCTTATGCAATTATAGAAAAAAATAAATTTGTAAATAAGTGAAGGGCAGCATTCTAGCAAGCATCCCTTAGATGCATCTAAGAAAATCCATCTTGAACCCAAATCTTAATTTCTCTGAAGGACAAGCATGACAAGAAATATTTCTAACTGCTGTTTAGCAGCTATAGGACAGAGGCTGGTATTTTCAAAGCCACTTGAAAGCCAGATTTTAAAGGTTTTTAGGAACCTAAATCTCACTTAAATCATGGTCTAAGGGACTTACACATGCATAGTCCAGCTGCAATCAATAGGGATTTTGTTCCTGAAATATTCAGAATATTCCTTATAGATGAGTCCACAGATCCTTCAGAATACATCCACGCTGCACTGGCTTCATAATGTGTCAGGAGCAGATTGGAAGGAAAAGGGAACATCTCCTATTTGACTGTGATCTTGAGACAGCCGTGAGACCTGCACACCCTTTCTTTCCCCAAGACTTGCCTCGTTCTGTACAATGTGGCAAGTCATTCATCAACGGCCATCTTATTGTCTATAGCTATAAATTACTTTGATTATATTTGTGGCTCCTAAATGAATTCTGTTATAATTCTCATTTCCAAGGTAATTTCTGCAAGTGCCTGGAGTAGTTCCTGAAGGGAGCAGGTCATGCAGAGTGGCTGGTACCACCTCCAGGAGCTTCCCTCATCATGCTGCCCATATATGCTCTAATTAGCAGCAGGTAATCCCAAGTAAGTGTTAGTTAGGAGCTGTACATTAGCAATGCTGACACACGCAATTCTAAACAATTTCAGCACATTCTTCAGGGGATTATTATGTGAAAAAGGGGCTAAACCCATGGCCAGCTCCTGATCACCAAGGACAATATTTGCACACTACCACATAACAGAGACTGGCACACTCATCCAGGAGTCCCGGCAATTTAAACAATAAGCTATACTGTCCTTTCGGGGTATAATGAAAATAAGCTTTTGCTCCTTTTCCAGCTCACATCATGATGAGATATGCATTTCTACTGTGTGCTATGAATTTTTCTCCTCCCTTCTTGCATTTGATCTACCAGAGTGGAGGCAGTTCCTCCTGAATGCAGATAAGTCTTAGCAAAACTGTCATCCCTAGCAGGGAAAGCAGCTTTTGGTTTCTCCTGCTGTGAAGAAAATAGAGTTGAATTCAATTTAATTACAGGCAGACACGTACTTGCACTTGCCAAGGCCCAGCCTCCTCCGTGGATATAGACAACGCTGCGCTTTAGCGTCTCGTCTTGCTTGGCGGGAGGTTCAAACACCCTGACTTCCACCCCATCAAAAACAGCATCCGTGATGGTAACGTGCTCGGAAGACACGGACTTCAGCTTGTCAAAAGTAACAATCAAGTAATTCAGGACTATCAGGTGATGGCTGAGCCGCAGATAGTGAACCAGGTGGCACTAGGAGAAATGAAAAAGGTTTTGTTACTTCACAGCATATTGTACGATGCTGCATTGATGTTTAAGGCAACAACATTTTTTAAAAGACAGTGTTGGTAGAAAAATGAATAGGGGGGTCTTAGAATATTCACCAGAAAATGAATATGATTATCAAAGACCTCTGAAGCTTTTAAAGTTGTATTAAAACAAAACCCTGTTCTTAAGATTTCCTATTGTCATATAGAATCAAATGATGGGCATTAGATGGATCAAGACAAGCCCAAAGCAAAATTCAGATCTTTCCTCTGGGAAGCCACCACTGGAAGGAGCCAGCCCTCACCAGGAGCTTTCCACCACTGGACTTTAGGAAATTCCTTGGAAGTTTCCAGTAGAGGGCAGTGATGCAGAGCCATTTTCACATGATCCTACCAGCAAACTCATTTATTCGAGGTCCTGCCTCAGTTTACTTTTATCTAAACTGATTAGAGTAGCACTTTCCTCCAGGAAGCGATGACTGTGAGGTGTTCATCATGCTTAAAAAGCTCTAAATACTTTATCCCCTTCTGCTAACCAGAATTTTTTTTTTAATAAAAAACTTTGAGTAGATGCAAACACATTTCTGTGAGCAAGGGCTGGGGCTTTCCTTTAGTCTGAGTGGTCATGGTGTAATCCCCATGGTGCACAAGGGCTTGGAAAGGGTCTGCCAAAGGCTTGACCACCCTGAATGCTGAGAAAGGTCATTAAAAAAGAAGGGGTTTCTCCCCCATGTGCAAAGTTAATCTCAAAGCTAATCCTGCCAAGGCAGGCTAGAAATTGGGCAACCAGCGACGCCTTCTGTGAAACTCTCTGGATCAAGGCAGTGGAGCTGGAATGCAAAACGAATTGTCGCTATTGCAGGGCAGTCCTGCTAGGAGGAATTAGAGCTGCCAGCGAGGCCGAGGGCAGGGGGTGCTGCTCTCGTTGCACCCACATGGCAGAGAACAGGGAGCTGCCACAGTCAGGCCTGCACAAACACATTTTGAAGCACTCTGTTAACTTTCTGAATTCTGTAATGTCCACACCAAGAACTTCTGCTTAGTTCTTCACATGCAGTACTCTAATCTTGCCTTGTTTGTGTAAAAAAAATAATAAAAAATAAATAAATAAAAAAAAAAACATTTGCTTTCAGTGAGGTGCTGTATTAAAAAGGTCTGCACGGCCCCACTTCTACTGCAGTTTTACATAGAGAGATTTATGAATGCCAAATGCAATGGTCCTGCATGCAAGTGGAAGGAGGAATGCACTTCCAAAACAAGGGGAATTTACAAAAATGACTGCTTTCCTGCTTAGCTCACAGTAATGTCACCCTGTTCAGATAGTCTGGTGGGAATCAAAGTTCTAAAATGTTGGCTACTTTACAGATTAAATAGCATTTCTTCCTACTGCAAGGTCTTCCCCTGTGAGAAAAATGCAGAAAGTGTCCAGCCAGCACCAAGAAACGATGAATTCACAAGGCAGTTTGTAACTTTGTATTTCAGATCATGCTTTTCTCCCCTTGTTCCTTAAAATTCCCATACGAAAACTCAGCTCAAGCTTTCAAGCTTGAACTGGAGATTCTCAAACATTTCATATTAGCAAAGAAGCAAAGATGCATAAAGAGAAACGTCCCAACTTTTTAAGATCTGAAGAGCAATACATCTATTAATAGTTTGGCACTGTATCTGTTGGATTGCCACCAAATGACCCAGCTAAAGATCTGGTCCTCTGGGTGTCCTTGGGAGCTTCTCAGGGAAGATAACCACTTTGATTCAATTGCAGAAATTCTGCCAGGAAAAACAACATTTTTTTTTGAAATCAGAAGGGTTTTTCAGGCCGATTCTGTTTTGCAATAGCCATTCCCTTTTAGTTTTCTCCCACATTAGTTTCCATCCTGTGTGGACAGGATTACCACACGTTCCCTGCAATCAGGAGTGGTTTGGTTTCAAGGCTAGTTGCTGTTGTTTACCGAGAGGTGTTTTGCCCTGTTGTTTAAAGAGCAGAGCAATGCAACCATCTGCAAGCTGATCACATGCTTTCTTCCTCCCCATAAGGGACCACCTTTTCCAAGGATCAAAAGAGTGGTTCAGTGTCACCTTTTCCAGGAATCACAGGACATCTAGAAAGAAGTGTATTGTACATGGGGTGCAGGAGGAGCAGAACCAGCATTTATTACATCCAGGCACCTTTTCTGCCATGCACCTATCACCCGGTTTCTTTGGAATCTAATCTGTCTATCTTATCCTGTATTAGGCATCAGGATTTCACTTTCTACTGGTAAACAGCCTCTCTGGTCCAAAGGTTTTGGAAGCAAAGCTGCAGTTGTGCCCTGTTATCCGACTCCTGGCAGCAGAAGATGTGTTTGGTGGTTGTCTCAAGCTCATCCAGGATGGCTTTGCCACCAGGACGGGTCTGCCTGACCTCTAGTGTTGACAGAGCTTCCCTGACACGTTTCTCTTGGTGCCACGAGTGCACACGAAGCCTTGGAGAATCAGCTGTATGAGTCAGCTGAGCATGAACTCAGTGAAAACGCAGAAAAACAAACTTCAGCTGAGCATAAACTCAGCGAAAACACAGGAAAACAAACCTCGGGCAGCTTACTGTGCTGCTCATGACTCAAGGACGGGAAGAGGGAGCAGGGAAAAGGATGGGGTGATTCCTTATGAGAGCAGCCTGCAGCTGGGCCGGATCCAGGAATGACATGCAAGCAGCAGCTGCTTTTATCTTTGCAGGTATTTGTGATTCTATATGATTTTTCTTTTCTTAATGTGACCCAATACGGAACTCTTGCAGGCTATGAAACACAGCATGTTTCACATGAATCACATTTTATGTAAGTGTGTGTGCAGGAGATGGAAAAAAGTGATCATCTGTGGTAAAACGACCACACTGTAATAATAAAAGATAGTGAAAAGGAAGAGGAAACACACGGAAAAGGGGAAGTTATGAAGTTAAGGGACTGCAGAAAAAGAAGACAAACGTACAGGGGAAAAAAAAGAAAAGGGGGGGAGATAGTTGAAAGATGAAAATCCTGTCCAGACTTCACCCCAAAATCGTCTGCTAACCACAAGTGACAACTGCATTTTTCGGCATCAGTCTGAAGGAGTGTAATTCATTCTCTAAACAGAGATCTCGAGGGAGACGCGGCCAGCAAACCCCACTGCACGACCAGGTGGACAGACTCAGCTGAGCAGCACGAGCTGCAGGACATAGGTAGAAGCTGACCAGGCAGCAAAGCAAACGTGGCCACCTTCAATCTGTGTCTATCCCTGAACTATTGGGATTCTTGTATTAGCTCCTCAGCTGGGAATTACATAAAGAATGCTGAATTCGAACCGCTCCTCTCCTTACCTCCTACATGGACTTGTACTCAGCCATGTCCCTATATCAGGGAAGACAATCTGTGATTTTCTTTCTGTAGCTGACTTCTATTCATCCCTAGCAGTACCGCGAGCATTTGGGCGTCTCTGTCCTCATGTGACTCCCTTGGCGGGCGCTCTCTTGCCACACAAGCCTCCCTGCTGCACACAGCTGTGACCTTTAGTCATGCAGTCCTTGCAGCGGGTCGAGCTCGCTGGGCACAGAGGCCTCCCAGGGCCAGCTGGGCACAGCGGCTCTTCCCCTGCTGCCGTTGCAGCCCGTCGGGGCTCTGCGCTGACCTTGCACAGGAGAGGGGATGAAGCAAAGAGAAGACTCTCTCCTTCGCCCGCAACGTTGCTCGGCACTGAGACACATCCCACTTGACGCCCAAACGGACTGAACCTCTGAAACTAACTTCATAAGAGAAGATATAGGTACCCTGAGTGCCATTGCCATCATTTTGCAGAGTACATTTGTATAAGATCAGAGCCCACAATGCCAACTACAGTATCTTTTTCAATAATAGAGACTAATAATAAATGATAAACAGGATCATTTCCCCATTTAGTTGCAGGCAGAATATTTTGACTGCATTCCAAACACTTTATCAATCTGAAAGGTGCATCTCCTTCTACGTTATGGTACTATTTTTTAATGCGGGTCCCTTACTGCATAGTACAGAATACATTACAACGAGCTTTTTCACACTGTGTTATAAAGATATTCCTCTGGCACTCAAAAGATAAGTGCATTAACTAATTCATTAATTTCATTAATTTCTTCATAAATTTCTTTTTGAAATAACAAAATAAAAGGACTATATTTTACAGTGTTTATTACTTAGAAGCAAAAGAATAGATTACATCTGCAGTTTTGAACATACTCATTTTCATTCAGGATGAGCTTTTATACTAGGTAACTAATAACTTTTGTCTATTGTAAATAAGACAAGCAGTGAAACCCAGTTTCTGCGTAGGTGCCACTTCAGTGAGGTTTACTGCCACACCTAACAGTTTATAGAGGATTAATGTAAGCCAATTCCAAGACTGTTTTTGTATGCAAAAATATTAACAACTTGGTTGGCTATAATTTACATCTGTCTAGCAGCCACACACCCTAAAAATGATGGACAAATAGACTAGATATTGAAATATTAGACACAACACTAATTACTGTTTTCCCGGGTCCTGACTACTGATGTCCCACGCCCTGGATTTTATTCCAAAAGGAAACGAGTAGCAGGGAAGCAGGAAGGACTTGCTTTGCTGATGAGGAGAAATATGAGGACGCTTTTGTGCCCTGTTGGCTGCCCAACTCCTTCCATCTCAGCCTACCTGATGACCTTTCCCTGTGTTCTGTAGCAAGTGTCTAAGTTCCAAAAATCAGCCCTTCCTTTTGACCATCAGAATAGAAAGTATTGGGGCAGCACTGTTCTGAAACAGCCCATTTCAAAGGGCTCATTAAATAAGTATATGCTGTCCTCTCTACTTCGGTGTCGGTGGAGAGTGGTTAGAAAAAGATGGAAAAACGCCTGCAGTAGCCCTGCTCTCAGCTGTGCAGTTATAAATATTTCTGCAGATACTCGTTGACAGGGACACAAAGTAAAACAATACCTACGGTTTAACCTATGGCTCAGTTTTATAATCCCGAGTTTACTGTGATTGCCCAAATTTCAATGAATTCAAGTTCTGTGTGGACATGTGTATATGTGCAGTTTCAACCCGAATTATCTTCTATTTTATGTGACCTCAAATCAGATATTTTGTCTCTTCATCTCTTTGTTCCCCCTGCCAAAGTAAGATTAGCATCATATTTCCAGTCCTCTTTTGTCATATGCTTTCAAGCTTACTAACAGAAAGCCTCCCATAGCAGTTAAGTGTTTCTAATCATATGATTGCACTCATAATACTTAAAGTGTGTCTTGCCCCGAGTCAGAGCACTGAGTTCCAAGCTTGTCAAATACTTTGCAACTGACTGAGACAGAGACAGCCTTAGTATATTGTATTTGTAGTGACTAATTAGTATACTGAGAAAATAAACAAATTATCACACATTATCCCTGTTGAAAATATATATTCACAAGAAACTGCAATGCTTAACAGTCCACATCTCTGCAGATCTATTTTAGAATAAGCAAAAGCCACTTAATTGTACATGAGGCATTTCAAGTTCATTTCACAATCTTAGAAGGCAAGATTACAGTAAACTTCAGAGATTTTAAAATAAAAATACTTAGTCAGAGATAGTCCTTCTGTCTGCAATCACACCTGCAAAGGAAAGGAATAAATAGCACGCTGAAAATATATCTAGAAGTAGGGGAAAGTTCAGTGGTCACATTTAAAGAAATGCTGAACCATTTGGTCTTAAAATAGGCAATTGGAAGAGAAAGGGGAAGCTTAGCTCTACAAGAGGGCATACACTTTATTATATTTAAACACATGCACACACATACACACACAAAAAAACAGCTTTCTAACTAACTTGGTACTCCAGCTTGTCTTCCAATCCTAGCCTCAGTCCACACAGTTCCCTCCTAGTAGCACACGTTAATCCCTGGCTTTGCGCTACCTCTAAGTGGTGGAAAGACTCCCGAACATCTCGTCTGTCTGTCCTGAAACTGGTGCCCCAGGGCTCACCCCTTCTCTTCGGGACACCTCGCACACCCCGCTCGGCTTCGTTCTTCTGTATAATACTCACTTGCTCCTTCCTTTGAAGTACACAGGGCAGGGACTGCTATTTGGTTAGCGACTGTCCTCATTATGCAAGTTTATTTCTAAAGCCAGGCTTGCAGACACTAAGAAACCTCCACTTCCCCCCGAGCAGATGCTTCCCCAGCCCCGCGGAGCTGGGAGGGATGTGCAGAGCCTGGCGGTTTAGCTGGAACCGCCACAAAGGTAAGCCCTGCTCTGCCGGCTAATCCCGGGATTACGCTCTCTAGTGAAGATCCTGGGATATCCGCCAGCCTGCAAGGCTGAGGACACGGGCGTTCGCCTGGCCGTGCCCTCACGTAGCACATCAACACGCAGAACGTGCACGCGCGCCGGCAGGAATACACATATACGGAGTGACGGTCATACGGTTTGCTAAAGATAGATCTCCTTCAGCTGGAGGTCACGGACTTGATTCAGGTGTTCCTGGGTGAAACATTGGCATGTTTTGCAAGCAGTGTCCTGGGTAGCCATCACGGCCCTTCCGACCATGCTGTCAATGAATTTGGATGAGGCGGGAGCTACCTTCATTAGCAGCACGGAGCAAATGAATGTCAAGCTGTAATTTCTGTTGTAGAGTGAAGCTACCACAGGCCACGGTAGCATCATTCTCACCACACGCCCGAGGTGGCTTCCCGGGAAGCGCCTGGTGGTTCCTTCACTCCAGCCCGGACGCGGTGGCACGTTCGGCTGCAAGGACAGGCCCCAGCAGCTCCGATGGCCTGGGGGGACGCAGGAGCTACCTGGGGACAGCGTCCAAGCCTCCCTGTGCTCCCCACAGCCACAGTTACTGTGTTGGGGACACGAGATCCTCACCCGCATACCCACAGCATCCATCGCGGGCCAAGGATTCACCCAACTCCTTATGGAACCAGCCAATAGGCTCAACCACGCAAAGTGCATTTTAAAAATACACACGTATGTTTCAGAATGCAAGTAAAATGCAAGAAAAGGTGTCTTTTCTTTTTTTCCTTAGTACTTTAACACAGATAGTAGCTGGCCAGGCCTGAAGATGTGCTGTCACTCCTTGCAGGACATCAGTCCATCCCAGCAGAAAACAAAAGTTGCCCCATAAGAGGGCAGTTATCGCAAAGTTCCTGCCATCCCCGGTGTGCTTGGCTGCCCCATGAAACACGCTGGGGACGGGGACAGAGCCCAGGCGAGCGACGGGAGCCCCGCGCCCCCCACACGGCACCGGGACGAGGCGCAGCGCCCTCCCCGCCGCCACCTCCCAAGCACCGTCCTCCCGCCGCAGCCCCGGCGCGCGGCGCGGGCCGCCCTTACCGCCTGCTGCACGGCGCGGAAGGTGGCGTCCAGCACCAGGAGCTTCCAGGGCTGCGACACGCTGCCGGGC
>JAWLRI010000640.1:6772087-6821120 GCA_034781795.1 Crypturellus tataupa
GCCGCCAGCGCCGGGCCCGGCCGCCTCGCTGCCCGAGCCGCAGCCGGGCGGAGCGCCCGCATCGCGGCCCAGAATAGGAGGAAACAGCCCCGCAGGGTGAGGGGACCCCGAGCCGGGTGCCGGCGCGGGGCATCTCCGTCCCTGGGGACCCTCATGTCCCCATGCGGACACGGTGCTGGGCCCGCTCCGAGCAGGGCTCTTGGCCCAGGGGAGCGCCAGACCCCCCAGCGCTCACTCATCCCTCCTGGAGGATTTATGTTTGCACTGAATATTTTCCCCTTAGCCCAGTAATATTTGTTTCAAAGCAGGGAGATTTCTCATATCTAAAACAAAATCCTATATAGGCCCATTTCTCACAATCACTTTCTTCTCTTCGTATCATGCAGGAAATACAACAAATATTACCGTGTTCAGTCTGGACTCAAATGAAATGGTTAATACTTGCACAGAGCTATCCTCAGCAAATTCAGGTATTTAAATAGCTAGATACTGATGCATTATTAACCTAACACAGATAACACTATTTTTAAGAATAACCTTGTTTTTAAAACCTAATTCGTAATATTGAAAAGTCACATCAGAATTTAAATTGAGTCCTGGAACGGACCAGCTTCCTTTTAAAATTGTCATGAAACAGTAATAAAAGAAAAATAAGTTCAGGAGGAGTGAAAGGTCAGCTTTTAAGTCAGTTTTACTGGAACTGAAGTGAAACATCACTGATGGCAAAGGCAACAGAACGTTTCTGGAATTTTTGAGGAGAGAGATGTCCCAGGCATCGTAACCTTAAAATCTTACCCGTAACAACTGCAGACTGAATTTGTACGGTTGTTTTTTACCGAAAGGTATTGAGTAAACTGTGGATGTGAACTGGTTGTGAGGAACCGAGCTCTGTCAGGAAAGCAGGACAAGATGACATTCACGAGATCTCAAGCGTTCTACATTGCACCCTTCTTTTCTGTAATATTTCATGCTCCCACTTGCCCCTTTTATCTTGTGTCCTCCTCCCCTGCCTCCCAGGCAGACTCCATTCCTCTTGCTTTCCCAAGCATCTGCACCCTAAACTCTCTTTCCAGGATCCTTGAGTGTAATAAGTTGAAACTTCTATCTATTTATCTCTTTTATTTCCTACAATGCCTGCTGAGCGGGGATGCTTAGAGGGAGAGAACAAATACAGCAAAACAGAAGAGAGAGGCTGGATGATTTTTTTCTGAAGATCCTCATGTTCCCACTGTCCGCCCTACCTACCCATTCATAGAACTTGATCTCCCTCCTCCCACTATCTTGAAAACTACTGCTCTGCCTGAGCAGAACCAGTTGTTCTGAGGCTTTTTTCTCCCTCAAGGCAGTCACAGTACACATTTTTTATTAGATAAATTTAACTTAAAAACAAATCCCAGAACTGAACTGCCTGCAAAATCCTAGGGGAGAAATTGCCTACCTGTGTAAACTGACATCCAGAAGCAAAAAAGAGACAGTTGCTAGAGAGCCACCTTCCAGAGACCATGTAGGGAACCCAGGTTCTCCTCAGGCCTCTGTGGGTTCTCTAAGGTCTTCCAGTGTGGCCATGTGGGCATTGAAACCCTGCTCCCATGATGATGACATGGCAAAGTTCATATAATTATTTATTAATCTCCCCATTTTTTTCCTCTTTTTTAATGCAAGCAGCTGCTATTTAGCTATTAATTACATGTTGTATCCATGTGCTACTGACACTCACCTAACTGCTTCCAAGTTCCATCTCCATGTTACATTTTGCGGAAAAAGGTGTATTTCTGAGACTTTTTAAAAAGCATTAAGATTTTTAAATGTTAGGTACATAAAGATTAATAGTTCTCTGTTGTTGTCGTCCTTTTTTTGTGTGGAAATAAATGCAATTTTAATAAGCGATTGCTACTTGAAATTTGGCTGTGTTTTGTCAGTCTCTGAAAGGATAGCTTAAGTTGTGTTTTATCAGAATAACCTAGTAGTTTAATGATACTGTAATTCTAGTTTTTAAAATATATTCAAAAAAATGCTAATGCCCATGCTACCTTTCATATGCATCACAAGACTATACCGTTTCTATGCTGAGAAGTTGTTTGTAGCTTACAGTCCATTTAAATCTTTTAACAGAGAAGTGATGCACATACTACGAATTAAACCTCAATATCCCCTTCACTGTAGAACATACAGCCTTTTGCAAGTAGAACATTTTATATGTCTCTTTCAAGCTTCTTAATTTTAGGTACAATCACACATTTCTTTTCCAGAAGATACAATGCAGAATAAACATGGATTCCGTTAAAGCCGAATTTGTTCCCGATCTAGAAGAAATGTGTTCTTGAGCTCAGGATGTGACAAGTACTTCACGAGTGTGCAGCCAAAAAGGAGGACAGGAAAAAAAAAAATCTGTTAACCTTGGGCAGGAATTTTGACTGTCACTGTTGCAATTACTGTGCAATATTTGTATGACTGCATAATAATTGGCTGATGCAAGTGTGAGAACTAAAATGACCTCCTTGATTCAGGAATCCTTTTGTCAGGGAAGCAATCCTGATTTACATATACCTCATGTGTATACATAGATACATATACATATCCCAAGCAAACCTTTGCTCACATAAACAGCATCAACTGTCACCTTGATGGCATTTCTTGACTTCCATCTTGACTTGCCATTTCTGTTTTTCCCTTACAAATCATGAAAAAAATCAGGAGATTCTTACTGACACTGAAGGGTGCTGGCTCAGTAACGAAACTCCACGAACTAATAAAAAAATCTGCAAATAAAAATAAAAAAAAAATTGTAATACCCAGGAATTAGACATGTAAGAATCTAGCATGAAATATAGCACAAAATTTCCCTTTGCAGCACTCATGCTCCTTTCACATTGATGCAGTGAGGCATTATGCTAAATGACGTTTCAGAGCGCCCACGAGGACATTCCTTTCCAGGCCAGTAAACTTTCACGTTAGGTAAAATTAAAGAGGGAAAGCAACAGGCCTAACTAATTTGTTTGGGGCGTTGCTGGCGCTGAGTCAGCCGGCTGCCTTTCATCTCAACCTCTTGCGTTCTCACTCATCTCCTCTCTTTCCCCCCCCACCTTGTTTGCTTTTAATAAATCATTCCGAAACTCAGCATTAATATATTGAAACCGGCAAGGCGTATCGCTAATAAACACGAAACAGCGATGCCGGCCGCCGCTAAGGTTTTCATTACCCGCTTCGCGTCCCGCCTCTGCCCTGCCGAGCGCGCAATTAGCGCGTTAATTGAGGCGCCGCACGCAGAGCGGCCGTTGCTGCCGCCCCCGCGCTGCCCCGGAGGCCGCCGCGGCCGTGACGGGGCCATTTGAGGGGATCACGGGTCCCTCATCCCGGCTTGCGGCCCATAGAAGCTCCATAGCGGCCCCATGGATGCCCCATAGACGCCCCATAGAGGCGCCCGCTCCACAGCGCCGCGACCTCTCCCTCCATCCGGGTCCCTGCGCCGCGGCCGTTGGAAACGTTCGAACCCCCCGGCGGCCAATCAGAGCAAAGTCCCGCCCTCCAGCAACCTGCTCGCCCGCACCACAACAAGGCTCTACCGCACTCCCGCCCGCCAATGGGAAGCCGCCTGGCTGTGAGCGACGAGCGCAACTGCCAATCCGCGCGGGCAGGGGCAGAAGCACCTTCCAAAAAGAGCTAGGGGAAGGGGGCGGGGCATCTAGGCGTGAAGGCGAATGAGGAGGCGACTTACAACCGGGCCGCGGCGGGCAGCCAATGGGCGGCGGTCTTAGTGCTCCGGCTCGCTTTTTGAATTGGTGTCGGCGGCCGCTCATGGCGGAGGTTTTTGGTGCGGTGGGTGAGGCGGGCGCTGGCGGCCGGGGCGGGAAGCGGTACAGCGCGGGGTGGAACCGAAACCGGCATCGGTACCAGTACCGGCCGGGGCGGGAAGCGGCACCGGTACCGGGCGGCCTTGGGGCCGAGGAGGCTGTGGTGGGGCCGGCAGTGCCCATGGCACCTGCGAGGCTCCGGCGCCGCCCCGGGCCTCCCCGGTCCCCCGCGGCCTCTCTCCTGCACCTGCCGGATTCACGGCCCTGCACGTCTAATCCAGCCACCTCCCCACGCCCCAGCTGCGCTGGGTGGCTGCTCTGGAGGGAAGCGAGCAGCGGGGAAGGGCTGCTGCTGCCTCCTTGCTGCCTCCTTGCACATGCGGTTGTGAGCGTGGGTGTTGTGAAACCCTCAGGTGCTCCCCCAACAACAGGGGTGTCGTGCATTGGTGGGCTAGATGAATTCTGTAGTTATGGTGCTTCTTACCCCCTTGTATGTGAGGGGGGAGTGTGTTGGTGGTGGCTTCTGTACATTCTCTTCTTCCACTTCTTGAAGCTCTCAGTGTGTTGAGTCCAGCGGCTGGTAGCTTTATGTCACTATCTAATCTGTGACTACCGCAATAAAGGGTAGGAATAAGAAGTTGCATGTGACCATGGTAACCGGGTGCTGCATGAAGCAAAACAAAAAACATATTAAAAAATCTGCACACAAAGTGCAATATAGGCTTTTTTCCTGATATGCTCTGCAGTTCCCTTGAACTGCAAGCCCATGTGCTTGTTACTAAGTGAAACAATGGCTGTGTGATGAGAATCGTATCAGTGTGCTTATTGTTAGAAGCTCTTCCCTGTTTTTAATCTTTTAAGAGTTTGCATGATTTTAATATAGTTACATTCTTAACTGGTGCTCTTTCTGGTTGCTTGTCTAACTTTACATACAACTGCCTGTCTTGTAATAATGATCAACAATGCAGAATCTTCCAATATTATTGATGTAATGATATCTTCATAAGAGATTTTCATATCTGGACAGGTGATTCCCTAAAGACCTTTTCTGGATGAGGTTACTTTCTTGCTAGGTCTCTTTATTCTCAAAAAGATAAAATCCAGCTGTGTGGACACGACCTACTAATAGGAAACTTGGCTCCAGAGAGCCTGTGAGACAGGGTGGCTGTGGGGGACTTGGGACTTCACCTCCCCTTAAGGCTTGGGGTCCTAAACACGATGCAGCTTCTTTATCATTCCCTAGAGATCCAATGCTTTGATGCCTCAGTGCTGCTTGGTTTTGCTTCAGCTCTTCCCAGCCTATTCTTATCCATCTCTTCTGTCTTGCCCTTTCTCCTTGTTATTGCTGTGCCCATGGTGGTCTTGTAGACATGGAGAGAAGATGGGCAGAAGAAAGGGCCATGCTATGCAGAGTTGTGTGTGACATTATAATTGCAACAGAGGTGGCAGTTTTGATAGATGAATATACCTAGGTTTATGAAAGGTTTGTCGTATGGGCATAATGCTCAGTGCAATGTCAGAACCTTCTTTGATGTGATATGAAGGCACTATGTATCCTACCCAGAGCCTTAGACATGATCTCCTGAACTCTAGAAGACAGACTTAATATTTTTTTCTACATTGTCATAGCAAAACTCCCAATTTTTAGTGCTTTTATCTAACTTTTCTACCTAATTGGACATGCCTTACAACACTTAAAATGCTACTATCCTGGGATTTTACTACCTCTTTCAGGCAATGCTTTAATATATTATGTTGGAAATGAGCTTTCAAAGAGGCATTTAAAATCTTAAGATGAGCTCCTTTTGTTAAAGAAATACAGGAGTTGTTTCATTACAGCTGTCCAGAGATTATTCCAGTTATTGCTATCGCTGTGCAAATATTTAAATTTGCATGTCTGAGTCACAGGAAATGCATACTTTTGGATACATGGAAGAAAACATACTGTATTCTGGACAGGTGTCTTGGAACAAATCTGCTACAAGATTCCCATAACCTCACATATTTTGTACAGGTAGTTAAGATTTTCCAGTGTGCAACATTTTTTTTAAATGGGCAGGAAAGACACAGCTGTATTCTGCTTGTGAGAACACAGAACCTCTTTATCTGGTGGTGAATGGGTGGTACCTCTGTGTTATAATTAACCTAGGTGTAAGTGTACAATCTATTGTAGTCTCTATATGTTCTTTCAACTCCATTACTCAGCTGCATTTATTGCTTTTGAGGAGTCTGGTATTCCTCTGTTTAAGGTCTGCTTCTTATATTCCCTGGGATTACTTTTTCTAGACTCTAATGTTAAACCAAAATAATCCTGCTCAGTTCACCTAAAAAGTGAAATTTTAGCAAGGTTCTCTGTGCCATAGTTCTTCTCCTAATGTTCTAGATGAACAGTGCTATTTTTAGTCTCAGATCATGCTTATAATGCCAAGGAAAGTTTTATGGTTTATGGTGAAATGTTTTTTTTTTTAGTGAACACTACTCATTTCCCAGCTGTTCCTTTCAAGTACACCCTCTTTGCAGCTAGCAGCCTGCCTAAAACCATTTCGGTAAGAGGCTTCTTATCAGTCCTACCTACCAGCTTTGACTCCTAGTATTCTTTCAGAGCTGCTCCATCAGTGTGAGTGGGATTTTTACTAAAAGTCTTTTTTTTTTTTTTCTTCCTTTTCTCAAGAAGTTTAAAGTTTCTTCTGGTTGCCTTATTCACAAGACTCTTATTAATGTTATTAATGAGCTCCTTTGCAGTTGAAACTTAACTTATTGCATCCATCTTCTAGGTGCTGAAGAGAAATCTGAGACTTAATCATGTCTGACAACAGTACGCTGATGTCTGAAACTGGGAGGAGTCTCTTGGCTGATTCTTCGGTTCTAGATTCAAAAGACTCAAAAGAGAATGTATTTCCTGCATCTATTTCAGATGTTGAAGGTAATGGGAGAAGTCAATTTTAAACAGTATCGTATTTTTACAGTGACTTTGTAGATATTTCAGCTTTCCAAAGCTACTGAAGTGATTTCCTTTTTTTTTTTAAACCACTGAATTGTATGTACTACAGCTCACGTATTTCTACTACTTGTAATGCAGTGGCATCACAGAATCATTGCTGTTGGACAAGACCACAAAATCCTCAAGTCCAACCATAAACCAGTCACCACAATGGCTGCTAAACTATGTCCCTAAGTGTCACATCTATGTGTTTATTGAAAACTGCCAGGGATGGTGGCTGCAACACTACCCTGGGCAACCTGTTCCAAAAATCCCATGGAACTTTTCTGGAGTGTAGGCCATGGAGGTAGTACTTCTTCATTCCTCTGCAGACTTTTGAAAGCTGTATAAATAAAGGGAAAAAAAGCACTTCCCTTCTAAAAGTTGCACTGTCTGATCCCGTTAGTATGCCTAAATAAAAGGACAGGCTTCTTAAGGAAACATTTAAATTTTTAAGGTCCACCTTGTTCCCGATTTAAAGAAAAAATAATTTTTACATTTTTGCTTGATTTAGATCTAAAATGTTTTTTCTTTAATTTTTTTTTTTTTCCCTCTAAACAGAAGAAATGCCTCAGATAGAAACAAGAGTGATCCTGGTTCAGGAAGCAGGGAAACGTGAAGAGCTTCTTAAAGCCTTGGAGGTATGTAGGTTTAAAATGTTTAAAAAAAAAAAAAAAAAAAAAAAAAAGTAATCGGATAATAGAGTTCTAGACTTTCCTGGTACCTTGCTGATTTTGTACTAAAGTTCTCCTTTTCCACAGACCATTAAGATAATGGAAGTTCCAGTTATAAAGATAAAGGAAACTAGTCCTGGTAAATCAGAAGAAAAACTAATAAAAAGTATTATTCATATGGTATGTCATGCAATTAAGCACACGTGATTGCATGCAGCATGTTGCACTTCACTGGGATGGAAATGTGCAGATATGTTTATTTTCTATTAACGGGGTATAGTGATCACAAAATAAACTAATGTTTCTGATGGTGTCATTTGAACCTCACATCAAAATTGGCATTCTCTCTTTTTGTTAAATACTCAGCTGTGGAGTTAATATCTTCAACCCTTAATTAGCAGTGCTTTCTAGCAAGAGGATAGAAAGATCAAAGGAGGCATTCTAATGCATGCTTACATTCAATCAACACTTTCATTAGTTTTTGCTATGAACGGGCTTCTTAATTGGTTAATTGACCTCAATTTCAGATGTGGTTCTCAGCTGAAATATAAAATATGAAAAGTGGTTATCTGTTTCTTGATGTGAAAAACCTAGAAAATAAAATTTCTAAGTAAAGATTGAAAATGGAACTGACCAAACTTTATTTTTAAGCCCTTTTGAAATATCAGGAATAAACAACTTCTGTATTTTAGGTCTTATGCAGCATTAAACTTGCTTCTGCAAGCAATTCGTGTTAAGCTGTAGTTGATAGCAGCATCCAGGAGTACTTAAGCTGTTCTGAGAATTTAGAGGGAGAAATTTTATTAAGCATGTGTGCTTACTTAAGGTTCTCCCTCATCCTCATTATATGGATTTTTGCCAGTACTATATTGCCAGTGTGAACTGACATTTAACTACTAAAACCACTACAATTCTTGTATTTCAAAAATAAGAATTTTAATTTTTTTTTTTTAAGTACTGTTCATAGCTGTTCTTATACTGAGGAATGATTCCAACCATTATGATTCTATGACTCATCTAGCTTTGACAAATACATCTTATGAGTCTCTTAGTGAAATCTGAACTGTCTTTGCATTTACCTTTTTTTCTTTGCTTTTTTCCCCACTTTAATGGCACAAAAGAGTTAAATGCGATACTACTTTAAGTATATTGCTTGAATGTTACTTCTCTTCTTTTCCCAACCTCTAAATCAAGGAAATTAAAATGCCCTACATAAAGATGGACTCAATAGAAGAACTTGGAGATTCTGATTCCCCAGAGTTTGAGACGGTGTTTGTTGTAGCCGACTTCCAAGATTCTGTGTTTAACAACCTCTACAAAGCAGATTGCCGTGTTGTTGGACCTCCAGTAGTACTGCACTGTGCACGGAAAGGAGAGGTATGTGCTTTTGGTCAAATCGTCTGAGCAGTTCGCTCATACAGCGAGATCTAAATAATAAATATTCAAAACAAAATCTTTGTGTGCCTTTGCCACCCATGCATGTGAAGAAGATTCTCTTAGGAAGAGAATTTTGAGGAAAGCAGATTTCTAATACCATTTTATAGTGTTGTGTTGAAGTATTGAGAGAGAAAGGCCAGGTAGACAGTGGTAAGACTGTACAATAAGACAGTACTGTTACTACAGTAGTTGTGGAAATTATTGACCCCCAAAGTTGAGATTATGTCATTACGGAAGGCAGCATGGTCTAGCAGACATTTTTTATTTCCAAAGGCCAGTGTGTAGAAGGAAGTGGGTTGGGAAAGAAAAGGATGTAGCACTGCCCTTGGGAGATGATGTTGCTATAGTTGCTTTATCAGAATTTGGCAAATGTGAAGCTGAAGTGTAAACTGAGTACAGACTTGAACTAATGCATAATAATACATTTTCGTACTAGAAAAAATAGTACTGTATTAGAGATGTTAAAACTCTATGGGAAACTACATGCTTTATGCTAATAAACCAAGTACTTTTGTTTCAGCCACTACCTTTCTCATGTCGTCCACTGTACTGTGCAAGTATGTTGAACTTGGTACTGTGCTTTACGGGATTCAGAAAGAAAGATGAATTAGTAAGTTTTTTCTTTTGTTGTTTTGGATTGGTAAAACCGTTTAACTTGTTTTTAAAATAAACCCCAGTTCTAGCACCTAGTGTGTAACTGTGACTGAGGTTTTTATTATTTTGTTTTGTTTTACCCCCAAAATCCAATGAGAACGGAACTGTTTCTTTATCCAGGCCTTGTGATATGGCTTTTGAATGTCATTAAAATTCATCAACTGACCCTTAATTTTCATATTAGACACCTGTGAATTGATAATATGGCTCTACATTTTAGTCTGGACAAGATGAGTGAAAACTCTACCTAGTGTTAGGACTAGTAGTTAAGTCTGATCAGCTGTATTTAAGCTGGACAGATTGTTTATTTTAATTTTTACTTAACATTTTGTCAGTTATTGTTTTGGGTATAATTGACCATATTACTGATGGATACAATTGCACTCCTTTCTAATGTGTGAAATGTGGTCTAAATATGATTCTGACGTGATATGATGGCCATGAGAATGGTGGTGACTTGGGCAGTCTTCCTCAAGCTCTGCAAAATCTTCATAAAAGAGTTAACCGTTCTCCTGATGTACCAGCGCTACCTTCTCAACAATTTAACTCTGTAACAAAATGCAATGCTTCCCCCCCCCCCAGCCATTTAGTGTAACCTCCTTTAAGCGACACTGTAAATGATGCTTATACCTGTTTTATTCTGTACCGTATTCAAAAGGTGTACTGAAAAACTTTTACCTTTTAATTTTCAGGTTAAACTAGTGACCTTGGTTCATCATATGGGTGGAATTATTCGAAGAGACTTTAGCTCAAAGGTTACACATCTGGTGGCTAACACAACACAAGGAGACAAATTCAGAGTATGTAAGCTCAACTGAATCGAGATTTCTTTTTTTTGCATTTTTGTAAGTAGTGAAGGATATTGGGCTAACTGCATTTCTGAATAAATGTTGAAATAACTATTGATAATCTTGATCACAGAAGAGTTAATTCTAGCCTTTAACTGCAAAAGCACTGTCAAACTATTCTTTAAAGGCTGTGTTTGTCTCTTGCAGTATTTGTCTTAAAAATTGAATGAAAGTGATGATATTTTTCTTGATATGGAAGAGATTTAAATGGACGTTTCACTTATTACAGCTTCCACCTCCCTGTTTTGTAGATTGCTGTGAGTCTAGGTACTCCAATCATGAAAGCTGAGTGGATTTATAAAGCTTGGGAGAAAAGAAATGAAATGTAAGCATCTGCTTTCCCCCGCCCCAAGCTAACACACTGTTTTAGTGGTGTGTAAACTTAAATAGTGACATACTACTGTTTTAGTGATTCTTTTTGTGCATCTCTTTTCAGTGATTTTTGTGCAGCTGATGATGACTTTAGAAATCAGTTCAAGGTTCCTCCCTTTCAAGATTGCATGTTAAGTTTCCTTGGGTTCTCTGATGAAGAGAAAGCTAACATGGAAGAAATGACAGAAATGCAAGGTTACTGTTTTTGAATGGCATTATATATGATATTTCACTAGTACAAATATTGATTAAAGTGGTGCATTGTGAATCCTTTAAGTCTGTGTAAACACAAGTTCCTTGTAAATATTAAAGACTTTAAACTTCCATGTCTGGATGAAACTGTACAATTTTAAAAAGAAATGATTTCAGGATTTTTGAAGTTATCCCAAAAAATGTTATGTGCCATACTTCCTGCTTAAATTTTCATCAGTTTAATGTCAAATAGCTTCATAGTGCTTTCTCTGAATTATACAATGTTTTAATCTTGATATGAAGCTTCATAGGTAAGCAAGTCACTGGATTTTTTTTTTTTTTTTTATATTTTGGTAATGTTTGTGCAAAGAATCTTACTGACAGTAGAGATCCAGCAGATCACAGATAGTGTCCAATCTCCTATTTCTAAAAAGTACCAATCGAACTACAGAAATGGGAGTAATGCAAGCTTGTAATGGTAGGACTTCCTCAATACAGGGTCCTCCTCTTCTTTCTGACCTCTTTAACCTGAAGCTACTTATAAACTTGTGATGTATGCAGGTTGTATGTGTCTAGCTTGTGGACTTAGAGTAACTGTTCCTGGCTTACTCTTCTAAGAAACGAGAAAAACCATTCAGACCAATGCGGCATTTTTAGCAAGATTTTAAAGCCCTCTGAACTGCAGATTCTCTTGGCTTTTTAATGTGTACCTCACTGTTTCATGATATGTCCAACTTATTACTGTCAGTAGACAGCTTTTATGATCAGGAGTGTAATGTAAACTCAGCAACTGATTGCACTAGACTTTATCTGTCTGACTCATCTACTGATGTTAGGTGTCACAGAACTATTAAGCAAGCTACTAATTTCTAAATGTGGTCTTCTGAAGTCCTATTATTTCATCTTGTTTCCTTTATCTAGGAGGACATTATTTGCCAGTTGGTGATGACAGGTGCACACACTTAGTGGTTGAAGAAAATACAGTAAAAGACCTTCCATTTGAACCTTTAAAAAGTCTTTATGTTGTAAAGCAAGAGGTAAGTACTAATAAATTCTTAAAAGAATATTTTCATATGCTAACCAATATGTGAGACAAACTTACCTTTTTTGAATAAGCCACATGTTTGCATATGGATATGCAAACTATCTTAAATATTACTCATTATTTAAATACATTGTAGTTGTAATTAATACATTAATTATTTAAATACATTGTTTTGAACATTCTTAAGTTCATGCGAACCCCTATAATATGCTGAGTTTGTTTTCTTCCTTCTTTAGTGGTTCTGGGGAAGCATTCAGATGGATGCCAGAGCTGGAGAGTCCATGTATTTATTTGAAAAGGTATGTTGAGCTCTCTCATGCTTTAAGTAGCATGTAAAATTAGCACTTGCAATAAGGGTCAGAGTTTAACTTCTTAACATCTAAGCTACAGATAAACCATTATAAATTTTACAACTAACATGCTAATTTGAAGAATGTAAATGGCCTTGCTCTTGCCCTAGCAACTAGTATGTGGTTCTCTTACGCTTTCTGTGTAGAATTTGTCAACAGTGGAAAACCTTTTCCTGCTTCATAAAGATCAAACTTATTATTTAAGCAAAATACTAGTGTAGCTTCCAGTAAAAGTAAGGGCTTTGTCTGGATTCCCTAAATTTCCCTGATAAGAATTTTGTGTACTCATCTCTAAAGCTAGCCCATCATCATTGCAGTGAGTTGAACTGGAAACATATATATTTTTTTCATTTTTACTTACTGTTCTTTCTTTTGTTATTACAGTCAGAGAGTCCAGGCCTCAAAAAGTCTGTGTCGCTACTTTCTCTGAATACTCCAAACAGCAACCGTAAAAGAAGGCGCTTGAAAGAAACACTTGCCCAGCTGACCAGAGAAACTGATATGTCACCGTTCCCACCTCGGAAACGCCCCTCGGCTGAACATTCGCTCTCTATTGGGTCCCTGCTGGATATTTCGAACACTCCAGAGTCAAGCGCTACCAATGGAGGTAGAGCTAAAACCTTCATTCAGGCATTTGCAGGGATTAAGATCTTGCTGCAAGTTGTGCGACTCATAGTGGTGGGGGAAGTCTGACAGATTCTGCTACAGGTTTCCTGAGTAATTCCAGGCTTTCTGCTCTTCAAAATGTACAGAAAATAGAATAAGAGTGAGTGAGGAATTCAGTGACTGGCAGAGGCCGTGTTGGCTCCTGTCCTCGTAACAGGCATACTCAAATCTGAAAGAAAACGAGGAAATGGTTTGCAAGTAATAAATAGAGTGCACAGGACAGTGTTACTTGAAAATGCTTGGAATAGTTTGCTGAAAATCTGCAGCAGTGTAGTTAACAGTAAGCCATCCCAAATCCCTCTAGTAAAATACTTGGAAAAAAGAGAACCAAGATACTTGGAGAAAGGAGAATAAAGGATCCTTTTCTAAAGGAACTGAAGAGAAATCCTGCAAAACCCACTCCTCCTAGACCTTTGAATTGGTCTGTTGAGATAACATGGTTTGTTGGCATAAATAGTGTTATGTTTAGAACTTCACAAGAACATAAATCACCGTCTTGTTTTGATGGGTTAATTAGCAAAGAATTTTTAATGTTTTTGCGCATGGCTCTCATGGAAGAGAGAACTGCAACATCAGGGATTAGTCAAAAAGCTAGTAACTGAGTTTAAAAACAAGTCCCAGTTCCATCATACAGAGGAGGTACTGAGAGTTGCTACTGGTAGAAAATTGTATACAGCTCAAATAACTTGCACAGCCTGTAGGTGGTGATTCAGAAGGAATGCAGTAAGGATCAACCTATTATCAGAGACCAGCGTTATAACTAGCGTTATCTAAGGATAATGCTAGTATTATTGTGTCCCGTGACACAAGTTTTTGGTAGTCCAATATCAGCAAGCAGTTTCAGAAAGATTGCTATTTTTAAAACAACGGGTTAGGTACTTATTTCAGGCTAGCTGTGATAGTAGTGAACTTTCTTCAAAGTTCTCTGCTATCAAATACATATAAAAGTATTAAAAACTGTCCCATCAGCTCTGACTAAGAGAAAATTACCTATGTCTGTCTTTCCTAATAGGATAAAACACTGTAAATTTGAAAGGAAAGATTAATAATAACAAATGGCTTTTTGCTACATATTTAATACAAGGGGAGTGGCAGTTGAAAGATAATTGCTTACGTGGCAAATGGAAAATATATGTATGTCATAGGTACAAATAATGTTCAGCATCTAACCCTCAGTTTCTGTGTAAGAGAAGGTTAAGTCATTGCAGAAACAAAAAATGGTCTACCAACTTGCATTATTTTTTAAAATTAATCTTATGATTGTTGCAATTCTACAATAGGACTTCATTAAAATAATTTTCTAAAGACTGCTGTTATCTGCAGAAGAACCTACAGAATAGCCTTAATAAAGAAAATATCTTTCCCTGAGAACTTTGAAGGTTTCTGTTTTTAAGAATGAGCTTTATAAGGGTTATATTGTAATAGAGATGTGTCTTTTGCTATATCTCCTCTTAAGAAACGCCAAAATCCTGTGCAAGGCCTTCTAAAAACTCAACGCCTCTGCCACTGAAGCAGTCCGCAAGATGGCAGGTTGCGAAGGAATTATATCAGACAGAAAGTAACTACGTTGATATTCTAACAACAATCATTGAGGTAAGCTGGTTCTAAAGCAGCTGCAGTCTGTAGTTGTAACAAGATGTCTAGTATTTTAGATCAGTGGGTATTTTTATTCCTTCTTTCACCTTTAATCTCTCCCCAACCTATGATCTTCAGCTTTTTGAGGGTTTCAGTATTTCAAAGCTCCATAAAAGACTACAATGAAAGTAAGTCTTGTCAGTAAAATGACATGTTAAAAGTGCTTATTAAATCATAAAGGCTGAATTTATGCAATAGGGCTTGTAGTTGATATGAAAAATACCAAACTTTAAGAAAATAGTATCTTCATTTTGTTAAAAATTACTCCAAGAAGATCAGAATAGCTGCAGCTTTTATCACAAACTCATTTGCACTGCAGCTGATCAGATACCTAGAGAATGAGTTACAATGTGTGTGAGTAGAAAGAGATGAAAGGAGGTTATGCTGGAGTAGCAGAGTGCTTGTATCTTAAAACCCCACCTTGTAACAGTCTTGTTGAGAGGGTGTAGAATACCTCAAGATTATGGAGAAGTGTGATTTGCAGGAAAAATACTACTTTCACAGCTATTTCTAAGCCAGTAAGGGGAGGATGGGAGGGAGAAGAGAAACTAGTAAATAAGTCTCATTCTTTTTTCTTTCCTCCTCCTATCCTGTAATTCATCAGTTGTTTCAAGTACCTCTGGAAAAGGAAGGACAACTGGGAGGACCAATCCTTGCACAGGAAGAGATCAAGACCATATTTGGCAGCATACCAGATATTCTTGATGTGCACATCAAAATCAAGGCAAGCTTTTTCTGTAACTTCTCTGTAGGGGAAGTTTATGCAGACAGCCTCAGTCAGTGTAAAATTTAAGACATATTTGCTAAGTGGAATTTAAAAAGCGTGGGTGTGTGGGTTTTTTTTTTTTTTTTTTTTTTTTTTCTCTCTCTCCTTCTTCTCCCCAACCTACTATAAAACTTGCCTTTTCTTTAAAGAGCTTGAGCCAGTTTTCAAAAATAATCAGCTCCTTAAAACTGCCTTAGATTTTTGCCTCTAAAGATGACCTGGTACTGAAGCCTCTTAAGTGCTGACTAGAATTCTGTATCAGATTGTATTTTTAAGTTCTTGTAACGTTCTCTGTGTTAACATGTGTTTTGACTTGGATTGTAAGCTCTCTACTACAAGAAGTCATCACTAGGTCTCTCGGCAGATTATATTGCAGGTGTTCAGCAAATACAAAACCATAAAATCTCTCTTAAATATTGTCACATATCTGTTCTTGTCTACATTTAACACTAGACCCTTGAAATAAAATGGTTTGTGGACTGATACTTGTAGCTCACTGTGTGGGCTGGGGGAGGAGGTTGTTTTTTTTTTGTTTTTTTTTGTTTTTTTTTGTTTTTTTTTTGTTTTTTGTTTTTTGTTTTTTTTTTTAATTCTTGGGGACCTGTCTAGGTAATCACCCTTAGAGATAAGGAGAGGAAAGAAGACTATGTTTGCTTGTGTGACAACTAGCATGTGGTACAGCATACAGGGTAGACAAAGTTGCTTGGATGTGGTCATCTGTTTTCCTTCCTCTTCAGTGTGATTAAGATAAGAGGATAGATGGTGGAAACAAACCAATGTTAATGACAGATTCCCTTCACTTAAGGTGAATCCTGAACTCCAGTTGTGCCCTTGTGACCCTGTTATAAGCTGACAGAGAATAAGCTTTATCCTTATCAAGCTGATACAAGCTTAACAGCTTGATCTCACTTTCCTTGACACCCTGGTGCAGCAAGTGAGGGAATGATCGTTCTGCTTCAATCCTATATTCTGTTTTGGAGATAAAATCCTATACTAGTTTTGCACTTTTCTAATTGCAATTAATTCAACTCTGTGTATACTTCTTTTTAATTTCACTTGGATTGTGTTCAGTAGTTTAGTGCACACATTGGTGTTCTCTTGTAGTAGAGTTGGCTAGTGCTGACACATTGCTGCACTCTGCTTACGTTGCTTCAAAGTTGCATGTTTGGTTTGATGGGGTCTTTTGTCATCGACCTATGTGACTTAATCTGAAGTTGTTTAGATTTTAGGATAGCCTATTTTATTAGCTGTATGTTTCTGTGAGGACTCTGCTTTGTGAAACACACATTCTAGCAAGGTTAAAATATGCAGCAAAGGGACCAGTGTGAGAGATCTATAATGCTGGGATATTTTTATTACTGTTATTTTAATTCTAGGTAGGCTAACAATTACTATTTGGTTCTCTGATAGCAGAGTTCAATTATTCAATAAAATTTGCTTTACATTCCTTACTTATAGTGGTCCTCACGATAGTATCCTATAGGTAAATATCTTCTGTGTTTTCACAGTCTAACTTCTGCTTCTGGTGTGTGTTATTATTCTAAACTAGTTCTGCATGTTCTTGTCTCCTTTCTCCACTCTGGCTATAACTTAAATGCTATTTTGAGTTAAACTGGAGAAGAAACTTAGAGAGGTCTTGTCAGGAGGACTTGATAAACTGTCAATTGGATATATTGCTTAAGAGTAGTAAATGTCTACTTGCTAAGCTTGCTTGCTACATGAAGAGAACTGAGTAAAGTAAAGTGTAGTGGTTGGAATGACATGTAAACTATCCCATAGTACATAACTATTATGTACAGAGACCTGTGACGGCTGCTTTGGTTGGATGATTCATATTTTCTTACCTTACTCCTGCATGTATTTTTAGGAAGACCTGGAAGATCTTATGATGAATTGGACTGAAAGCAGAAGTATTGGTGATATCATTCTTAAATATGTAAGTTTCTACTTCTCATTTATAGCTTTATTTTAAACTATTGTCTGTCTTAGATAAATAATCTATTTGTATTTCATCTGGCAAGCCCAATTAAAGCACTGCTGAATGAGAAAGAAGTGTATCAGTCTATCTCATGGTATTTTCTGTTTAGAATTATTAGCTCTAAATTGGATGATACAGTTGTCTTGTAGAGGTAATTCAAGCTTACGCAATCAAGCTGAAATGTGTGTAGCTTGTGATAGGGGTAGAACCTTAGCTACCTTTTGCTTCTGACCAATTGTGAAAAACTTGGAATTTCACAGGAATGCCTTGCATTCTTCCTTCAAGTGTTGACATATAAAAGTGCATAAGGACTCTGTTTTCCACAGTACAGTGTGCAGACTAGGTAGGCTAGTTCTGGGACTGCAATGCATTTTAAGATATGTCTGCTAGACAACATCTGCTTTCACAGACTTGTTTATATTGGGGCAAACAGTGCTGCACTTTCAGATGTTCTTGATCTTAAGCACTGCTTGTGATAGTCTATAATCTTTCAAAGATGGTAGTATACAATACGGAAAATATCTATATGCAGTTTCCAAAATTCTTGCCAAAAATATCTTGCTAGGTGGTAATCTACCTTTTTCTTAAGTGCGCAACAATTTTTGTCACCTCATAACAGAGCTGGCCATACTTAACCAACAGCATTAAGTCTTGGGCATCTGGCATGCAAAAATATCTAACTTTTGTTTTCATCTTATATTTGTTATTTTATTAAGCTATGCCTGAGTAGCTTTGGTCATATGAGTATATATACAATGCTACATGATATGTAAAGTGGAGTCATAACAGTTGTTTTTCTTTCAGTCAAAAGACTTGTTGAAAACATACCCTCCATTTGTGAATTTCTTTGAAATGAGCAAGGAAACTATTACAAGATGTGAAAAACAGAAGCCAAGATTTCATGCCTTCCTAAAGGTAAGTGTCTGCAAAAGTATTCTCCCCTGTCCCCAACGTAGTTTAATTATATGAATCTATTAATGAAAAATATTCTGATTATACTCTCAAATATGTGTCCTTTTTCTTTAAAGATAAGTAGAGCTGCTTCTCTTTCATTTCTTCCTCCTTTATATGTCTTAAAGACTTGTAAGTTAAATTCCTTTAAGAAATACTGTCATCAGTGGTAAAGTTTCAGGGAGTTAAAATTTCTCAACATTCCTTGTGACTAATGAATAGGAGTAGAAAATTGGAGATCTAGAGGGGAAAAAGAAGATGATCCTCACCTACAAAGGTGTATAGCTCATTAATATTGCAATATGACCTAAACTCCTCTCTTGTATCTAACAAGTGTCTGCCAAATATTGGGGTCATCAAGCTGACAAATATCATATCCCATCTTTTAGTTATCAGTATTTAAATGTAGAAGCAAATGAGAATATACCCCATATGCAAACTGTAGCATCAGCCTCTGGAATAGGGACTGTGAGGGAAAGATAATATGGAGAGTTTAAAAACGAATACTCAAGAGCATAAAAGGGATAAATACTAAAAATGCTGTGTAGATTTGAATACAATACATTTTTTAGTGTGATCTATTAGTGACAGCACATCAGAAGCATTTGTGTTGAGCAATTCCGCATATTTTTTTAACACAATACTTGTTTCAAGGGAAACAATTATATTCATGAGACTTATTTCCTTTCTGTTCTTTTCACACAGATAAATCAAGCTAAACCAGAATGTGGCCGTCAAAGCTTAGCTGAACTCCTTATCCGTCCTGTTCAGAGGTTGCCTAGCGTTGCTCTGCTTCTAAATGGTAATCTAATGATATTGTGTATTTTTTTTGTATTAGTCTATGAAGATATTAAAACTAAGCAAATGGCTGCTTTTGTCATAATTAGGAACAGCTTTTCCTCCCTAAAACAAGTCTGAGTGTTCATAGTGCTTTAAGTCTGAAACTGTGTTAACTTCAAAGCAAACTGCCTTCCTATTTCTTCTCTACATTCTCAAGACCATTAGTTTTTAAAGGCCTGGAAACTTATACTGTTCTTCTTTAAATCATAGATCTTAAGAAGCATACAGCAGAAGAAAACCCAGACAAAGTAACTCTAGAGAGAGCTATTGAATCATTGAAGGAAGTGATGACGTAAGTGATATTCTAAGAAACAAACTACCATGTGTTTAGTTCTTAGTTTCTGCTTTAATTTAGAGCATACTATTGCTGTACGCTTAGTCTGCATGCAGATATACATAATTGCATGTGTTCTTCAGATTATGGTGACTGTTATTTTTGCACAATTCCCCTTCATAAGAATGGGTGAAGGGGGAACAGAATATGAAAAGTTTAAGCTACACATCTGCTTTGCCAGATGTCTCCCTCTTGCTGCTCTCATGCTCATTCTGTATCAAACCTTTCAAAAGGAGTCTGTGGCTTTGTTGTCCAGTGCTTCTACCTGAACAACTGATCACTTCCCACCTCAGTGCAATGTTGACTTTTTGAGTTTTCTGTTTTGTCCCAACCTTTTTTATTTCTATATGTTCCTTCCTTAGTGGAAGAAATGTTTCCATTTCAGTGGAAGCATGCATATACCTCAAAATTTAAAGAACATGTTGCTGTTAGAAAATTAGTTGTTTGTTTGTTTTTGTTTGTTTGTTTTAGCTACTCCTGGCATCAATCCACCAGTTAAATAGCTTGAGTCTTAAGCTAATTAGATAAATCTCACTTCTTCTGAAGTGTAATGTATGCTTCCCTCAGAGACACCCTTTGCTATTTGCCAAATGGTTTAATTTTAACAAAACTGTTTATTTTTCTCTATAGCAGTTATGCTTGCACATGTTCCTTGAGTTCTGTGAGCTGTTTCCCCTGGCTTGGGAAAAACTACAAGATGTAAAGAACTGTATTGAACTGGTTCCATGATCATAATCTATGTGTTTATATATCAAATAATATGTTAGCTACTGATATTGTGCACAAGACTTATAGATCTGAAGTTTCCTGTGTACTTAGCATATAGTGTTTGAGCATTTCTTTCTAAATGATCAAGCATATTTGATTTTTGCATTTTCTATTATTGCTGTATGAGCTATATTTCTTAATGTTTAACTGCATTATTTTATACATTCTAAATACAATGCATTCATTAGTGTTGCTTGATATTGAAAATAATATGTTTCCTTCAGACACATTAATGAAGACAAAAGGAAAACAGAAGCACAAAGGCAGATCTTTGATGTTGTCTATGAAGTTGATGGATGTCCAGTAAGTAAATTCTTTGAAGCTGCAGAACTAAAAAAATAAATGAGAGGTAGTTTGTTCCTGTTGTGGAAGTACTTAGGTTAAAATGCAAAAGTACTGTTTAAACAGATTCCAGTGTTCAGTTGCAAGTGATAATCCAGCCCTTGAATTAAATGCTTAATGAGCTTTTTACTTCTATCTTCCAGGCCAATCTCCTGTCCTCTCACCGAAGCTTAGTTCAGCGTTTGGAAACTGTCGCGCTTAGTGATGACCTCTGTGACAAGGGAGAGCAGGTCACACTCTTCCTGTTTAATGATTGTCTAGAGGTAAGATTATTATGTAAGTACACCTTGTGAATTGAATTAAAAAATGCTTGATGCTAAACACTATAAGCAAGTAAAATCCAGAAGCATCTGAAGCATAATTAAGTCAGGGCAATGCATGCTGATGTTACTTTTGTATAATATAAGACAACACAAGGATGTAGTCAGTGCTCTATGGTTGTCCTGCAGCAAGATCAAAAAAGTTAACATTGAAAAGCAATGAAATGCATTCCTTTATAGAAAAGAGAATTAATATTGCTTCCTGGAAATAAGGCTGGTAGTTCTAATATGGTGGCATAGATGACTGATGCTTGTCTTGATGGTCATTAAACTTTTTTCCATAGATAAATGCAAGAGTATTTCTGCACTGTGTGCTTGTGTGCATTCTTCTCTGAACAATTCTATGTACAGATACATAGATATGTACTGTGGATACTTGTAAATTATGTATCCATATACTTTCTTGCTCTGTTTAGAGTAGATTATTCACAAAATGTTAAACTGCTTACCTGAATTACACTTTGAATGTTACCAGTGGATAAAAGCGTGTGGAAATCCCTGCCTCAGCAGCATGTTAGTCCTTCTAAGATTTATTTGTACTTAAATATAAAATGCCCAAATATGAGTGTGGTCAACAACAGAGAGAGGAGAAAAAAAAAAGTAAAGTAAAACCCACACAACTTGATACAAATATGGCATGATGCCTGGTTCTGATTGTTCCAGTCTTATCTGCTGCAGAGGTCTACACTAGAATTCTCTCCAAGTTATTTACTGAGATTGTAGTCTACTATAAAAGAAAACATTTTAATTTGCTTTTGCAGCATACTGTTCAAAGAATATTTTTTTTTAATAGCTATTTTGTGTGTAACATATTTGAGGGGGGGGGGGGGAAAAAAAAAGGAAATTCAGGGCAGGTCTGCTCTGTGAATTGGCTCAACTTCGTCCTATGCTTATCTTTTGGCAAGCCTAGGGTCGTCATCTCTTGATGCTTGTTCTGAATTTCTCTGGAACATCATGCTCTCTGCTGTAGGTTATACAACTGTCACGTGTCCGTGCTGAATAGGATTACTGTGCTTCGGTTGGTACATCTTTTGTTTAAAAAAGTATTGGTTTTGTTAAAGCCTGCAGTAATTCCTACGCAGAAAAACACCTGCTGTTTCCTGTAATAAAAGGAGTGTACGCGTGGGCAACAGCAAGTGGTTCTTCTGGGACACAACACCAAAATTGGTTTGTGCACATAGATGTTCTTGTCTGTTTAAAATCTAGGATGCCTTGTGGAAGGATTTCCTTGTTCTGCAGGGTAGAATTGAGGTTTACGATGCAAAATTGCTCTGCCTCTGACTCTTCAGAGCTGAGGGTATTAATGCTAAGTAGCAAGTATGGCTGGGCCACCTGAAGACTTAGATAGTAAATAGTGATATAAGTGAGCTCCATGAAGATTTATGTGATAAGGTAATTGTAACCTCTTCAGAGTGTTTTTCCCATATGCAAGATATCAGCTGGAAGGGCATTAGCAATATGCCTTCCATTTTTAACCTCTTATTGTCTTCTGCTTAATTGCAGATTGCAAGGAAACGGCATAAAGTTATTGGTGCTTTCAAGAGCCCCCATGGTCACACCAGACCTCCTGCCTGTCTCAAGCATGTTGTTCTCATGCCTCTCTCCCAGATCAAGAAGGTGCTAGACATCAGGGAAACAGAAGGTTTGTATGTTTTGAAGTACCTTAATAGTTGCTGAGAACTGGTTTAGCGTGTGAAGGATGAAGGTTGGCTGTCATGGGAGAGAATACTAGGATATAGTTGCATTGTATTTTATGATGTGTGAAGTGTATGTGTGGGTTTTTTTTTTTTTTTTTTTGTTCTCGTTACAGTATAATATTTAATTTTGATTTGAGGCTTATGTGATTGGAAACCCAATTGCAGAACACCAGTTACTGATTGCAGTGAGCTTCAGTACACTAAAATTTTGGGAGTGGTCAGCTGCTCTCTCTTACAGGATTGTTCTTCTGATGCATCTTTTCTGAGCTAGAGAAAGTGCAGTCTCACTTCTTTCTTGGCTGGTTTTAGCACACTTCAGCTGCCTCTTATAGAGGAGTATCAGCAGTGGATTAATTTTCTGCTATCAAGTGAGCAACATCTGTCAGATTTCTATAAAAAAAATCATTGTCACTTGAGTAGTTCAGTATGTCATAATTAATACAGACTTCTTTGTTCCTGTGTTGCCAAAATAGGTAAACATTGTTCACTATGTTCTCTCTTGGTTAAGAACTAATCTATCTGACACTTCACGAGTTTAAAAAATCAGATTGAGAATGAGATTAACATTTACTGTTGTACCCAGTGCAATCGACTAGTCTATAAACTACTGCATGCAAACTATCTGGTGATTAAAGCTGTCTGAACAGGTGATTACAGCCCCTTGATACAGTAAGGATGTGGACAGAACACATGGCGGCTGTATCACTGGCAGTAGTGTTCTTGTGCAAATAAAGTTAAATCCTTGCACTAAACTGTTTTTGTCTCTGTCTAGTGCCAGGCAGAAAAAGGGTTAATTCTTCTCAAGGTTTTTATTTCTAGCTTTATATGAAATCTGATTATTTTTACCACTTGCCATTTTTTTTAAACTGCAGATTGCCACAAAGCTTTTGCCTTGGTTGTGCGGCCACCTACGGAGCAGAACAACAAACTACTCAGTTTCCAGATGACAACTGAAGAACCTCCTAAAGAAGACTGGTTGAAGACACTGTGTCGGCATGTAGCTAACACAATTTGTAAAGCAGATGCAGTAAGTGCTCTAGAATCCCATCATAGATTGCAAATGGTTTGTTTTAAATACAGGAAGTTAAAGAACTTGTTAATATCAGGCATGCTACAGAAGTAGAGCAGAAAGCATTTGCTGCAGCATGACTCCAACTGACTACTTAAAATAGATTAGGAACATAGGTTAATATTTGTAGTAATAATAGATATCTGTGTAATAAGTAAATCTGTATCTATTCCCTCATGACACAGCACACTCAAACTCATGTGCTGACAGATCATAACATGCTATACCAAATCCTGCTGATTACAATTTGTGTAGCTGCCCAGTTGTAGCAGCGAGATTGTACTTCTTCCCTACTGATTTAAATCTTAAATTAAATTTCAGTTAGAGCAGGCCCCTCTCCACTCTCCATTTTTTTAGACGTGTTTCACTAAATCTGTTGCCAGGAAAGAACCACTGAGTTTGGCTGCCGCATGGTGGCAGTAAAGGCTTTAACTCTACTGCTTTGTCCCATTGCAGAGAAATTGCACAGAGCTTTCGCTCTCATAGGCTTATAATTTCAAAGTAATTTTTAAGGTGAACTATCTTTTCTTAAAAAAAAAAAAAAAAAAAAAAAAACACAATAAAAAAATGCTCCCAGCAACCTCCTGCTCCTATTGCTTCCTCTGTTTTCCCTCCTCTCCCTCTCTCGTGAATAGCTAGCCAGAGATTGCTTTGCACGTGCTGGAGTTTAAGAACGAGGCATGAAAAACTTGTGGGTATTCTGAAACATCTGCTGGTATTAACTTGAAAGTTTTAGTCGTAATATTTGATAGCTGGGGCTATCAAGATTTCATTTTGAAAGAGTCAAAGGTGTACTAGAGGGCTAAAGGGATATGTATGTTATGAAACCCCCTCAGGCACACTTCAGAGCTATTACCTTTATTTTGGTCAACGCCGCATTTGAAACTGAGTCAAACCAAACATAAAACTGATGGATGAAGTGTTTCCATAAACTGACTGCAGCAGTAGCTAATCTTGTGAAATGTCGTGAAAGCAAATAGCTGCTTAACTGTATATTGGGAGTGAACAAGGGAAGAATATGACAATTAAGAACCTCTCAATTTGAGCTAATGAGCTAGAGAATGATATTTTGACAATAGCTGGTATTACTGTGGGTGATTATTAAGGTGATCTTTGTCTATAGGAGAACCTCATTTATACGGTTGATCCTGATTCAATTGAAGTAAATACTAAAGATATGGACAGTACATTAAGCAGAGCATCCAGAGCAATAAAGAAAACATCAAAAAAGGTAAGATAGTCTGAAGACACTATTTCTCAGTAAAACCTGCTGAAGTCAGAACTGTGCTAGTGTTCCTCCTCTAGGCCTAGGACTTATGGTAGTGACAAGATAAACTTAATCTGAGCTAAAACTCTAAGTATAAGCTCCTTAAAGAAATCAGGGGAGTGTTTGGGGTTTTGACTGAGTAGTTTTGGAGTATGTGCATATAGGCCCAAGTATTATGGTCATAAGTAATATACAGTTGTTTCAGACTGTTACAAAACTTGTTTTCAGTTTAGTGTTTTGAGTTTTTTTTTTAAATGTAAAACTGACTTCAGCTCTGCTTTTGGCATATTGAATGAGTTAAAATCTTAACACTAGACATAATGACCTAGTTCTAAATATCTTCAAAGACTGATGTAGTTGATATATGACCTGGGTGATAAAATAAACTTCTACCATGCCACAGAGAAAGTGCTGAATGTTGGTTTTTGCCTGCAGAAGTAAATGCTCCTTTGCATGGGGATAGTCAAAACCAGACAAGTGCACCCTGTTCTCCTGAAAGTCTCTACTCTGGGGCTGTAGGGAGGAAGGTTCCCTCCCTGCTCTGTCACCTTGGCTGTGCTGTGTCAGGTTCCACTAAAGATTATGGATTTGTGGTGACTGAGTATGACAGCAAGGAAGGAATCTGCTCCCCATCCTTGGCAGCTTTCCAGAAGGCTCATTATGTTCAAGATATTACTATTTCCTAGAGAAAACTGTAGAGGCTGCTATAGTCTGGAAGCATGCATCTGTCCTGCAGATGTTAAATGTCTGGATAGTAGTCTGTGATAGTTATCGTAGTCTGTGGGGTGGATGTATTTTTTGTGTGTGTGTGTGTTACTTCAGAGTTCTTTTTGTCAATGTATGACAATACTTGTCAAACTTCTCAGGTTACAAGAGCGTTTTCTTTCACCAAAACACCAAAAAGGGCTCTTCGAAGGGCTTTAATGACGCACAGTGCCATAGAAGGACGAAGTCCCTGCTCAAATAATGAGAGTTATATAGGCAGCCGCCTGCCTAGTACATCGTCACTAGCGGTAAGTGGTTTGGCTGTGCAGGCCTAGTAAGTAACCTTAAGATCACTAATTTTTAATGCCTGATGCAAATCATATTCAAACAGTTTTAAGATGCACTGTGAATTTTTTAGCTATATTCATAGATGTGTTACTTTGAGCAGAATCTTTCAATGAGAGAATGTTTAACATTTTGAAAATTCAGAAAAATCTGTTATAAATACTAGAAAACAGGAGTTACCTAGTACAGAGGAGCTGGAAGTTTGTCAGACATCCTCTTCTCAGCAGGTGAGAGGTTCCCAACATGCAGTCCTAGAAATCTTAAGGCAAGGTACATGAGTGTGCTGTACAAACTCGGAATAGTATGGTGGAAATATCAATGGAACTAGTGAGATGACACTAGACAAACTGTGAAAAAAGAGTGGAAAATATTTTTAAAAATGTTTTGAGAAGAATCTTAAAAAAACGCAAGTGAATTAACCTCTATATGAAAGTAAGAAATTCTAGTAAAAATATATTTTTCTAAATAATGCAATCTTTTACCCTATGCCATGCTACACATTGCAGCTCTTCTCTGCCATTTCCTAGTGCAGCCTAGTATAGCAACTAGATCTGTAGGGATTTTTTCATCATCTTTCCTTTCATTCCTAGTATTTGAGTAAATAGTATGCTGAGTAAACATATTCTTAAGCTTAAGTTTGTAGGACATCTTGCTGTCAGGCCTTTGTCCTGTGTATTTTTCTCTAACTGCCTAACCTTAATACAGAGATGATTCGGTGTACTTGAGTTGCTATTTATTAGATTTGTACAACATCAAGATATTGCCCTGGTGTCCCACTTGAGGTAGGCCTACAGGGATAGGAATTAATAAGAGGGGGTGAGAGAAGTATCACAAGATCCCCTGGCCTTAAAGGGGCAGGGAGAGGGGAACAAACTGTGAGTGGTTATAACCTGTTCTGTCTTGATTTTCTTTCTTTGTTTAAAGTTTGCCTAGCAATTTCTATTTTATTTTTTATAAACCACTCTATTCCGTCTTCATTTTGATACAGCACTGGTTTTGTATCTCAGGGAAGTGTCAGCCATACCTTCTTTCCCGCCCCCTTTAATGATGGGTACTTGGAGCTGGTAGTAAAGACTGTTTTTTTTCCATTAAGTTTCACAAATTCTTCCTAGAGGACCCCCTATGGCTTAGCAGCGGGGTGTGTATTGATAGGGGCTCTGTGTGTGCTGTTGTGGGTGGGTTTTTTTTGTTTTTGTTTCCTCTCTCTGTGCTTACTGTTCCACTCTACTGAGCTTGCATAAAGTCTCTTTTGATTGAATCTTAAGATGGGGTCAGAGCAGAAAGACATTTTCAAAAAACTGCAGTTTTACACATTATGCACAGGCTATTATAATGTGTAATAAACAAGAAATGGGAATGGGTTCAAGATGTAAGTGTAATAAGCATATATATTAATTTCCAAGGAGAAAAAAGAGGGTTGGATTTCAGCCCCTCAAACTGGGGAATTAATTTGGCCTTACACTTGCAAGAAAACTGTCTGAGTCCATTGAGAAACAAAGTTGTTATTCAGACAAATTGTTCTGTTCAAATAATATTCTGGCACAGCAGTCATGGTCTATGCTACCCCCACCTCAATGTAGGAAAACAATAGAGCAAAAATCCCAATGGACATAGGTGTTCAGGTTGATTCTTTGTTTAGATCAACTATTGTACATCTTTCTAATCATAGATTGCTTTTTGTCTTCTACATACAGCCTAAATGGATATTGAGTGTCTGGGTAATGTTCCCTGCTCCAGTCCTTTTGCTAGGAGCTCTCTCAGTCTTTGCAAATATTTGTCTTCCAAGTGCTGTAGAAAGCAAGGGGGAAAACAAACAAACAAACAAAAACCCTCTTCCAACTCAACTTTGTGCTCTCCTTTCTGTAAAGGATGGGGTGAGGGGAAGGGGGAAAATAGTTCTATGCAGTACTTGAGAGTAATAAGAGCTGCTATGTATACAGAAGATTGGGATTTAACTGAAATATTGTCTAATATCTGCAAGTAAGATATGTCATAAACAGATATTGGACTGCACGATGAAATAACATGCCCAGAATATCCCTATTTACCAGGTTCTTCAAGCATGCAGGTGCCCTGAGCTATATAACTGCTGTGACCTGTTGATGTTTGGAAAAGCCTGGCTGTGGCATAGAGCAGTGCAGGATTGCTTGTTGAAGTGCTTGAAGGACTAACATAAAAGGACTATAAAATTTGAGTTGGTTCCAAGAGGTTAATGTTTAATGCTTCACACTGATGCATTAGTTTCACTGTAATTAAAAGTCCCAGGAGCAGAGCATGCTCCTAGCACTAGAAAAGTCAGCCTCTTGCCGAGTTTCCTAACCTAGACAGGCTCAAGTAAAGCTTTTCACAGGTTGTTGTGATATGGTCTGCTGCTTTCTGTTGCTAAGAAGACATGTGCTCAGCATCTAATTTAGGCCTCAAATCTGGTAAGAATACAGTAACTTGCAGGATCTAAGGGGAGCTCTGTTTCTCTAAGAAATTAGTGTAACATTTTTTTCTTTAAATATGGAAGGAGACTGTTACTACAAAAAATAATGCAAGATGTGCATTAGAGTTTAACACCTATTTTTCAAAATGCATTCTGCATCTCAACAGGCTGATCACAAGGAAGATCTTTAAAGAGTTTTTCAGTCTAAGCATTCCACTTGTGTTAATTCAAAAATGATAAATCATTAATTTTAAAATTGTCCCTCTTCATTCTTCTCTCCTGATGCATTCCTTACCTCATGCCTCAAACATGAGGGATGACTATTGTACTACTGATACTAAATATATGACCAAATAACTTCTTTTTTTCTTTCCCCAACAGGCTGTTCCTTCTCCTTCCTTGGTCAGCCTTCCTTCCATCTTTGAGAAAAGGAGTCACACGTTAAGTCGATCAACAACCCACTTGATATGAAACAGTTTTAAAATACAATATTATATTGTAGTGACCAACAAGCAGCTGGCTGTTCGAATGACCTGTTACTGACATTAATGGTACCTTAGTCATTAGCACTTAGCAATAATTAGCAAAATGTTAGTGAACACTAAGTTAATCACAAGAGGTTTTTAGTTGTATTGAAGCAGATCAACTAATCAGTGGAACAAGCAACTTTGTCTAAGACATTTGCACAAATCTTTTTCTCTCACCAGCATAATGGAAGCATCCTCTCTCATTAGAAAGTGTCCCCTCTGGGCAATGAACTAGTTTGTCAGATTTTGAAATGAAGATGATGATCGTGTAACATACCGCTGTTTCGGATGACTCTTGTGCTTGCCTTACTTCATCAGCTGGCTGAGCGATCTAAATACCTGAGCTGCTGATGTCTTCAGTGGAGATGTGTTATGAAGTACCTGACCTTTTAAGTATGACAGTTGACCTGTTGTACAGCTGCTTATTCCAGATATTTTGTAAATGTAGCTGTTTATAAAGAAATAGATTCTTATTTTACTGACTCCATTATGGTCTTCTGCAGTCTCACTGTAACACAGTGGTAAGTTATGTAGGTTTATCTGAACAGTAAATTAAAAGGCCAGGACTTGCTTTGGGCATCCAAGGTGATTCAGGACAATTCAACTCTTTGAAGTGGAAGTATGAGGAAAAATAATGTGTTTGTGTGTGTTTGTCTGTTGTGTTTTGTTTTTCTTCCTCCTTCTCTGAACAGCCATAACTAAGAGAAACTTCCAAATACCTAGCTAACTGTTTGTTGTTTAATGCATGAGATGGTGGTGTGGAGGTGAAACTTGAGGGCCTAGTTTTGGTGTGCTAAGCTTTAGGTGTAGGTACTACTAAAGCTTTACCCAAGTTGCTCGGAGAGCAAGGTCTTCATTCACACCAATCTGTTTTTCATCTCCTTTCAACAACTCCTCTGATCCAACACCATCTCAGGAACCATCTAAATATGTATATTTCTGCATTTCATTAACAGTTTAACTGTCTGCTTGTATTAGGAGTTCTCAACTTCTGTTTCTTTTTTTCTTACTTTTTTTAAACCACCACAATGTTGTCTATGTAATTAGTGATGCTTCCCAATGTGTCATATTTTGTCTGTTAACTGTTTTTTATATAGCTTTTTTTTTTTTTGCCAGTCCTATCAATGTAAATAAACTGTTGAAAATAACTCTGCTTATGGCTTTGCTAAACAGACTTAGAGTCCACTTTTTGAGCATAAAAAATATTGTGTTGGGCTCTAGCCTACAACTGTATTCTGGCTAGTCACATAGCTATAGCTCATAATATATAACCAAACAGACAAAATCTACCACAGCTGACCCTTGTCACTGACCATGGTTCTTTTTATACATGCACCATTCTCTTCCCCTTTGCCTCACATATTTAAAAAAAAAAAAAAAAAAAAAAAAAAAATGGATCTATGCAGTGAGTTTTTTTCTTTTTTTTTTTTTTCTTTTTGTCCTTACCCACTTGAAGCAAACATCTGAGTTTAAATACATGCTGAAGTTTATCCAATAAGGAACCATTAACTGGCTGTAGAAAATAAATGATTTAATAAATATTATGCTGAAAAATCAACTATGCTTGAATTTTTATTTAAAATCTGGTAAGCAGGTTCTTGTGAAGTTTCTTTTCTCGAATTCAACTTTTTGTCAAGCTTTTGTTTAGTTACTAATACCTTTTTCCAAAGCCTCGGTGCAGATGCATTCACTTTTGGTATAAATTTCAAGTGACTCTTCTTGTGCAGCAACACCACTGCTGCACTATAACACTGCATTTATTTAGTGTGTGAATGGAGGAAACAGGCCTACTGTAGGCCTACCTGAAGCTACTGCACTGCCTGCTCTCACTTCACCATAAGAATAAGCTGCTAAAATGAGATTTGAACTGGTGCCTATGAAATAGGTGCATAACCCCAAACTGAACTGGGGCTTTGGGGAGGAAGGACAAGGAAAGAGGGATGGAGAGTGAATAGCAAGCCTTGCAGGTTGTTTGTTTATCATATAGGGGTGTAGTTATAGAAACCTTCTTCAGGTAAAAGCAGCTTAAACACCATTAAACATTTAAAATTGGAAGCAAGTTTTAGCTGCCTCTTAGAAAAAAAAAAAATGCTTGTTCATGGAATAACATTCTTCCCCTCCCCTTACTCTGAAATGACAGAGGCTGAAACCTGCTACTAAAAAGTCTGTTCTCACTGGATTGTACTGGGGAAGATAGATTATAAAAGGCCCTTCCATAAATTACAAATCTGCATCTGTCATAAAAGATGAAGGCTGAACACTTGAACTACGCCGTCTCCCTTCACTGCTTCTGCCACCTCTCCAAGCAAGCATAGCATGGTATCAGCCTGTCGTTATCTCTCTGGTTCCCCTCCTTAATTTCCAAATTATTCCTATTTATCTTCTATCCGAAGTTTGCTTGCACTCAGAACTAATCCAACTTCTAGTTACTGCTAGGAGGCAGTGTCTGTTGTTGATGAAGGGCAAGCGCTGGTTCGGAGGGCTGAGACCTGAGGTCCTTCATTTATTGCCTGTCATTTCCTGACAGAGAAACTAGTTCCTTCAGGCTTGCTAGCTTTAAAGAAAGAGAAGATCAAGGAAGATTGGCTGCCTCCTAAGCAGCTCTATGCTCTTTTCCCTTCAAATTATGTTGTTATCTTAACCTGGTAGTTTTGGTTTGAGATGACTTTATTTTTATTAAAAAGCAGCTCCACAAGGCAAGTGAGTTAGGGCTGAGATAAAATGCCAACTGTGTCTCCTTATCATCATTAAATGATGTGATTTAAAGCAGCTGATGTATTCATTATCTCTGGGTACCACTTTTTGACCATACTCCAAAGTGCTGTACTTTAGCAGCAATTAATTGAAGGCATTTTTGGTCCCACACTGGTGAGAGTAACTGCCACTGTGTGTATCAGGATTGTACTGAAAGCCCTTATCTGCTTTTCTGATCATGTAAGAGGAGTAGAAGTTTTTTAGTGAGATAAAGTGAAGATATTTAGTGAGATTTTGGTTCAAAATAAACTGGTATGTAATACTTTATATAGGTTTTGTTGACTTGAGGACTTATTCTCAGTCTAATGTTAAAAACTTGGATACTGGCAATAAGAATTATAATGTGACCTGATTTTAGTCAGGCTTCATCTCGTGTGACACTATTGCAAATTTTTAGCAGCAATAGAACTACTAGTGAGTGAATAAAAACTAACTCCTCTTTCTACCCATTAGATAGTAAATCGTATTAGTCTCCGCTGTGGTTATATTGAGTGGAGCTCCGTGGGGGTCTGTTCAGTGCTCCTGTTGACTAAGTGGATAACGAAGTGGAGAGTGGGCTTATTAATTTTAGAGCTGTCACAAAGCTGCAAGAAACTTTGAGCCCTTGACAGAACAGGATTAGAATTAGCAGTGAGCTTCCTAGGCTAGGGAAGCACAGAGACAGAAACAAGAAAAAATAAAGTTTTACAGATGAGAGGTTTTTCTCCTCTGTCTTTTCCATTTTCAATATACATGCACATAGCATTAAAGCAAATATGTATTTTTGAGGGGTCATTTGGTTCTAAAGGTTAGATGGGCCTGATTTCCCAAACCAGGGCTTTAAATAATACTACATTTACTCTTTAGTCTCTATGCCTGCCTTGTTGAGCAACAGTAGTCACCTATTTCTCTAAAGCACTTTGCTTCGATCACGTTATGGACAATTTGAAACTCTTGAAAATGTTTTTAAACTTTAATTCAGTTTAGAGATTTTTAATTCAGTTGAATTAAGTGAACTTCATAAGTCTTTATGTTCTAGCATTCAAAACTAGAGGAGCTGCTCTGCCCCTATTGAGGATCAGGCCTTGGAACAGTGGGAATGTTTCTTTTTTGCGTCACTCATTCAGCTTTTGCTGTGATAAAGAGTTACCCACTGCACCTTCAGCACACAAAGTATTTTCTTCATTCAGAATGACTACAACTGTCTAAACAGGAGGTCAACAGATAATTTTGGTTTAAAGCATAACTTTTTTTTTCTAATAAGCTCCCTTCTCATGTTGATAACGCTGCCTTAGACTTCTGGGAACTTTTCTAAGAGGAAAATTTATTGGAATGGATATGTTACCTGCCTGTTTTCATGGAGCACGTGTAGGTTTGCATTTAGGGATGTGCATAGACATTTAGAGAAAATTGGATCATGTTGTCAACCTACCTTCGTTATGAGCTAAAGCAGGTAATAGTGTTCAGAGGTTTATTCATATTGCAGCGTATTGCTAGTGAGTTTGGAGGGGTAGGTAACTTACCCTAAAGTTGAGCATGGATGGGATGATACATGAGGAAGTAGCACTTTGTTTCCTTGCTTCTCCAGTGTCTCCTCTGAGACACTGGAAAAGCAGGAAACTGCGCGAGAGCCTGCGGAAATCTGGAACACAGGTGGGATTGAACTCCCCTTCTTTTGTCGGTTATCTGCACCATGTTAACTTAGTCCAAGCCTGGGCTTACGTGGTCCAGTCATTCATAAAACCTATACCTACAACTCCCGCACGTTTACTCCCTGCAAGCGTTTAAAGCATTTACGAACTGAAATGATTAATCTTTTATAGGTTCTTGTTCAAAGACGAGCAGTGGAGAGATTACAGCTGCCTGCTTGCGAATCTGCTGTGGGTTCAACGGGACGGCTTGACCTGTATTTTGCTGTTAAACAGTTGCTGTTTCAAAAATAGGAACTGAAAGCTCCGCTGTGAGATGGATGTTTACAGCCTCTGAAAGCCAGCCATCAGAGACAAAGCTGCGAGAAAGCGTTTTAAAAACACAAAAGCTGTTGAGAGGTAAAAATGTTGGCTGAATGGTCCGTGCAGCTGATGTTGGAGGGGTTAAGGCAAACCGTGCCCTGTTCCTTGCCTTTGGACCGGTTTTAAGTACATGGTCAGAAACCTGCTCTCCTCCCCTTGGTAGAAAAAGCCAAAATGGAAATGAGAAGGCCAGGAAAACAAGCTAGTGAAGTAGATTTAACTCTGTCGGACATTAGGCAAACAAAAGTCATTTTTAGACAAGAACATTACCACTATTTAGGGCTGAATTTCCATCTGGCACAGAGTATTCCATCAGCCTCTGTACAAATGCAGCCATGCATTTGTTTGCCTAATTTAGGCAGTTAGGAGTACAATTACCGCTCTACCTGCAACCTGTAATTAGTTCAAGCTGTCTCGGTGCCTTTATCGGGCGATCCAAACACTGACTCGCTAAGTGCGGAATCTCACTGGAGCAGGAGCTACCCTCCTAACGTTGAAGAAAGTAATGAGACTGCTGCTGTTATTCTTGAAGATATATATGTATATAAAAGATTTTTACAGAGTTGTGAGGTGTTCTTACATGTTTACCATACCTAGGGAGGCTATAGGAGGTATAAGTGGAAGCAGTTATAATGACGATATTTATACTAAAGGCATAAGCTGGAGTATTGATGAGTTTAGCACAAAGGTCTGTGCATGCTGCATTGGCTTGGGTCAATTGGTAGCTTCAGCTGGCTCACCTCCTTAATAAACTCTAAAGATCCAGCGGTCTTCCCTATTTTCACATATCTCTTTCAGATACTTCTCTGCATTGCATGCAGCAATCGCAGACTAGAGAAAAGCCAAGTGGAGCGGGCAGGGTAGGTGTAGGTGGAGGAGAACCTCATGCCTCTTGTTCCCTATGTGGCTGTTGGGTAAAGGTTGATCTTTTCCACTGCTCTTCATCCATCCAGAGACGGAGAAGGCACAACAGCCAGACAAGAACACTGCTCCTCTGTTTTGTGACTCTTTAAGATGGGATTGCCTTGGAATGGGATATCAGCTGTATTACCTGCACGCTTGGAGATTTTGTTTCACGTGCGGTTAAAATTGTCACGTTTATTTGTTACTGTTTGGAGATATGAGCTACCTCTCAGCATCCACGTTCTTATAAATATTCAGCTTCAGTCTTTATCGAAACAGCAAGTAATTTATTGGCTAGGTAGGACTGCAAGTTCCTACATGCTTTCTGCTGCTCTGTGATGGCAAAGATGGTACTTCAGGAGTTTCTCCAATATTTCAGCCTGGGGGGAATGTAAATATAAGCATAACTGATTTTGAAAGTGTGCCTTTCTTCTGTGTTTCAAAAGCTTGTGCCTTCCAGTTGGTATGGCTGACAAATCAGCACTGATTGCTAATTAAAAAGCTGAATATATTAAGGAGCTTCAAACATCCATTTCTTCCTCACATTGAAGCCCAAGCTGTATGCGCGAGTGCTAGTGGAGCTCTAATGGATACAGTCTAATTACTTGCCATTCTTGCTTTGACTTAACAGTTCGTGAATTACAGTAACTCTGACTGACAGATCATTGCTGATTGCTAATTAAATGGGAGAATTCAGTTTCATGCACCTCCATCTCTTACACCCCCACGAAACAGTGACACTCCGTATCTGAGCAGAACAAAAAAAGAGCTTTCTCTCTGCTTGTTTGTTGATGTGTAAAAGCTAACGGTCTCCTCCCTCTGCAAAGAGAGTTTCTTAGGGCACATCTAACAGGGGTGGTGGATAAGGGTATTTCCAAAATCAGGTTATTTCTGTGTCACTTATACAGGAGGCTGTGGCAAGAAGCTGTTGAAAGCCGCAGAATGACTCATTGTGTTTCTTGGCTATCTCATTTTCTTATGGATTGCCATCATTTAGCGAGCAGAAGAACAATTGAGTTTTTAGCCTTTTTCCCACAGAATAGGACAATTCATTCACCGCCATAGGTACCCACTAGGTCACCTGGACACTAGAACAAATGTAAGAATGGATTTTCTTCCGTTTTCTTTCTCTTAGTTTGTCTGTTCTGTTCAGCATAGTTGGAATTTAATTTGGTTCTTGACAGCTTTACGAGCCTCCTAATGACTAATATGTTTTAGCTTGTGAAAGCGATCTGTAAAATTCTTTGTGGCATTTTCCCTCTAGCCCTGGATGGTAGCGGATAGAAATATGGACAGCTGGGAAGCCCTGGAAATACCTCTGCTAGGAGAGCAGTTTTCTAACTGCTAGAAGAGCAGCTTTCTCACTAATGCCTGGAAATAAGCCGTTCAATTCCAGACAAATCGAGAACAAGAGCTGATTGAAATTGCTACAAATCTTTCCAAATTGACACATTGAAGGTGTTGAGGTCTAATAAACTTTACTTAGTGCTGATTTCAGTCACTGAACGAGTTACAAAAATGCAGTATTTTCTTTTTTATCCTTAAAAGACACACTGTACTACTGGAAAAAAAGAAGTGCTTCTCTAATCGGTCATAGTTTGTAGCTTGCCCCTAACTGGACCAATATTTTAATACATTGTTTGTATAAATCCATCAATGATAACTTTCAAATGCAATGGTAAGGAGAAATGGTATGTTATTCAGGATCCCATATATCAAAAAGTATAAAGTTAAAATTCCTGGCATATAAATGATCATAATGGTCCCTTCTGGACTTAAAATATATTAAAGGGAGAAACCAAGAAAGTAATTTTTATAATTTAAGGCTTTATCTTTTCTTTGTTAGTAATTCTTCCTGTCTCAATATCCCTGTTCACCTTAAGCAAACTAGGGATTATATTATTACTCCGAGATAATAAAAAGACTCTGCCTTATTGCAGCCAATGCCTGTAATAAATGTAAAATTTGGAGTTCTAATGGCTAGCAGCAGGATCCCCCTTCTTGTCCCAATTCTCCCATCTAAAATCAGTGTTTAATAGCATTGCTATTAATACCAACTCAGAGAAGAGCTTTTGTACGAAGTCAGGAATGTGACAAAATCTGGAAAATGAAAGAGCCCAAGGTCATGACTGGACCCCTAGATGCCGCATGGTATGAGCACCAGAGGATGGCTTAGAAAGTGATCATGAGCGAAGACGTTCATATGAAATCTTGATGTCAGCTTCTCTGCTACCAGATTTCTTGAAAATGTTTCCTGATGCCTGCTGAGGTAACTTGGTATTATTCATGCCAACGTGATCTTTGGAAAAAATCTGGAAGATTTTCACAAACATCTCTGGTTACTCAAGGGGAATGGGGCAGCTGTTTTCACCAGCTGCTTTTGAACTTCAACCCGATGTCCCCTGCCTCAGTTTCTATATGTGCCTGAGAAACGTGGGGTCTTAGTGAACGCTAGGAGAAAGTTTTATGCAGCTGACAGACTGCAGGATGGAAAAATACCACCATTTCCCTCTTTTTGACTAGGAAATGACCAGAATGATTCAACTAGGGTGCTGCAAGGATTGACCTTTTTAAAGACGACTGCCATATGGGGCTTTTTGCCTCCACTTTCTCCAATTTTCCTTTACTCAAGAGTGACCAGGCTCAAAGAGAAAGTTCACTGCTCTAATTGAATATTCTCCGTATTTGAGAGGGGTAAAAATAAACATTCTTCTCAGTTTATTCATGCATAAGCTGGAATCATCCAAGTGTGACATCTGAAAGGAACGACATGATTATAATCTGCAATGAGAACCAAGTTCATCTTGTGTGGTTTCTTATTTTTCACTGCAGGCTTTGAAAGAGGAAAGAAGACTGCAGAATCCTAATACCCATTAAAGCTCACGAAAGCCGGGGCTGTGCGGCTCGATGTTAACCTTTTTAGTATTCCGGCGGTTAATTGTCTGTCCGTTCCACCTTTTCTTCGCAGGTTAATGGGGTGGTTAACAGGGGAGGACAGGAACGCTTGGCCAATCGCACTACAAAGCGAGCTGAAAAGGTCACGGCGCCGCGCTGCATTATGCATGGACGGTGCCTTGCCCGCGTATCTCGCATCGCGCGTCTTCCCGTGATGAATTGCAACAAGAGCGAGAAACAGCCCCGTGCGAAATTGGCTCTTGTGCCGATCATTGTAGTTCAAATAGAGAAATGTTCGAATTGTGGCCCGCTGTTGTTCTGCGCTTTGAGATTAAAGATGTGTGATCTCGCATAGCCACCGAGAGGGCCGCTGAATAAGCAACGGTTGGAGGATGCTCCCGTTCAATTTGAATACCATACTGTGTGCATGTATATGAAATTCTTATTTTAGCCACGGGCTTTGCCTTGGAAATGCTGCTTGCTGTCTAATATCTGTCTTTCGATTATAGATTTCCTAATATCACGTTTCTTTTTAAATGATATTTTGTTTAAAAGTGTTAATGCACTGAATTGTACCAAGGCCCCCTAGGAGGGGGCTTCCCTGAGCGAGTCAGCCCTTGCTTGCAATCTGGAGACAAGTTTCAAGGACAACTCGATGCAGCCCCTTGTTTGGACTCCGATGAAGTTTCAGTGCAGGGAGATGCTTGCAGCGTGACTAATGCTCCGAGGTATTTTCAGGACCGCCGTCCCTGTCACGGACCGGGGAGAGACATTAGCCCCATCAGAGCTCGGTCTGGTCCTCAGCAGCGGCTGTCATCAGCGCAGCCCCTGGTTAGTCCTTCCCAATGGATGTCTGGAGCGCATCTCCCGTTCAATCCACCCGGGAGGTGTTTCATTTACTACTGCAGCTGCAGAGCTGTTCGCAGAGCCACAACCTGGTATTTTACAAGTGTTTTTTTTTATGCAACACCTTTGTCAGAGAGACTTTGCGAATAAGGAGAGTGAAAAAATGGTTAAGTTCAAACCCTGTATCTTCTGTAAGCCGTAATCAGCGTTGTAGCCAGGCAAATGCACCTGCAAAAGCTTGCTCGGCTCGTGCTTGTTGTCCCTTCCAGGGCTTAGTACAGAAATTCAGGCATATACAAGGAAGAAGTGATTGCAGAAGCAAAAGAGTTATGAGGCAGTCTTAGGGGAAATGGATATTTATACCATTTTTTTTAAATTGGTATAGTGCTCTCTGTTTCTCATTGAGTGGTTTCAACTGACATCAGTTGCCTGGGGCCAGTGAACTTAGCTGTCAGCAGATAAATCATCTTTGTGACAAAAGAATGATGTGATGGAGGGAAGCAAACCCCCCATCACTCATTTGGAAACGAGTCTTTGCAACAGAAGTGACCTCAAAGTGGAGCTCTGTGGGAGCGCTCTCACGTGTGTCCTTGTGCAGGTGGCTAAAATAGCCCCAGCAGCCACAGGTCAGATGAGTTTTGATGTTTCCCCCCACCAAAGGAAAAAAAAAAAGAAAAAAGAAAGAAAAAAAAAGAAAAAGAAAAGAGGAATAAATGTTGAGTAATAATGTTTACTGAGAGAAGCCGCAGGATTTATCATCTCCCTGTGGAATTTCCCAGCTAAGAGGCCAGAGAATCAATATAATGCACTTATTTTCTTCAAAAAGCAAGTTATTATTATATTTTTTTTTAATTTTGTAGACGAATCAAGTGAATCTCATACTTTAGAAAGCAAAGTCAATGAGAGTTTTCTTGTGTCTTTCTCTATAGTGCCCCATCAAACACAGACAGCATTTTCTAGACGTGCTGGAATTGTCTTTTCCATGTTGCACGGCTTGGTGCTCTCTCATGGGCCGTATTGCTCGCTTGTTCCCAAAGACCACCCATTTTCATTGCGTTTAATTCTTCTCCATCGTTCTATGTAGAAGTACATCAGTTGCACTAAATATTGCCAAATCATAACCCAACCTACATCACATTAGGAGTATTTACTTACCGTGCTGATGATATACCCAACTGTACGTGCCGTGCTGGTCCGTGGGGAGCCGTCGTCCGGATGTCGTGCGTGCCTGCTCATCAAAGACGGTTGATTGCCCCTATGGGCCGTAAAATTTTGTCTGACAAAACCAACTCCTTAGCAAACAATGCTGTCTCCAAAGGGCAATAATTCTTTGCTTCTCTGTCCCACATGTTTAAGGAGCTCAAACTGGCTTGGATTTTCTCAAAAAGATTTCTTTATACTTATTCTTTAAGAAAAAGCTTTTGGAAAACTAAGAAAGAATGTGCTAAAGCTTTGATGGGCCTTTGTTCATTGCTGGGAGCCTAGGAAGATGGTCTCTAGCAGATGAAAATCTGTTGCATTTAGATTCCTATCTGTGTAAGTAGATACTGATAATAAGCGGCTAATACTTTGAGGTCCTGGATTTTTAATTAAATCTTAGGGCTGGGGCATGGTGGATTCTTCCTTTCTTTTCATTTTGAAGTCACTCTTGAATGAGAAATTACCATGAAGTGAATTCTGTTTTTACAGGACAAGGTTATTTTCTTACAGAGTAAACAGGCAAATGGGAAGGAAATGCCCAACCATAGGGCAGATTGTGTGTTGGGTGAGGATGGTGATTGCTATTGAAAATAAGCCAATACTTGTCAAACCAGGCATTGCTCTCACCTATGACAGGTCTGGAATGATACGGGAATCTGTGTCCCTGTGGAGGCCAAAGGGATCCAGTGTCTAGTGGCGGGGAGAAAAGCATCCTTTGGGCGTGCATAGGAATGGGGATTTCATGCTCTTCACCATCGACAGCAATTGGGCTCTGTTTTTGGAGCATCTCTAGCATCATGTCCAGCAGCAAAACCTGTCGCGTAAGGAAAATAACCTGAAGAGCAGGCAATGTGAGGCTGGATTCACCTGGAGGGACCCCTGTTTTCAGTGCTTCTTGGATGATGAGGATCCATGAGGAGTTTACAGAGAGTTAGGCTACAGACTATTCTTGGACCAGAAAATAAAAGCCCCTTATGAAATATATGAGAATTCTCTAAAAATCTGATTCCTTTCTGCTATTTGCATGCACACAGCTCAGTAAATCTGTATGCAAAGGCCCTTCCCCAGTGAGCAGGTACTTCCTGAGCAGTTTGATGAAATTATCTGTACCTACGTGTGTGTAAATGATAGCTCCTTCCTCGTGGAGGCGGTGCTGACTTTGCAACTTAAATAAACAGGACAATTTGCAATAAGCATCAAGCTAAGTCTTTTGTGGATGTTTATTCCAGCCGGTTAAGACTAACGAAGGGCGAGTATTTCTTCTAAAGGTGCCCCAGCGTGGAGGGAAGACTCATTAAGCTGAAAGGCAGCTTTTGTTGACCTATCTATCAAATATATCCAGCATTAATTTCCTTGTTCTCTTTGTGGCCGTGTCTTTGGGGCTGCTGGGGGACAGTTTAATATTTCTTAGGCTTTACTGCTGCTGAGCGCTCTGAAGTTTCTTCATTTTCATTTTCTGCCTCCTAGCTATTCTAAGCTTTTTGTTCTTTAAGAAACTGTCTTCTGTTTGGTATAAGAAGTCTTCAATTATTCCAACCTGCAATTATAAAGAAGTGGTGTCAGAAGTATGTCCCTTCCCCTGTATAAAAACATTTAAAACTCTCGCAATTAGTTCATTTTAAAACTAATTGTCTTTAGAAAGAAAAATGCATGAAGGCGCTTGTCATACTGCAGTAACGGTACAAGATTTCATACATTTTTTGTGCCTTTCCGTTTGGATTCAATTACTTACTGCTGTGGAATAGACTTTTTTCATTGATATCTGTACATTGAAAATAGGAATTTATCACAACTCTGTCTTTAAATGGCATTGAAAAACAGCCACCTTAAAAGGAGGGGATGATGAGGAAATTAATCTCAGGCAAGTTTTTCTTGATAAGGAAAGGGAGCAGAGGCTTCTGGCATTTATATGCCAAAAATCAGCACACAGAGAAAAATGAGTATTCCACATCGCCGTGGCAAGAGCCATTTTTCTGTTAAATCAAAATGAAGTTCTGAATAAATATGTTTTCCCATGAAATATAATTCACTGGAGAATAAAGCGAAAGAAGAAGAGATGCTGAATGATAATTCCTACAGACAACCTCAGTCTCCTTCTGAAATAAAAACATAATTATTCTAATAAGGACTACATTCAGATAGATACACTTGGCTTCAAAACAATCCTAAATACGTATAGCAATTGTACAGCACAGAGGTGTTATGTAAATAGCAGGCTCTGTCTCTGCACCCCTTACCTTTATTCATGCGCTTTGTCAGCGTTTGCAACGTGCAGCCCTTCCGTAAGCTCCAGCCGAGAATCATCTCCCTTCACCCTGAGTTATACTCAACACCTAGACCCGATATAATGTGAGCATCCAAAGAATCAATTTTCCAAATGTGTTCTAAGTGGCAATCTTTAAAAAAAAAAAAGGTCCTAATCTATCATTCTGACACACGTTCGGCGGCGCGTTGCTGCTTTAGTCACAACACAGAGCAGCTGACGATGAATTAATTTGAGCGCGGTTTAGTGTTGTATTTATTCATACATCGAGCCGGTGCTCCTCAAGGCTGAACGTGGAGCCAGACGCCCTGGTCTTGGTTGGTGCAGGTGAGGGAGGAGACCACGCAGGTTCAGCAGGTTGTGGACAGCCACGTCTGCCTCACTGGGGACACAAGGCACAAATCTGAGGCCCAAGGCCAACAAGTTTGGTCAAAGGATCAGCTTTGCACAGCACTGGGCATGGGGCCGTGGCCAAGTTTCCTGCTCCTGGACTTGATGGACACGTGCGCACGGGTTTGCGCACCCAGGTTGCCAAGAGAGCGTTGCTGCAGGGACGTTCAGGGTTGGCTAAGAGCAGGCTCTGGCATGACGTGCTCCCCGTGTAAACATGAGGCGGATTAGAGGAAGGCATCATTATGCTCTCCTCATTTTTAAGAAGATGAAATGAAAGCTTAGGAAGTCATTGATCTGGCCAAAAGCACACGGGAAGGCTGAGAAAGACTAATCACTTAGTGCCAACTCCCATCCGGAGGCTTAGCTGCGTTTAAAGAAAACAACAAAAATATTCATATTTTCCCAGCTACTGGGAAGAAGCAATCTTCGTTCTCAGGGGGATCATCTGGGATGCTGCAGATCTCCTGCTGTCTCTTCTGGAAATCCCTGCAGGGAAGGATGCACAGGGATGCTCAGAGCAGCACAACCTTGGGCAGATGGGACCGGTGGACACAGAAAGGAGGCACATGGCAATGAATAAATTTTTACAGTGACACCACACGGGCGGCCACATGGTTAGTGATGTCACCAGGAAGCTCTGGGCAAAGTTATATTCCTATCCCGAACCGCAGCCTGTCTGCTGCTACGTGCAGTTTGTATTTATAGACTACCTGTCAACTCCGGGCCCCCAAATAAGGCCTAATATGGCATATCAAGGGTGGAAATAATAGTTGCTTGCATAATTGCAATGCTACTGCCACAGCTCATGAGCTGATGATGTTATTTACCCAGCAGTGATGGCATGCAAGCCCTAGCTGACTTACAATTACACTGTATGCTCCGAGCCCTGGCATGATTTAAATTACCGTAGGAGCACAACGAAAACACAGTCTCTTGACAAGATAAAGGACGGGGACTGGGGAGGGGGGAGGAATGGCTTAAAAATGTCTTTTCAGTGGCTGCAGTGTTCAGTAGTGCTTATTCATGGCTTTTTAGCTTGCACATTTCATTTTAAGAAAGCAAATTGGAAGCATTATGTTCTGCCTTTTCGCCTTGATTTAAAACCTCCCTGTGCCCGCTCTTTGGCTCTGCGGCTGCAGCGAGCCACCTTCGCGGCTCTCATTGGGAAATGCAAATATTTTTTTAAATCGATAGTGTCACTTTTTTTCCCCCCCTTTTTCTCCCAATAACCGTTCTGCAAGTAATCTGTGTGGACAGGAGTGAGTTGAAGGGCATCATTTGCAACCAGCCCCAAAGTGGTTGCTCCGAGAAGCAGGGTTGTCAGAGGGAAGGGGATTTTGGAAGGGGAGTTTTGCTGGTGACTTATTCCGGGCAGAGCAATAGGTAACCCCAGACTAATGACGATGCTGATGCTGTAGCTGAACCTTCCATCATGGTGATGCTGGGCTCGGTGCAGAGGTGTTGGCTGCTGATTGCTGCCTGTGACCTGCTGGAGGCCCTTGAATATCCAAATTCACCCTGTTTATGGATCAGCAGAACCGGATCAGGCCCTTGTCCCATCTGTGCAGTGACTTCTCTCCATCTCATTCCCACCATCACTCCCACACGATGGCACATAAGCAGCCGTGCCGCTGGGCTGGCATCCTCAGATTCCCATTCCAAAGCTCTCCTGGACACCGGGAATGCAGCTCTCCAGTGAAACCAGATATACGATATACCGAGACCCCGATGTAGAGCTGCAGCACTGGCAGCGTGCCTTCAAAAAGTGTTTCCTTGTTCTTTTTGTTCTCAAAGAAAATCGGTTGAATGAGAGAGGTTGTGTCTGCCTCCCCTCACTGCCGCACATTAAGGCATTTTCCTCCTGACACAGAGGAAGAAGGTGAAAAGGATAATTAACGCCCCAGAAGTGACTGGATGGGCTACAAGTCAATTAGGCTGCTCTAAATCTGAGTCCTGGATTCACTAGGAGGCAAAAATGATCTGTGGTCCGCGTGGATGCCGGGCTGATCGGCTCATTCTTAGCTAAAGGAGCTCGTGTAGCTCCTGAGGACCGTGCACAGTGTGGAAATGCTTGCACTTTCGGCACGTTTATCATACGCGTACAATGAAAATCTGGATTTCTTTTGATAGCAGGAAGCATAACAGGCTTAGCTTGAAGGTCAAGCAGCAGAAGGTCTCATCAGGCAAGGCGATATATGGTTTCCCTTTGGCTTAGCGTTTGATTCATTACTACGGGATTTTTATTTCTGAAAGCGACATTACACTTCGCACAAAGATAAGCAACGGTATTGGCCTTGTTGGAAGCGTATAAAAATACTTCTAATTCTGCCCGCGTTGCTCATTGCCCATGGCCAGGCAAGGGGAGGACAGAGGAGGAGGAGGAGGGTCCTGCTCCCGTGCGGCGGTGGCTCCTGCATCCCCGACACCGCTGGGCTCTGCTCCCTGGATTCGTCCTGATTGATTCTCTTGCGGCACGGAGGGAGATGTAAGCGGCACTTGCTGGCTGCAGCTGAATTACAATTATTGAAGGATTTCAGCGCGAGGGACCTCTGGAGGTCACCTGGACCAGCCTCCTCTTCACGTAGGGCTTTATGGGAAGGTACCACCTCCTCTTCTGCTTGAGCTCACTGCGTTTCTGGTAATGGCCAATCAGTCACTTCTGCATTTGCCTGGGTGCAGCTGGATTTGCCCTGAAATGTGCTCAGCACTAGTATGTTCCTTGCTCTGCCTACGTACGTGCTCAGATAGGACATCTTAATTATGTGATATGCACCAACTGCAAAGAATACAGAGATACCACCCATCTTTCAGGGTGGTGCAAGTCCTGATGCATCACAGATGTCATTAAATGTGTCAATTTTTGCTTCAAGGGGGCTACTCGATGACTTATGAATGCTTGATGACTTATAAATGGTCTCAAGGAAGTTAAGGAACCTTCATGACTTACCCAAAGCATGGGGAAGATATTCTGGTCACTGACTACCATGAATGGATTTTTTTTTTTAAATATCAGCATAAATCTGACTAGAAATACAAAGTGTCAGTTGTAATAGCTGGTCAAGAGTTTAGGATGAATAAAGAAAGGAACCAGTCCCTATCAGGACAAACTGCCGAAGGAAAAATGCTTACTTTGTTTACAGAAAAACACATGGATATGCAGCAAGCGGGCTCATTCCCAGGGTTATAGTAATAATAGGGTAAAACTGTAAAATACAGAGGCGTACACCTTAGGTTTTCTAGAGTGCCTGGCTACCCAGGCTTCCTAAACCCCAAAAGGAAATAGGGGTCTTACTTTGCAATGGGAAATAGGTGCTTTCCGAAATGTCTGCAGGAGCTATAAATAAAAGGCAATGGCAAAAATGATCTTCTGGCATACAGAATCTATTTTTACTGGGGAGCTATTAGTAATAGAAAGCAAATGAGCTGCCTTTAAATATGAAGTACCTCTCAACATTTTCCTTTGTCTCCTGGAGCTACATACTAAAGCACTCCTTGGAGTGAATGCAGGCAAAAGAGAATTACTCAAAGGACTCAGAGGGTAAGTGGGGGTGACTGCTTAGAGGAAGGAGGAAAAGCTGAGTAGAGGCTTGAGGAAGAACTACGGATATTCTATTCAAAATCAAAACCTCATTTGTGCCTTCCGATACAGTCAATTAGAACAAAGGTTGCTCAATATCTGGGAAAAAACAACACAATTTTGTTGGTTGTGTGTCAAGTGCAGCACATCTGAGCTGTTAGCGATGCCTGTGGAAGGGAGCGGGTTTGCTCCGTGCCACGTGGTCGTCCTAGCTACCATGGGCAGGCCAAAATCCTTGTCCTACATTTGCTTGGCAATATAAGCCAAATATCTTGCTCTGGACTCGCTTTTGGAAATCTTCATGGGTTTAGATGCTGACGCCCAGGATAAACACAATGCTCCTCCCGCTCTATTTTTGTTTTCTCACACGCCTGGTTTGCTTTGTCCTTAATGCAAGGAGTATGACAGAGAGCTCTGTCACACGCTGCCATCCTAAGGACCAAATTCAGTGAAATACTGAAAAACGGTGTTTACTATTGGAAAGAGGACAGCATGTTAGCAGTCAGTGCTAAAAGCAGATGGAGGAAAGAGTGCATTCATTAAGGAGTAATAGAATATCAATAATAATAATGATGATGGTAAAGAATTACGTGTAGCGACCACGTTAGGGCTGCGAAAGTCCCTTTGTACCTTATAAGCGCTCCTGAAATCACTATAAAGCTCAGTGCTTCCTATGAGCTGTCTTGTTGACTCGTGCTATTTTTACCAGCAGTAAGGAAACCCGGTAGCAAGTGTTTTAGGGCTGGAGACCTTCTGTAGCAGAGGGCAGCAGGTAAGCAGACTGCTCATCTATAACTGACAGCGTGATTAGCAAGAGCCGGGGAAATATTTATCTAAATCCCTACGCGGGGATGGTTAATGCCCAGCATCCTGTGATTTAGCTGCCTGGCAGCTACAGCCAGCGACATTATTCCAATGTTTAAGACATTTACTGCTCAATTGGCACGTTTGCTGCTGTTCAGAGTGATTCCAGTGAAGTAGCTTCTCCTATAGCTTGGTGCAAGAGCAAGGCTTTTCTCATAGCAAAGCGTTTTCTCGGTAGTGTTAGCAGTATTTATGTTGTAAGGGCCTAAGAATTATGGTTGGAGGTGATATCTGTTATTAGGCCGACTGATTTAGCTGGGAAGAACAAGATGGGCAAACTTTCCTTGTGGTCTGGAACTGCACACTTGAAGCTTTCATTGCCTGTCTCAGACCTGAAAAAAAACTATTTCTGTCTTCACTTTTTTTGTATTAAAGACAGATAAAACCAAAGACCCACAGGTCCTGGTTTTAGGGGCCAGCAGTCCCGATAGTACCTGAAATCCCAAAGTCACCTCTCTTGCACAATTAGCTCTGTGAACCCCATCATACGCTTTTACTGTTCCCAACGTGGTGCTGAATTTATTAATGGCATTCTTGGGATGCCTTTCTCTTGCCTTTCTGCTGTATCACCTCAGATTCAAAATGCAGAGCTGTTCTACTCAAGGATTCTTCCAGCTTCCTCTGTTTTGAGAACTTCACTCCTTGCAAGGTTAGAAACCTCTTTGCTGCAGCTACTTCTTGTTCCTCTCAAGGATGACACCAATTCTGAGGTGATTCCTTACAGGATGTCTTAATGTCTTCTTTATCAAGAAAGCCCATTTTTGGCCAACTCTTATCACAATTTTAGCTCTCTTCCTCTACCTGGTAGCTCTTCTCTGCTCCTTCACTATCAGTCTATGTGTACCAGTGCCACTGGAATCATATTCCTCTTGTAACTTCACTTCTCTCTCTTCATTGAGTGACTTAATTAGACCTCCACTTCTATCCCTGCAGGTTCAGTTTTCTCTCCTTTGCCATCCTTTCCTTTTTCCCTCCCTTTGCACAATGGATGTGAGTCTTCATGGCACGTCCAGCTGTAACAGCCACAAGAGCAGAAACCGGTTTCCTTCCATGAGCTCATGGATAACCAAGCCAACTCGTGAGAGGCCAGCGCAGGGATCAGCTTTGGGAGCCTGCAGGGAGTCAGCACAGAGTGTTCACGAGCAAGATGAGTTCTTTTGTGGCTGTAGCACAGGCCTGGATGACTTTACAGGACCTTCCAATGTCAAATACATCAAACTACTATTGTAGGAGCCAACCTCAGCAACACGTCCGCTTTCAATCAACACACTATGAATCTCCTTTCTTGCTTCCCTGGCTGACCTAAAGGCTAGCTAGTCTGTGGCCCCTTTCCATGGCTTGATTTTCAATTAAGAGATAATGTCAGTGAGGAGCACAGTTCATCAGATAGTGCTCTCCTGCTTCTGCAAAAGGCAGAGATGAAGTAAGCAGAGGTCAATGAGTGAAAATCCGTTTGCCTGGCTATAAGATTATATAATATGTTAGACTAATTTTACTTCATTTCATGTTCACATATATTAGTGCAGCTTTTGTTATATACTTATCCTTATGTAAGTTGCATCTGTTCTTTTATTCACTCAGCCATGTTTGCTGTGCTTTCAGATTTATGAAACAGGCATTGCACTGAACTCAGCAAATGATGGGCATAATAACTTATCTAAATTGCAAAGTATGTGATGCCCTTGAGGTAAACTCAGATGTGAAGGTTTTATGAAGTGTCTCACATGTAGAAGTGCAGGGAAATGTTTATTTGCCAACTCATGTCTTTGCCACATGTCCTGTGGCTGCTGAGATGATGTTAAGAGGATTCTATGAAACCACGATGAAGTCCTAGGGGCTAAATGGAGGAGAGAAGCAGAACTGCATTATCATCCTCATAAAGGAAGCAGAGCCATATTGGCACTCACTGCCTTCTCTTTCCATGTGGAATTTCTGGTTGATAGGCTCTCAAGTGCTTCTTTATTTAATGACTTGCCTCTTGCTGTAACAATATGGAAGGGCTTCATTAGTATTTATGAATTTATTCATAAAAGTGATCACTCTTTTCTTTGTCTTACACAAACGAAGAGAAATGAAGGCTCCATAAAGGAAAGGAGCAGCCTGAGGGCTGATCCTCTAACCCCTGTAGCTGCTATAAAGTCATCAGGTGTCTACATTCTGCCAAGACTTGATTTTCCGAGTTATCCAGGGTTGAGCTCTCCTGCTAGAATAGGTGTTCTGTCCATTGCATGTTTCATTTAAACGGCATGTAACTCTGCCACAACGATGCTAATCAGTATTGCCAGGCCTCACAGTACAAGAGGGATGTGGAGCTGCTGGAGAGAGTCCAGCGCAGGGCCACGAGGATGATCAGGGGCTGGAACATC
>JAWLRI010000640.1:6821220-6836451 GCA_034781795.1 Crypturellus tataupa
TGTGGAGTCTCCTTCCCTGGAGATCTTCAAGACCCGCTTGGATGCTGCCCTGTGCCACGTGCTCTAGGTGGCCCTGCCTGTGCAGGGGGGTTGGACTAGATGACTCTAGAGGTCCCTTCCAACCTCAGGCATCCTGTGATTCTATGATTCTATGACCTGGATATTATTGCAGCTCCCGCATTTCTTTAATATTCCAGTGGCTGGAGACACTTCTGGGAGAGAGTCGAATTATCGCATGAGTTTCCATCAATCTATCTCGAAAGTCTCCTGCTCGCTACTGCAGAGCATTGTGCGTCTGAGGCCTTGGCAAGTTGTCCCTTGGCCCTCCAACCCTTCCACCTGATGAAGTGCTGGTGACAGGGATCGCTGCTGGCTGTCCCATGCTGGCTCAACCGCTCGGGCGCAAATTTTAGCCGGGGGGCTGAAAGGAAAAGTGTCCGCGAAGACCAGGAGGATGGACATGAAGGGGGTTTGAGAGCTGCCCCTGGGTGTTCTCTGGGGATATGCGTCTAACTCATGTGTAAAGGGGATTTTTTCACAATCTCCCAAAGTAATCTAGTCCCTCCTAGGTCAGTCCTCCTTGTGCCTGGAGAGTCTGTGTCCTGTCAGGGCTGAGAAAGGCATCTAGACATCTTCTATGCAGTGCCATCCGCTTTTCTCAAACTAATTGCTAAGTCTTTTTTGTTTAATTTTATTATTTTTCTCCTTTTAAAAAATTTTAAATATGCTGAAATAACTCCCCCATTTGACAAATCACTTCATTTAAAAGCATTAATTTTTCAGCAAATCGGATGAGGGTTGCAGGACCCAAAACACTCAGAACTACAGATACGTTACTACTTTGCCACTGGTGTAAATTCAAAATTGCCCAGACTAATTTCAAACTAATTTGATAAACCTTCCACTCCGAACAAGGGAGTCAGGCTTGAGTGTCAGCCCTGGTGCCCTCGGATGTCATGCTACAGCCTAAATGAATTTTTTTATGGCTGACAGAAAATAAAATTCTGAAAACAGTGTTTCGTAATGGGAATTCTGACAGAGCTTTTAACCATTTGGAAAATAGGCACAGCTATAATTCTGCTGCATCGAGGAAAATTTTTGAGTGCTTTTATTAGGCGCAACAGCTGTTTCTCCTGCAAAAGCCAAACTTCCTTGGTGGTAACAGAGCTGTCAGCTTTTGCATTTATAGCTGCGTGCACAAACAGCTTTATGCTCTTTTGCACTTTCCAATGTATGTAAATTAATTCAATAGCATAAATACAAATAAACACCTTGTAACTAGATCTGTATGAAGGTCCTTTGTAGGGGCCTGCAATCACTGTCACACAGGGAAGGAATTGGGAAATTCTGAACTTTTCTGAAAAGTTCTAGCATAGAAATTACGTGCTGTAATCCATGACACGTCAGCTTTTCATCATCTCCCTTAATCCTCTTTCTCAGTTGCTTATTAGGGTTCTTTAACCTAGCCCAGTGTTCTTAATTAGAGCTGATGGAAAAGCTCCCAGAACGTTTGTCTTACTTTTTTTCTGCTAAAAAAGAAAATTTCTATGAGCACATGCTGAGTGTGCTGAAATTTAAATTTCGGAAGAAAAGTAAAACATAAAAAAGAAGGGTTTGATGTTGCTTTTCATTTCTTTGCTCTGAAATAAAATAGAAATATAATTTTATACAATGAAGCAAACAGTAAGTTCCACCTGGAGCATGAAGTCTTGTGTCAAGTACAGTTACTCAATTGTCAAAAATGAAATGAAAAGCTACGTTCAGGCTGCAAACAAATTCTTAAGCACCACATTTTAAAATGGCACAGAGCAGATTTTCAGGGCTTCAGTGGATTTTATTCCTAAATATAGATTTTTGCACAAATTCAAGTGCTAGTCCATTTTTAAATGTTAGCTTGGTTTCAGTTAAAGTAGAGAAATATAAGGAATGTACATACATATATACATACATACATACATACATATATAAATATATTGAATGAAATACTGTGAAGTTTTGCTCAAATTACAGTGTCTGTGGAAATGTATGGGAATCTTTACCACCACCAACAAACTTGCAATGCATTTCAGTACATATTTATAAATAAATCAAAAGTATTTAAATATATAAATAAAATATTTATCAATAAATATTTGGTCCAGCTTGCAGCCCTTCTCAGCACCTTCTGTTGGACTGTGGTTGTTCAGAGCTCTGGAAATCAGGCGGGTTGTTTAAACATCTAACTGCAGATTAAAATATTTACTTTGGATACAAATTTTGGAAACAAAATTGTCTCTGGTACATAAGTCCATGCTCTGAGAATGGGGAGAGGACAGCAGGGAATTGGATATTTGCAGGTATGTCACTGGCTCTTTGCATTTTTACTGCTATCAGAGTTTATTAAGCATGGCAAAAAAGAGGTATAAACTTGTATAAATACACGATTGGGTGAGAGATTTGGACAATCTCCTGGTGCTTTGCGAGAGCAGTGCGCACATTTATCATTTGTCCTGTCCCAGGAGCGTTCTGTGATGAAACCGAATCTGTTTATTATTTGGAGCATTTAGGCTTTAGTTAGCTAAAGACTATCTGTATTTTGAGGACTTTATTATGAGCCACCGCTCTGATGTCTCAGCAAGGCTTCGCACCGAGCTGGACTGCGCCATGGACACGTTGCCTGTTGAGAACCTTCATTCCAACAACTTGTAAATATCGATCCTGAAAGTACCTTGTGGTCACTGGGCTGTTTCGGGCACCTCTGTGATATTTTCTTTAACCAGAAAAGCCCATCCTGCCTAAAATAACCATGAAGGAACAGATGCAAATTGTGAAATAGTGGTGGGCTGGAGCCTCGAGCAAGGGGCTCCATGTTGGTGGCACTGGTGATCATGGTAAATCTTGGGGCCTCACATGAGCTCCAGGACGGGACTTAATTTGCTGGGCTGAATTTCATTGCCTATCATCAAAGCTCCTTCCCACACCAGCAACTAGTGCATGATCCCATATGACAGAGATGGAAAAGAAGCGGAGAGAGAGCCAGAAGGAGCTATTCACTTCTCCCATTTGATAACCATACGAGACTACTAACACGGACAAAGATCAACTGCAGGATTTAAAGCAAGAAATAAACACATATGTGTGGTCAGGGCTTGCGTGGTGACAGCATTCGAGACATAGAAGCACCATTAAAAAGGCACCTACCCTTTTTCTATGGTTTCAACAGACACATCTCAGATGGACATTTGCTCCCCAGGGAACAATATACTCCTCTGCCCCTAGCTGCAGGTTTTACCTTCTGAATTTTATTCCACACACGTTCTTTATCGCTTCTTCCTTCAAGGGTGTCCATGGCATCTGCCATTAGCGACTGCAGCTGTGGTGGCGAGATAAAAATTATCAGTGTGGAATTCGCACAGAAATAACTTCTCTAAATACACAGATTAAAACCTAATTAAAAAATCATTTGTACGCTGATGATTTTATTACTCATCTTTCACACAATGAGCACCGCCACCTCATCTCCGCTTCAGCCATTACACTGTATTATGGTGGTTATAAAATACTTAACAATGGGAGAAAAAAAAAAAACTCTGGAAAAATTTGTATTCGAGCCTATAGATTTTAATGTGGCAAATGTCCATATTTAGCAAAGGAAGACTTGGGCTGTAAAGAATAAAGGCTCCATATTTCATTATTTAGCTCTCCGGGTTATTCTGTGTAGTACATGAATGCTTTTTAGTATTTCCTCCCAAGGCTAATGTATCATAATTTAAGGCAGCGTGTAAAACCTCGCAAGAGGACAACGCTAACGTGGAGAAGCTTTTACCGTAGCTGCAAGTATCTGGCTCATTTTCCCTCTTTTCCCTCTCTTTCCCTTTGACAGAGCCCCCTCCTGCCCTGCACCCGGCGTAACGGAGCATAAAAACAAGTCTGACAATTTCTAGTGCAAACTATAAAAAGCAGTTGTGGAAAAATACATGCTAATCAGGACTTAGTGCTAGAGGGAAAGGCCTGAAATTCCAGTTAGCAGAGGCATTGCCTCATGCCAGGATGCTTCCTAAACCCTGCTTGGGTTGCACTTAATTCGGCAGCTCGGAGAGGTGGTAAATGATGCCAGGAAGAAACAGGGAGGAACTCGTGTTTAATGCAAGCTCTGCGTGATGTGATATTATGCTGCGTCTCCTCTGCAATGCTTAGCTGGTAAAAAGCGAACCCAAAGGAACAGGATTTAGTGTCTCTTCCCAGATTTGTTAGTCCCTTTGACTCTGGATGGACCAGGCAGCGTGAGCTTGAGCATCACATGGAGCCCGGCTGTTCTTCCTCCGGCATCTAGATGGGGCAACAGCCTAATGTGAGCACAGAGGCCAGGAAAGCTAAAATGCTCCTGCTGAGGCATTTCCAAGATAAAACTCCTCCTCCACCTGCCAACAGCGGGTAAAGCAGGCCCCAATATCCTTCTGGATCTCTCAATAATCTTGTTGCGGTTGGGTCAGCTCGCGCCCGCTGTGCGTGTACCACTACCGAGCTACGTCTCGTTGGGCCAAGCGCCTGATGAAAACGTCTGCTTTGAGGTCTTGGGCATCGGTATTCATGAAAAGTAAAACATGAATTTCTGCCACTGACTTTAAAGGAATCAGGAACCTGTCAGAAATTTTCCATCCGACCACTTTTGTGACAGATAATCTCCTATGAATCCAGCATAGACACAGCCCGGAGATTAAGGGTATTAAGGGCAGGAGAGGGAAGCACAAATCCTGCTGTGAAGCAGCTGGAGCAGGACCTGGTCAGGGCAAGGGGAGTTTCCCTGGTCCCGTGTGGGGGGACAGTCTGGACCTATTGAAGCTCTTCAGGACAAGGACTGGGATGTTGATCATTGACCCCCATGGACCAGCGTGGAGATTTCATTGTTCTGGGCAAAAAGTTAAAACAGAAGAAAACCTCCCAATTAAAATTTCACTGAAGCTGATACATCCCATGGCAAAGTGCCCAGAATGTATTTTGTATTTTGCTTTTAATTTTTATCACTATATTTGACCAGCTTTGCTGGCAGAGAAGATGGGACTGCTCATGAGCAGGGCAGCTGGCACAGTCATTCTCCTAAAGCTGATCTTTTTGGGAAAATCCCTTCCAAGGAAACATGCTGCTTCTTGTTTGTTTTATTTTGTTTTGTTTTAATGTCTTGGCCTCATTCAGTTTTAAATTAGACAAGGCTTCTGTTTTTTTTTAACAATCTTTCATCTTGATTTTATGTGTACAACCATGGTGACATGGCACTCGTAAACCTTGGTAAGATTTTTTTGAGGGTTTTCCCTGCTGCTTACATTCAACTGTTCAAACTAACTGAAATCTTTATTCTCCCAGGATCTATGAATAAATACTAACTGAAAAAGCCCTCAGTTGAGATTTTCCTCGCCATAGATTAGGACTCTATTTATTTAGTTGCAGGAAGACATTTACAGAGGAGAGTTTATAACAGAAATGCCTTTGGGACCCAGGCTGTATCAGTGCAAATTGCACTGTTATAAATTCAACATGTTTTAGACTTTATACAACTTATACTGTATGTGATAATAAATGTCTGGCATCTTTAGCATTTTCTCACCCAACAATTTAACAGGCTTGCGTGGCCATAAAGTCTTATCTCAGTTTTACCAATTTAAATTCAGAATGACCTCAGAGGAATTACTTTAAATTTATATTAGCACAAGAGATTAAAATGTGGCCAACTCTGCTTCCTTCATGGAAAAATACCTTCTAAATACTTGGAAGTTTTTTAGAAATGTTACTGAATAGCAGGAGACGGGCACAAGTGGCTTTGATGGTCGTTGAAGGACATTGAGTCACGCCAGCTCCAAAAAGGGTTATTCCAGCCTGGATCCCAGTGAGGAGTAGGACACATTGGCCAAGCAACAGGGATTCTTTTGCCCTTGGATATCCTTGGGTGTCCTTGGATGTCCAGAATGTCCAGAAATGCTCTGGGCTTGATGCAATTGCAATGCGGTTGGGCAGGAGCCCACGGTGGCAAGAGAAGAGGCATGTGCTGTGCTGGCTAGTGCTGAGGAGGAAGCTGAAGCCCATTAATCACCCCCTGGTAAATCCACTTTGGAAACTCCCGTTTGCAGCCTTGTGCTTTAGCACCACGGGGTCCGAAGCTGGCTACAACATCCCGGCTACAGAGCATCCCAGCCCCTGCTTTCACATACAGATTAAAGATGCAGTTTGCAGCAGGATGGAAAGGACAAAGGAAAATAAATGAAAGCTGAATTAATACATTTTAATGTTGTGGACAGGGTAGCTGGCAGAGTTGTGCTGCCTTTTTCTTAAAAAAAAAATCATTTTTACCTTGGCCTCAATAAACCAGGCATGAGCATCCCCACTGCAAGATTTACAATCTGTCCCTGAAATCTCCCAGAGCAGATCCCCGTTCTGCCAAATCCTACCCCTAAGAGACTAAAGACCTTTGTATTAGGTAGCCTAGAGCCTTCTCCCAAAAAGGTTTTTGGGAGGTCAGGCTTATGATTACTACATGACAAGATATAGGCAGCAGCATAATAGCCCTCGCCTGAGCTGCGATGCACGGAAAATATTGCACCCTGGAGAAAACCTCTGGCTGAAATATGTACCAATAACTCAAGACCCTTCAGTCAGCCTTGAAATGTGGCACTGCTGAAGTTTAATGGTAGAAGACTTGCACTGAAAGGCGGATGTGTTTTAAAAGCAGTTTCCCTGCAACGCGTTTTCCCCTTATCTGGACCGAAATCTGCCAATTCCCTCCAGCCGCAGCAGGATGTTGCTGGTCTGCCCTAAAGCCGCCCTCGTGAAGCTGCAGCTCTGCAGAGCCCGTGGGCTCTGCTGGACAACAAACAAGTGTCCAGGGACCGGCTTGTGGACAACAGGAGGTTTTAGTGCATTGCATTTGGATCATTGAAACTGGACGGCAAATAAATGCCGTGGGGGCAGTGGGAGGGTTTTTTTGGCCATTGTGACAGGTTTAAAACCTGTAGGTACTTGAGCTCCTTCCCTCCCATGCCAGCAAACTCAACGGTTGGATGGAGGGATAACCCTGCATCACCTTCTACCTGCAGGTTATCAATGTGTGCCAAGATATTAGTGACTCCGGCCTCACGACGACCCTGCTAATAACAATATCCTAAGTTTATGAGGAAAAACAACAGTGCAGAAGGTATTATAGGTATTACACAGATTTGCTCAGAGACAGGGAGCAAGTCGCAGGCAGAGCCAGGAATGAAAAATCTTTCCTCTCCTTATTCCCCACTCCTCTGCTTTTAATTATGAGATTCTGCCTCTTTGGCTGCAGGTGGCTTGTGATGTTAGGTACCTTAAAGTAGCGCGATCTGAATAATTGCAATCATTTTCCCATACTGATTTGGGGAGGTCTGGGGGAAAAGAAGAGGCTTTAAAAACATGTGTGCGGATGAGTCATGCTGGCTCTATGGAAGTTATCCTTGCAGGTGATGAGCAGCTCCTCACAAGGCGCTGCGGCAGGATTTTGGAGCCATTCCCCAGGTCCACATGCTCAAAACCAGTATTCAGAGCCAATAACAGTGCAATCTGCTGCCCCAAACCTCTCCTCCTTGGCTTCCCACCCGCGGAGGCCAGAACGAGGATTAGAAACAAATTCTTACCAGTTCAGCATCCTGCGGAGTGACGTCCTGCAGGTAGGGGATGGTTGCGAGCTCGGCCATTGCCTGGTTAATCACCTGGACCTCCTCGGTGGCCTGCTGCAGGCAGCCGAGCAGGCTGGCGTACTGCAACTTCTCTATCACGTGCGAACAGGCGCAGAAACGGTCCTGCTCGCTCGGCAAAAGCAAGCGGGTTAGAAGGGAGTCGCGGAAAACACACTTATCCTTGGAGTCCTATGCCTTGAGGCTTATCATCAAATATATATGCGCTGGTAATGCTACGAGCAATGTGGCATCAGTCCCTTTATGATATAATGCTGACAATTATAAAGAGGGGGGGAAAAAAAGGCTTTCTTTACACAATCTCTCTAGTAGTACTAGAAGAATAAATACACAGTTATAATATATATGAAGGAGAGGCGGCAGATAACAAACACGGACGCGATGTTTTCATTTGGAAATGGCTTTGCCGTAATCCCCTCTGTTAAATATTATCTGGCTTTTATGGATTGCCTTTAAAGTTTCAGGGAAGAGGTTAAGGCAGCCGTGCAATGTGTAAACCCGCGGCTTGTTTGCAGACTAAGGACACCCAAAGTGTTCAAATATGTAACCTGGGTGTACTCAAACTCGCAGGGGTGGGCTCTGCTCCTCCAGGCACACGGGGAATTTTAAGCCTGCGAATACAGAAGCCTGGCCAAGTGCTTGCATAAAATCCCAGCACCTGCTGAAGGGTTTGATGGATGGCAGCCTTAGCACCATATTTTCGAAAGTATTTGGATGCCAAAAATGCAAATAAGCGCCCTACTGAGATTTTCAAAAGCAATTTGGCCTAGATTCTCCAAGAGACGTAGCCCTCGCATACCCGAACGCTCAACATTTCGGAGCGAAATTTCCATTCATTTAATCAAGGTTTTGAATGTATTTAAATGCCTGAAATTCAAAATATTGGCATAGATTTTCAAACCTGCTTCCAGTATTTTTAACAGACCTTTGTTCTGGCAGTTACATACAGCGCCAAGCTGAGGCTGCAATCTACAGCCGTTTTGGTTCCTATGTAGATGATTCTAAATCCAATCATACAGTGAAAAACCTGGATAGAAAGTCTTGAATAAAATTTATTTTTCAGTAAAGCGCGTCCTATTTTTATGAAATGGACTTTTCTTTACAAAAACCTTGACCTTAACCATTTTTTGGTTTTGCAAAAATTTGCTTTATGGAAATATCATCAAGTGCTTTTGGAAATTCTTATCAAAATGTCTATTGAAATAATTCACATATTTAACCTAAGAATTTGACAACAATGCTGTTAGTGCTTTCCATACCTCATGAATCCATCACGAAAAAGAAATTTGTTTTTCTATTGAAAGCAAAATACACAAATAATCACAGTATAGCTAATATACCCATTTTAATAGCATAAAATAAAAGGCCTCTGAGAAATTTAGGTATAATCTGGTTGGTTCATATGCCAAAACAACCAAAGAAGAAAGATCCAAGCCAACGAGCTGTTATTTCCATCAGCTGGGAGGAAGACCCCGTGCACTTGCATAGGAAGAAGCCGTGGGGAGCAGTCCCTGCAGTATTGCCCTTGCTCTGCTCTGTTTGGAAAGGTTAATTTAGACCAAAGGATCCTGGAGCAGAGATGCCACCGTGGTGGAAGACAACCTCTTCTGAGAGAATTGGGGTTTGATTAGGCTCTTAATGAAAATGCCAAGAGCTTATTAGCCATCTCAATATATACTGAGGGCTAAATTCCAAAACCGAAAAGGGAAGGAGAGCTAAAAGACCAGGATAACAGGAGGATCACCGTGTATAAATAGGTACAAATGAGACGGGGCTGGCAATTCTGTTTCTTGAGCGTCTGAAATGTGTTTCAGCAAAAGTAGAAATGACAGAAAGCCTAAATGGTCCTAATACCTAGGGTGGATTTTTCTCTGGTAATGAAAATGGACCATAGACTTAGAGGAGGTGCTGAGACGTGAGGAGCCAGGAGAGTCCTTCTGGTCCCATGTTCTCTTGAACCAACTCTTAGAGGGGAGACCAAGATAACCGATTTTTATCAAAGGAAAAGATGTTTTCTGAGGACCTATAATGAGAGACCAGCAAGAAAAAAGCTCTCTGTGACCCCTGAGATGCTGAACTGTAAGTCTGACACCGTAGAGTTAACATGGCACAAGAGCAAGAAGTGAAACGGGGCCCCTTCTCCAGCTAATCATCGGTGTTGAAAGCCTGAGAGCCGGGTCCCCAGATACATCCTGCTCGTTAAAATAAGGAGGAGCAATCAGTTAATGAGAGAGAAAGAGCTCTTATCAACATGAAATAGTCACGCAACGTTTTAGATACAGCAAAAGGTTCTTCCCTGCTATTCTTGAAAACCGCCCCAAATGCCCCCTCTTGTTTTTCCCTTTTTTAATGCAAACACTAAGGAATGAGTGCATTGAATCATCAGCTAAGAAAGCAGGTAAAAATCGGCTCTCATTAAACTGTGTCTGTTGGGGGCAACTCCTGTGATTAGGAAAGAAGAGAGAAAGAGAAAATCCTTTCCTTGCTTGACTCTCTAGAAAAATGAGGGAACTTGCCACATAGCTAAGGGAAACAAATCGGGCATCTGTGCCAGGATGCACTCAGTGGACACAGCACTGCTATTTAAGTTTATAGTAGGCACAAAGCAAATAAATAAATAAATAAATAACCGACAGCAAGGGTTTATTTTTAAGGGGATTAGGGGAGGTTGAGCGTTGTCAGGGGTGGCGTTCCAGTGACAGTGACAAATGCAGGAAGAGAGAGTAAATAACTGCTGCTGGCAGGAGGAAAAAATTCCTTGGGGAACTGAGCCACATGATGAGAATTACATGAACTAGAGCAGAATTTGAGAGGCTACTAAGCTGCAGTAAAAACTGTAATAAACTGGACAGCCCATCAGATGGATATAGAGTCATCTCAGGTAGGTAGAGTGAAGGGGAAGTAAAGAGCAAACCTAAATGGAGGCTTCAGTGCAAGAGTTGGCTCATTTAATAATGAAGCGATGCATGTTTGAGAAACCAGGGAGCAAAGCAACCAACAAATGCAGCATGTAGAATCAAATTTGCTCCTCAGTTAGAAATGCAATAGCACAGGGAGCCTAAATTATAGAGTTCTTGCTTTGTAGATAGGCCCCTCCTTCAGTGCCTGGTCTCCCAAGAAGATCTTAAAGAAAAAAAAAAGAAACTAAACAACTGATGGTCTTTTTTTTTATGACCTTATTCTGCTGAACTATTGCCTTTTCTCCTAATTCCCTTTGAACTAGAGAGGATGGGTATTTATCCCCAGAGGCCTCTTTGAAGACCTGCTAGGGGAGACAGCAATAACATGCTGATGGCTGAGGATCAGCCCTGGGGAAGAACATCTAATAGAAGCAGATCTGCCTGTTCCAGACGCCTCCTTCACTTGCCTACTACCACTCCATGCCCAGCACTACCCTAAAGCAAAGACAGGACTATTTGCTCTCATTGCAGAAAGGAGCTGGAGAGCCTGTGAGAAGGTGCAATCCCATGCGTCCCCTCCACTTCCCACATGCGTCAGCCTCATTGGGAAGTTTGGGGTGGCATCCCCGCTTCCCGGGGATGTCATTCCTACACCACTTCTGCTCGCACATGCAATTTAATTGCTGAGTGCTGGGAGTGCTAAGGAAAAAGAAAAACAAAGTGAGTCAGCTTGGATTAAAAGCAGGATCTGTCACATCAAATGCGTGTGGCATGTGTAACCGTTGGCTTTAAGAGCACCACTTTGCAAAGGTCTGGAATGCCCTGCAGTCGTTCTTCTTTACTATTGTTGAGCCTTCACTGCTATTTTTCAGCTCAAAATCTGAATGAAGCCATGCCTTGCAAGCAGCCCAGTAGTGTATTGCAATAACGAGCAGAAAAATCCATCATTATGTTTCCTTAATGCCCTTGGTATCCTCCAGAAAATGAGTATGCTGAAATCTGGATATAACAAACACTTTCCCTGAGCTGAAAAAATAAACAGGAAAACAAATGGATTTGCAAAAGAACAGCACTTGCTATGAGCCATATGATAGGTTTGGTTCACCTGTATAATGTGAACATTTTAATAAGCAGCACACCAGCCACGCTTTGACCATGGGACCGCAACAGGAAAAAGGAAAATTTGACGTGTAGAAAGTGGCAGGTATTACCCCAGTGAAAAGATTTGACAGAGAAACTGCTTGTTGGTGCTGGTAATCCTACTCAGAATAAGATAAGTTTTGACTGATTTTTCTTTCTTTTTTTTTTCAGTAATGTGGTAGGAATCTGTGGGCAGATCAGGCTTGTGGCTCTTTACCACCATCAGCAGCTGATACCGCTTTAGGGGTGGACTGCAATGTCCTCACTCACATGGCTGTTACTTTACAATATAAAAATGTCTCCTTGATTTAAATAGGGCTGGCTGTCTTCTATGAAGAATAGAATCAAATAAAAAATACTCTGGATTTTTTTTCACTTCATGTCTTACAAACAGTCAGGTGTTTATAAATTATATGATTAGCCATAAGTTGCGTGGTTGCAAAACTGAGGTGGCAGAATTGACATATTAAATGTGTTGCCGTTGCTTAATGAGCTCTGCTCTAGCACTTAGGTGTTTTCATCAGAAAAATATGATTAGGACAAGCATTTTGCATTGTATGTTTGCAACTGTAAATGAAGAAGACGGTAGAAAGGAATGTTTGTCTTGTTAAAAATATATTCCCTTATCTTCTGGAAGGAAGCTGTAACTTCGTGTCTGTATGTGGAGTGAGCTATACATGTGTGTGGATCATTCAATGACATAAAAAGTGAAGGGAAAGTGAGGGTGTTTCTACCAGTAACGGGTGCAGAGCTCTGCTGATTTGCAGGATTGGCAGCTGTTTGGTGCTAACTCAGGGATAATCTATTTTATCTTGGGGACCGCTCCCCTGGTGACCCCATGGTGATGGGTTAGGCTTTGGTAGGAGCATGATCCAGGCCTGTTTTGCTGCTCCTGGAGGTACCACTCAGGGAGACCTTTTGTAAACTGTGTGGAGGCCTCGCTGATCTTCCCAGAAAATGCCAGTTTGGAGCTGGCATTTCACCCCGGACTTGTGGGAGCCTCTGTGGGAACCTCTTGCTGCGGCTTCAGCATGAGTATCTAAACATACTGGAGAGGTCTAGAGTTGGTGGAAGATATTGCTGGACAGAAGCAGTGTAAATTCATGCTGCTGGTGGGGACGAATTGAAGCAATCCTAATAGACCCCTCTGATCTCTGATTGAGTTATCACGTTGTTCCCTTTCCCCGATACTAGATGTCATCTGCCTCTGAACCATGCATGTTCCTCCAAATGCGCTTCCACGATAAGATAATCATGGAGGAAATGAAAGATATTTTGAAATTTGGAAAGAAAAAAGGAGGAATTTCTAAGTCTCTGAGGAAAAGCCTGTCCTGGGGCTGCTTCCTAGCTGTGTGAGCGCTTCAGGAGCCCGTTCTGGCAATGCACCGAGTCCCTTCAACTCCCACCACGCGCGTAGGAGCAAACTCTGAGCGTCGGCGTGCGGCTGCTCTCGGAGGGTTAAGAAGATGCTGCTTCTCCAAATACCTAGCTAATGTTTCCTGCTTGCAGAAGGGTTGCTAAGTAGCCGTTTTTGTCACTCCTATCTGTTATCAAAACCTAAGAATATAAATCCTGTGATTTGCTAAGACACTCCTGATGAGGAAATGACTCTGGCTCTTTCAACACACAGAAAACTGAAAAACTGTTATTGCTAGGGGAAAAAAGAAGCATTTCATGTTAGCATTTACAATCTGGGGAAGAGAGGCTCCTTCCACTTTTTTTTTTTTCTGTAGAATAATTTGAGAATTGCATTGAAATAGTCTAGTCTCCATGCAAATTTGATTTTTGACCTTTTGTGCTAATCAGAAGCCATGGTGCTAAGAAGCTGTGTACATTGCTGCGAAAAGTATGGCACAGAATTAACTAATACACCTTCAGTTCAGCTCTAACACACTCGAAGGTTATTGCACATCCTCCACTGTGCAGGGATCAAGATCTAAAGCACTAGAAATACTTTAAGCAGCTGTTACTAACTCGATGGAGAGCTCTGCAATACGTGCAGAATACCAGGTGTTTTAAAGCCAGTGGGTAGTTTTGGTCATTATTTGAGCTAGGAATATACTGTAGTAGGCCTTAAAGGTTTGAGAAAATCATGGGCAAAGAGATGTTAAATAAGCTGGTCACCCAGTTAAATAATTAGGGTTGCATTTTAAAAGTATCTAGAACCTGGTCAGACCCAGAAGCACACCTCAATACAGCCTTCTAATGCTACATTCACTAGCAAATATTAAGTAAATTCTATACCCACCGTTAACTTGGTGCTTCTTATAAAATCCATTATTGGCAGGATCCTTTTCCCGATGGTCTCCAAATGTCTTTTGGATTCTTCTTTTGTGAGAAGATTCAAAGGCGCCTTGTACTCTAAGAAACCACAAACCTGCATTTTGAAGTTGTTCATGTACATTTTGCATAGGGAATACAGCAAGATGCTGGGTGAACTGGAGAGAAGAGGCAAAGGGATGGAGAGGACTGCAGGCACAGATGGAGAGAGAGATCCTAGGAAGCCCTCCTGTTCCCCTGCTCAGAAGTCAAGGATGGTGGGAGAATCCCAGACCTCTCAGAGCCATTAAGGGAGTCAGCATACCTGAAAAGATCGTCAGCTTCCTACTTGACATCTTTTCCAAGAACTTCCCCACGTCTTTGTTTCTGAAGCCCAGAGTCAGCAGATACTGCTGGGGAGGCAGAGAGGACCAGTCTGATGTCTGTGGCAAGATATGAATTCCGTGAGGATCTGGAATAGGACAAGGAAAGCACCTTTTGCTATCACATTTCTTTTTGGTCGCAATGTAAGTTACTTTTCTGCAGGAAGAAAATAGGAAGCCCTAAGAGTCTAAAGGTGGAAAGAAATGTAGCCTGGAAAAACTTGCCAGAGCAAAAGCTACCAAGCAATCCCATCCAGTTGGAACCAGGCTCTAAAATTCCAAACTTTGCAACATTTTTCATCAACATCTTAAATTTTGCTGACACAAGTGATGAAATATGTTCTTCCCATTTATGCTCTTTCCACGGCATAATTAGCAGAACGTGTTACTTCAGTAACACACTGTCCTTATTTTCTTCTTTTATTAAAAGACGAGCTGCAGTTGCTCCATGAAATTACAAAGTCTGATTTCCCTGTGGATTTGACTCTTTTTTAACCATCACCACCACGGTTGAAACCTCAGCTTTCCCATGTGTTTTCCCTTGTGAATCCCCGGCTAGTGAGCAGTTGCGCGTGCCGTGATGGTGAAGTTGCCCACTCGGCTCTTCCCTCCCACTCCTTGCCCTGCAGAAAGTGAACTCAGATTGATGCCGGTGTCACTGCTCGCCGAGGAGCGCTCTGTCCTCGGCAGGCTCTGCTTTTAACGTGCCAGGCCGCGTGCCCGCCGTGACAAATGGAGGGGCCTGCTCAGAGCTCCCCGGGTTTGCCCTGCATAAATCACACCAAGCAAAGCTGATGTTTCTCTCTCCTCTCCTCTCCTCTCCTCTCCTCTCCTCTCCTCTCCTCTCCTCTCCTCTCCTCTCCT
>JAWLRI010000640.1:6836551-6852811 GCA_034781795.1 Crypturellus tataupa
TCCTCTCCTCTCCTCTCCTCTCCTCTCCTCTCCTCTCCGCTCCTCTCCTCTCCTCTCCTCTCCTCTCCTCTCCTCTCTTTTTCTCATGTTGGCCTCCCCATGGCTTCTTGGCTTGGTAGTGGACTCCATCCAATGCTTTCATTTCAGCGTGTGCCTGCTTCTCCTCCTGAGCAAGCTTTGAAACCAGTTCAGTCCTCGCCATACAGCAGACCAGACCTACAGCTGGATGTACCATTGGGGCTGCATAGGAAGGTCATTAAAGTAATGTGCTCATGAGATGCCTGATGTTTCAATTCCTCTACTCAAACAGGGTTCAGCTCAGATTTTACATTTCTCCTACATGAGGTAGGGACCCATAGGTCAGACGATCAGAGGTCCCAAGCTGGAAACAAGTTACACTTGGTGGTGATGGCTTTTTGGGAAGCTCTGTGATTTGGGGCAAGGTCAGAAGAGATAAGTTAAGAAACCCCTACTGCTCCAGCTGACCTAGTGACCGCTGCTGTCAGTTATTGGTGCGTTGAGTCCGGCAGAATGACCCAAATCTGTTCTGTCTGAGAGCATTTCTAGGGCAGGAGGGAACTAGGCTGCTTGAGAGGTCCTGCCTGAGCTACCCTGCTCTGAAACCTACCCACAATGTGTCAGTCATGATCATGGTTACCCAATTTAATTCCTAGAAACTTTAGTGATCCTAGAAAGGATCAGGATCAGGAAAACTTCGGTAAAATTGAAGCAGTTCTAACTGATAGGTTTTTGTAACCAAGTATCTCTGATGGCAGAACTCTCTCCAAGTGCTATAGGAACAGGTCCTATTACTTCATCTTTTTTCCCCCTTCTTTTCCTTCTTGGTAATGTGTGAAAAAAATGACCAGTGACACCTTCAGAAGCACCTAATGATTTATGAACACAGATCTTACTGTGTCTCGGTGCAAAACGTGCACATTTTTGCTTCTTAGGTGCTTTTGAAAGTCTCACTCTTGCTATAAATTGAGGGGTATATGTGAAATATGAATTTCTCTTTCTTTCCAATCAGATTCTGGAAGTTTTATATTATTCTCCTTTTAATGCCAATACTTTTATTCCTGGAAGTTCTCCACAAAGTCACACCTACAAGTAAACCAGAGACAGGAACTTTAAAAACTCCATGAGGAATGAGTTCCTGTTTTCCCTCTTTAAATCAACAAACCGAAAATTACTTCCCCAGTAAAATCCCCTGTATTTACAACTTGCAAAACACTAAACCAAACCATCTACTTTTATATGGATTTCCTAAAGCAGAGTGAAATAAGCAAAGCAAGTTTGCTGGGGTAGGTAAATATTTGCAGTTTTGTTGTAAACACTTGGTTTTCTAATGCCTATTGGTTTGTTTCTCAAAGAGATCTTCTTTTCCTCCCCAAGAGGTGCAATAGCTGTGGTTTTGGAGCCTGATTTATGTGGACAGTGCCCTGGCTGAGCGAGTCCTGTCACAAATAAACCTTTAAGCTGTGAGCCCGATGTGGCTCTTGCAGGAAGGTGACAGCCCATCAGCCTCAGGACCACCCCGCTGCAGGTGCCGGTGAGGGACAAGCTCTAGATGTAGCCGCTGTGATGAACACAGATGCTTCCCAGCAGCTGACCTGAGAAATGCGCTTTTCCCTTTACATTTTTCAATCACCAGCTCAAAGTCAAGCGTTACCGGAGTCAGCTATGCCCCGAGCCGTCAGGTTAACGATCGGGAGAAATGCCTTCTAGCCCCCTGCCTTATTCCAAATGTTATGCCTGTTCCTCTTGACATACAGCTGCAGTCACCAGGATTTAAGTGTGTGTTCGCTGCCCTGCCAGGAGGCTGCGTTGGGCTCCATGAAGCTCAGGATCCTGCTTGTCCTGAACAGCCTGGGGGGACCTGGCTGTGCAGTCACATCCCTGCAGCTGAGATGCTCTCCAAGGTGGCGATCAGGGCATTAGCACTTAGTTATGGGAAGGTATTTCTGGAAATCAAAGGTCTAGTGACCTGTGGACATCCACAAGGATGCGGATGGACTGCGCTGTCTCGACAAGTACATTTGAATGGAAGATTTGTTGCAGCAGTGGCAGTCAGCCAGGAAACATGAGGTCTCATGGATAAAATCACCTTGGTGGCGATGAGCAGCATCAAGTCTGTGCTCTGCCTTAGTGCTGACCTGATTTCCCAAAACAAGGGCAGTCACACGCAGCAGATCTCAGAGGTTAATTTTACCCCACGGAAGTGTGGAAATGTAGAGGCTCAAGCTGTTAATCTCCTTTTAAGTTAGCCACACTCATGCAAGCAGTACACAGTGCTTAAGAACATGTGAAATCTCCTGTTACCTGTATATATGTGCTCTACATAATCAGGGTGCTTCTTAGCGAAAATGTCCTTCATCTTCTCTATTTTGTCAGCCCTGGCTTTTGTCACAAATGGTGTGTACATAACTGAGAAAGATTCCTCTCTGGTGACGGCTTCTTCAATCATAGCCTAAAAAGAAGGCAGAGAAGTGATACATTTCGTGTTAGCTGATGGCTAGTTAAAATATTTAAAAAAAAGAAAAATAATTACCTTCACAGATTATATTTTTCCCTTTAATAATTGCACAGTCATGCAAAGATAACATATTTTGGTCTTGAATATTAATTAGAGGGGAATTTAAATTAGTTCCAGAAAACACTGCCTATCTATACTCAGAAAATCAATTTAATGGAGATAGAACATTTGTAAACAGTTTTCAGTACAGCAAGCCTATGTCTTCAATGGGGAGAAAGGTATTAGATAAATTATCTTTTAGATGAAAAGAAAAAGCGATTCCGTGCTCTCTGAAGGTCACATCTTTCATCTGCGGGTTTTATTCAGTCCTTGGGAGCTGGTTAAAGAATACTAAGCATTCAGATTACCCCTTGGGTTGGCATGAATCAGACACTGTGTCTGCACAGAGTATTAGCCTTAAAATATTGCATTTAAACACCATTCGCATTAAGAGCGAAATTCACTCCTGTGCAGAGGGCAACGCGAAGCTTATGGACCTTGTCATCCCTTAAGGATGACTGCAGTGATGCATGGGGCAGCCCTGTGCAGAGAGGGGGATTCACACTCAGTGGACCCGAATAAGCCGCCGCTGTGAGCGCTCGAAGAGGCACCCGCCGGGCACAGCTCCACTCGGGACGTTATTATCTCTGCCAGGGAGGCTCAACCGTGTCCAATGCGGATGGAAGCCCTTCAGGAGACTTGGGGATCCATGAGGATGTGCCTGGTTATCTGGGCAAAAGCATCAACCTTCCCGTGATGCGAGGTCCTTGGGTATGATCTGGTACTGCTTGTTCTTGTTGGGTTGTGGGCACGGAGGGTGCAGAAAGGCAATGGGAAGGGTACGGATGCTCTGTGCAATGTTGTCCTGCAAGCACCCCGAGTGCTGTTATACAGGGTGCTCTGCCTGGTTGTTCAGAACTACTCCCAGGACCTGGGTACATTTTAGATCACTGCATTTTGTCCGCCCGTTATTGAATATTTACTAAGCTGGGAGCAGTCTCCAGTGGAAAGTATTTGGCCCTGGACAATTAACAAGCTCTAAATGTGACCACACGGGGTGGTCATAATGTCCCCTCGAGGGAGAGGAAGCTTCTGCAAACACATCCCCATCATCTATGGCCACCTCTGCAGACCTGGAGCTACCAGACCAGAAAATAGCCAGTGTGTCTCCCTGGCAAGAGCTCAGGGACCTGTGAATGGAGCTGGGCCCGTTCCTCCCTCCAGAAATACCTCGCAGTCTGCTATGATTTATAGCAAAGTGGTTCTGAGTTTTTGTATTTTGATGGACTTTAATTTCCCTGTGGTTCAGGGCACTTACAGGATAAGCAACAAAACGATAGGCCCCGTAAAGCTTTCCAAGATAAATTTTAAGAAAAGCAGAGGACTAGTCAAACATGTAACTACTTGATTTCATGTGTAAATACAGGCATCAAATCAAAATTTGCGCTTGATATTGGGTTTTCTGCTGGCTCTCTATAGCTCAACAGCCATTTTCTAATCAGAAGTAATGTGAGGATGTCTGGCTGCATCTATCCACTTCAGATGTGAAATATATGGGGAGAGGCAGCGAGACAAAGAGGTGGGCGGCTGGACCAGACATATTCTGTGGGAATAGCTTTCCTGGCATTTGCCTGCAAAGTTCATTTTTGGATTCATCATCCTTGAGAGCAGCTCAAAGTCATGCAAATAGCGACTGGCTCGGAGGGCAATAACGGCAAAATGTCAGGCAAAGGGGGGAAAAAATAGATCCGTGGTTTCTGGTCAATACTGCTGGTGAAGGTATTACTACCCAAGAGCATTTTTTTCCCCCCAAGCTACTGACCCTGGACATAGATGCTATTTGTTTTATTACCCTCTTGGATTTTTATGGGCTAAGGTCTTTAAGGATATAAAACTTCAGCCCATAAAAACTTTGGAGCAGAAAACTTTATACGATGAAATCCCTGAAGATTTTTCTGCTTAAGCCTTTATGTACTGAGGTCCCTATCCGCAGAGAAACATCTGCCAAGGTGTCTAGGAAATGCAGAACATCATGTCTATCGTGGCACACACCATGCAGATATTGAAGATACAGTCAAACTGTGGAGGGAATTACAAGGCTCCACTGGACTTTTCACCAGAGTCTTTGGAGAGTGGGTAGGAAAACTGTTTTTTCTCATTTTCATGTGTTTTTGTGTCTTGTTTTTTGTGCAAACTTCTCTCTCATACAGGGAGGATGTTGCTGCTATAGACTTGGAGTGGGAGAATTCCCAGGCTCGTTCCTGAGTATGGAGGTAGCAGTTAAGCTTATCACTAAGCTCCAGCTATGGAGAAGGATGAAGATGATGGTTTCCACATATCCGCAATTCCACATATTGCAATGAAATCTGCAGGGTTATCTCATCAGGGGGTGCAACGCTCCAGTCTTCCACCCCAGCAGACTCTGAGAAAACAAAGACCTTAAGATGCCCTTAAACCATAGGAAAGACCTTCTCTAGCAACATACAGGAACATAAGGACTATTGGTGATCATAGAAGTGCATCCAATGGAGCGGTTCCTCTCAGCAGTAGAGCAAGAGCTTTGCTTCAGGGAAAATAAAAAGAAAAGTTCTTTGAAGAAGTCGCAGAACAATCTGATCATAGGGAAGATTTTCTTCTGTAGTTATGGGTTTGACTCATGGCCTGCCGCATCGGGAGGTTTATATCCCTGCCTTGGAAGTGTGTGGAATCCGAGAAAGTCTGCGGAGAAACCATCTGGAAAGGAGGTATTGCAAGGAGTATTTGAGTTGTCAGCTCTTCTACTGAAATATCAGTTAGTTCTTTCATGAAACAGATTCATTCACAAGGTTTATGAGGAATGTATGTTGCTGTCATGGTAGTTAAAAAAGTTAAAAGACTTCCTAAACGAAACTTTGTTTTAATGAAAGGTTTAAATAAATCTTTCTTAATTTGAACTAAGACCATGTATCCTTCTGCTCTTAATATCCTCTCATTATCCTCTGCCATATCTAGTAACAGTACATCTCCTAGACCTTTTAATGAACCCTAAACTTTACTCTAAACTATCTTATGTTGTCCCTTCCATGCCCACTAAAATTCTACTAAAAGCTCCTAAAATGAATAGGTAGATGCACAAGAAACAGAGTTTTCCTATGCCAGCTTTTGATGGCAAATGATATAACTACTGCAATATTTTTATGAAGCTTTTGCCATTTTGCCTCACTTACAGCAGATACAGAAGAAGAAAAATGGCACACTAGCCGCAAATTCTTCATAACGGTGACAGGAGCTTTCTCTGCTACAGTCCCTAACCTTAATCCTCTTTAACTACAGAAAGATTTAATTTTGAAAATCCAATTATCTTGACATCTAGAATTAGCCAAAAATTTAGATATCTTTCTAGTGCCTTATCTTGCCGCTGCAGTGCACGCTCAGCCACCGTCTCATTTACATTACAGTAGGAATTGATGCTTTTATTGATGATTTTTATTAATGTAAGAGCATCAGTCCGGGTAGAGCCATTAGCCTCTTCTATGAACTGCTTCCACTCTAGGGTGGTAGGTAGAATTATGGGTGCACTGCAGTGCAACCCATGCGCTTTTCTCTATATCTTGCCAGCCATAAAGAAATATCTGGCAGCCCTGCCACTAAGTCTGCTGCTGTTGTGATATGAATATCTTCTCACCAGCATGATCCTCTTACACTATTTATATTTTTTTTTCTGTGGGAAAAGTAAGTAGACTGAATGCCAGAGCATATCCTTTTCTCAATATGTTTATGGCATGAATAAATTATGTATTATACAATAGATGAGAACTTTCTGCTTATCTGCCATGTAATGCCTTCCCATTAATGTAGGCCACGTGAAATATCAGCTTATTTAAGTTCTTAAGTTATTAATGTATTTAAGTCTTTGCCAGTTATTTTGCATGCAGTTTATTTTTAAAAGCGGATTTGCAGAGCAACACGGAAATAGACCCTTGCATTCTGCTGAGTTGTAAGAGAACCAGACACATTCCAGATTTGTTACCTTAAACTCTGAGATCTATTGATATTTCAGTACGAGCCTCTTTATGTTTGAGAGAAAAGAAATCCATGCTTTATATTCTCCCAAAGCTATCAGTATTTACTATTCATTAAAGAGGTGCACATGGAATAAAAGAGTTAAGGAAGGGATTAGCTGGATGCTGCTGGTGCAAGCTGCGAGCATATGGCAAGCAGGCACCCAACTTCAACGCGGAACCCCGGTTCTAGCTTGGGGACACTCTCTATCCTCGGGTCCCATCGCTAACATGTGTGAGCCCCGGGAGACCCCCAGTGTCACACACCAGCAGGCAAAGCTCTTCCCCTTCCCCTTGAAGAGCTTCCAAAGCTCTTCCCAACGCTCTTTCCCTTGCCGCAGAGGGAACACCAAGCGCTTTGGTTTCCCCTAACTGTGGTCACAGGCTGCTCCTCACCCCCGTCGATGCCAGCATGGATGGGGCAGTGGATGCAAAAACCAAAAAACAGCCTCCTCGAACGTGCCAATTATCCCTGACGGGTAGCTATTTGCCCAAAACCCCCTGCTTTTAACCAAAACCACGCTGCTTTCAACTAGCTTGTTAACGCTTGCCCTTTCTTGAGGATAAGAGGGTTTCCATAGTGAGAAACACCGTGATTCCGGGGATGCAATCTGCCGCGGCTTTGTTGGGAGCAGCGGGGCTGCCGGCTCGCCCCGGGAGGCGCCGTCCACCCAGCACGAGCGCTCGGCAGGTCCTTGGCCAGGGCTGCTCCGCAGCAGCAGGACCGTCTCTCCTTGCAAAGGGGGATTATGCCGCGTGCTCCGTCAAATGGCGTTGGGAGCCGGAGAGATGTCTTAGATCAGACGGGCAGAGCGAAAGGTCAAGCATTGCTGAGTGCTTTGTGGGAAAGCAATTACCCCCAGGGGCCAAAACTTGGCATCTGAACCCATCCCAGCACCGGCAAGGGAATACTCACAGGAGGAATGGGGAATATTTGCTTTAGAAGCTTTGCAGGGCTTTTAGCACCAAAGGAAGGAGGCAAATAAAAATAAAAAATAAATAAAAAGAAGCCCAAACACAGTAACTAAGTGAACAAGATGTCAGTCCTTCTTAGCACTGAGCTCAACATCTTTTGGAAACTCGACTGAAAAGTGAAGAGATGAATCAGACAGCCGAGGATGGTGACTGATGTGGTTAGCCCCTAAAATGGACAGCGCTGTTCAAAGGGGCAGCGGAAAATCATGCCCGAGTTGTTACAATAGCAAACTGCTTTATGTGGCTGAATGGCTGCTAATATATAGAAGACAACCTCACTGTATATAGAGATGTTTCTGAAAAGGGACTTTATCTCTCTTTGTGTGACGTCCTCTATAGCTCTTTAAGAGTGTGTGTCCAAATGGGGAGCCGCAGGGCTGGTAATGATCCTGGTACAGCACAAACTCCTGTCTGCAGCTCCATCTCCCAGGAGAAAGGAGATGGGATACAAAGAAAGGGAAGGGAATAATGAACGTGCAACTCAAGTGGACAAGGAGGACATAAGAATGGCATGAAATGGCTGGTTTTCTGTATTGATTTCTCAGGATCCTTCTGTAAACCTTAGAGCTCTGCTTCACCACCCAGTAAAAGCCTAATTCTGCTCCTGAAATTTGCACATTACTTTCAAGCTACCCTGTGGGTTTTTTAAATGGTGTGGAGCTTTGCTCACCAGGGTTGTTCCCGTTGAGCGTCTTTGAGGTATGATTTATGGGCCTCTGTTAACAGTTAAAACTTTAATTGGATTCGTATTATGTTTCATATTGGGATTTCAATAGCTACCAGCTACAACCAAGATACGCGTTGCCTATTACATTCAACTGGTATTGGATAAATCCATCTCTCTTGAAATTAGGGATAATTAACCCATCTGTTTTAATAAGTATGACATTTAAACTAATAACTTTTCTTAGCATGTAAATACAAGTATGATTCAAGCAACAGTAATTTTCCCATGAATGATCTAGTTCTCGAAAAATAGCAGTAGGTAGAAAATATGTGGAGGTAGATACTATTAAAGAAGAAATGGCATAAGAAAAATGTTAAATTCCTTGGATTTGAACATGCAGAATTATTTCTGGAATGAAAATACCAACAATAACAACAGCAATAAAAAGCTCCCAAAGCAGCATCAACATGATAGAAACTCTCTGTTACGTTATTTGCCTTATCAATCCAGCTTTCAATTACTCCACATTTTTACTAGTGTGTCTGAGAGCAGAATTATGTTTATTTTTGGAGCTCGAGTTATGTTTTACTCGCAGTGTGCTCCAGTGCCCCTTGGCATTGTGGTGGGATAGTATTTTAGAAACAGGGTCTCAAGAAAGGACAGCAGCCAAAATTGTTTTGTTCCTGCAACATGTAAGATAAAAAGAGAATATTTACATCTCAATTTTCCACCAGAAAATGAAGTTTAGTGCATCAAAGCAAGTGGCGTCCTTCAATGTGGCCATGGGTATGGTCGCAGAGGGAAGAATACCTATTGGTTTTTATAAAGAGGCATATGAGAAATATCGCCTCCTTTCTGAAGTGAGAAAAATTAAAATTAATTCCTAAGGTAGCAACAAATGCCACAAACCCCTGCCACGAGGCTGAGGCGTTTTGCCTGCGCGCAGAGCAGTCATTGACCCCAATGGGATTTGCCCCCAGATTCGATGACGGGAGGGACGTTTCTGCAGTGAATTGTGGCACGGTGTGATGTGCCGGAATAGCCTCCAGAACCGACGAGAAATGTATTTTCTCACTGATACGATGGCCAGGCTGTCCGGCGGGGCCGCGTGTCAGCTCAGATCAGTCATTCCATCAGGAAGGCTCCAACCTTCCGTGGTGCTGCCAGCCTGGAAACCCAGTGCTCTGCCCAGGACCGGGTTGAGCAGCCACACGCAGGGCTGCTGATGGGCCTTGCCATGGGTGGAGGATGTTCTTGCTCCCAGCAGTATTTTTCCTTTAATTTTCCTTTAATTTTGAGACCCCACAGGTGTGGGAAAAGCTGAACCCTGCAGCTGACAGCACTTGTCACTGCACTGAAGCTGTGTGACCTCCTTGCAGGACTGGGCTATAATTTGCTTTACTGCATGATATATATGTTATTCTGTGCTTAAAACAGCCCAGATTTTCGAGCTGGAAACACCTGATGTTCGTAATAGCAACGACTGAGCAAAACAAATGTCTGAATACTTAAATCCTCCATGTCAGCCAAGGCAAGTGCCTCCTGGCAGCTTTCTGTGCTACGCTGAGCTTAGCTGACATAAATATTCTCAGAAATGTAAGTTTATGAGCTCCATGTGCTCGCAGATACGGTATTTTAAATGTGCTAAGAGCAACAATATGAAGCAATCTAGGGCTGATCAGGAAATCTCTAAAGCTAAAAGCCCAGTTTGCTCCAGTGCAAAGGAAAGGTCCCCATGTCAGCTGCAGCAAATGCACATTGGCTGCATTAAGGAATTAAGACTTTTAGTATAAATGGTTAGGGAGCTTTACAGACACAAACCTAAAAGCTTCTCAAATGCCTACCTGAAGTTCTGCTGGGTTTTGCCACAAATACATTGCAGGGGCAGAAGCAATTAGTGCAAGACTAATGCCCGAATAACAAGACTTTGGAAAGCTCTGGTATAAGGGACGCCGGGGCAGAACCGTTAGTGCAAAATAGGCCACATGGTTTTCCTAAAGGCAATTAAACGTGTAGAGCACTAATGAGTCAGGCTTGAGATGTTTATAAACTAGATGGGAAAGGTGCTTGCTACTAAAATGTCATTACCAGATATTAGTGAAGATATCAGGCTGCGATATTCAAGATATTGGCAAAGTTCATTTTGGATGACATTACATGTTTAACAATATTGTGCTGTGGTAATAGATTAACACATCCAAGGTGTATTGCATAAATTTTAGCCAGTGGGGATAGTTTACAAAGGGGTGAATCAAATCAGACAGTTTAAGGGTGGACTCTAGAGGATGCACTGCCCAAGTCTATTCTTGGCTCTTTCTAGCTATGCTGACAATAAATGCCAAAAGGCTTATCGAGCAATAGTAATAAACAGTGTTAAACTTTTGTCTTGCTGCTACAACTCTGGAAATATGTACCATGATACATTTAGTAACTTTCACATCATCATTTCATGTGATGAATTTGGTTTAACTGGCCAATTTTTGACCCAATGGTCAATACACAAATCACCCAGTGCTTATTCCAGAGTGGGTTGTGAAAAACAAAACAAAACAAAAAATCCATCTGATTGTATGCTAATTTGCAATGTATATTTTCAACTAACGGAATAAAATATTTGAAAAGATACTCTGTGAACAGAGGAAAAGGCTTAGCTTATTGAATAACATTATGCATTGCAAATTACTTTTCCAGCTCTCTTCAACCCTACACCTTTATCTCTGAATGGAATGGAAGGCCTGTATTAATATTCAAAAACAACACAAGACATTAGAAATTACATATCACTATACAGAAGTTTCAGAAATATATTGCTTTAAAGGGGATAATCAAAGAAAGCTTATCAAAACGCTAATCAAAAGGAATATTTAAAGGTACCTTGATCACGATCCATAGGTATGTATTTGGGGAGAAGGTAAGAGGTCTTAGAAGATCTTTAAGCTTTCGAAGATGAAAGCATAATATAAATTGCTGGGAGTTAGTACTGGACAATTGTGATCCCAATTTATTAACTGGGGGGGAATCATCTTTTGGAAGGGAAATAGTAGATACCCTAATATTAAACTGTTTAAGTAGAGATTGGATAACATTCTCAAAGACACTCTTGGCTTCACTTCTTATTTATTGGTACTGATGCAGGAAGGCAAGGGTGAAATTCTGTGGTGTTTTTATGCAGGAAGTCAGATCATTCATCATTACGAGCCCTTCTGGCCTCAAAAAATCTATGACCGTACAAATCTTGCAGTGCATCTAAGAGGAGACAAACAATCCCATGGAACAGATGACTACTGAGGAAGGAGAAGTGTGTAAGAGTTAATAATGAGGAGTGGAGAGAAAAATATTTGAGGATGTTTTAAGAAAAAAGATGCTTGGCATTTGATGTCAGGGATAGAAGGGAAGTAGAAAACCAAGAGAAGGAAACAAAAGGAGATAAAAGATTAAGGAAGATTGCTCTGAGCATGAGGAATAGAGGAAGAGAGAAAGAAAATGACCTAGAAGATAAATAAATAATAAAGAGCTTTGTAGATGTCAATTAAAAACTTGAATTTTATGCAGTAAAGAAGTCAGTGGAAGGAAAAGCTTCTTCCAGTGGAGAAAAAAAATCACAGAAATAAAGGTAGTCAGTAACAACCAAGAAGATTGTATACGTGACCAAATGATCAAAGTGAGGAGTGACAGATCTTTAAATTTTCCTCATCTAAAAATCTTTCTTCGCCAAAATGAAAAACAAATTGTGCTGTTCAGCATCTATCCCCTTCCTCCTCAGAAGATGTGGCTCACGCTGGTGAGGCCACGTTGCAGAGCTCTGGGGAAGAGGAGCAGCCAGCGAGAAGAGCGTGCATCAATAGCTGTTGCTTTGGTTACAAAGGCACACGAGCACGTATGGTCGTGACGAGTTATTTTCAGCTTTACACAGTGAAATAGAGAGAATATTAATAAAAAGAGTTGATATGATCTCTGCTTGGTCTCTCTGTGGTAGAACATCCCAGCGCAGTGTCACATTCTCTGTGATGCTGCCTAATTGTTGCTGCGTGCGCTAATGACATTGAAATCAACCTTGGTGCTGAATGCGTAGAATTCCTCAGTGCAGGAAGGAGGTGCTGGGAGATATCTTCACGAACAGTGTTTCTTAAGTGCCAGCTATTAACTTGAGTGGGAGCAGTACTGGGCACCCAGCTGCCTGTGCTGTGTGTGTCAGCATATAGATATCACTGAATCCTCAGCCTAGCCCACGCTCAAGCACACGCATAAAAGGCACAAAATTGCAGAGCAATCTCTGTCTCCCAGTGAAATCAAGCACGGTGGGGGATCAAACAAATGGTTGGATCTGTACTGACACCTCCAAGCTTCTGCAGGCAAAGAGTGCAATTCAGAAAAGAAGCAGAAGAAGGAAACACAAACAGCGTAGCGGTGCCTATTGGCACCACTGAGGTGCAGGGAAGTCTGTGCGTGAACTCTCCACCAGGAACAAAATGAGCTCTGGACTGAAGCGGAGATTAACCTGAGTCCTAACACTTTCAAAATCCTTCGGCCTTTTCTATTTTTAAGATGATGCAATTGCCTGGAAGTTATTCAATACTAACATTTTGTCTGGTCTGGGCCATTCCCATTGTAGCTTGTGATTCCAGACCCATAGCTTCTGGTTCAGACCCAGCGAGCAGGCATCTTCACGAATCTTGTCCTTCACAACATTTTTTTCTAGTCCTGCTGCATAGCAGGACACTCTGGACCCCTGGGTGAGGGGATAGCGGTGACAGCTCCTTCTTTAAAGGTTAAAGCTTTGAAGCTTCATGGTCATGACATCAAGAAGGGGAATCAATGGAGACCAGTGTTAAGAGACAAAAAAAGATATTCCATTCGAAGAAATGACCCCTTCATAGCACCTGTTTGTGAACTCCAGATTTTAAACGAGTCTGACCCAGTAGGGGAAAAAAATCAAACTATTCTGTACAGAAGAAATTCTCTGCTGGAAAGCATATAAGAAGGTTCACAGACACTGCAAACACGAGCCCAGTGGGTAATTCTCTGAATGAGATGCACTTTGCACTCACAGCAGTACTGATATTCAACAGCTCCCAGCCCTGAGATTTATTCCATTTTACCAATAAGAATGCAACTAATAATAGTTCAAAAAAGGAAGAATTTTCTTACAAAAGTAAAAGATAAGATTCTCATCTTTATTACACTGACTTCTTATCAGACCTATTTTGCACTACTTCTCATACCACAGTACAACGAGGAGAGGAGCCCTCTTGTTGTCAGTGATGTTCTTAAAAGTTAAACCCCAAATAAGTAAAGAGTCAGGCTCCAACTTTTTATCGTGACGAACATGCATTATTTCTGCATTTTTGTTAAACATTTTTACCAAGTTACCAAAGTAATTTGTGCTTGGCTGCTTCCATCTAATCAAAGAGCAGCCCATGAAATGATCCCTTGAGTTCTGTACCAGTTGTAAGACAAAGTCTGTGGGATGGCTGCATGAACCAAACACAGCTCTGAGGAGAAACACAAGTGGAATTGAGCCTGAGCAGGTAAGGACAGCTCATAAGTTGCTTTGGTCCAAGATAGTAAATTATTCCAGCAACAGGGTTTATCATCCAGGTACTCACAAGTTTGAGAGAACTCTGCTCAGAGCAGCAGGAGCTACTCTTAAATTTGTGCTGATGTGGCTGAACCGCTAACTCAAATAAGAAAGTTTCACTCAGGAGACAAGTCTCATTGAAGTCAATGGGCTACTCCCCACATAAGTAATCGTTGTAGAACCGGGGTCTTAACTAGTCATCCTTCACGGAGCACTTGAGGTTTCTCTGAGACCATTTGTTATGGTCTTCCCTCCCCGCTCCTTCCAGTCGAAGAGCTTGGAAAGGTGTCAGAGGATCACTATCATGCAAATTGCAAAAGAAAAGTGTCACTAAGGTAGGAAGGCTTCACAAAAAAATAGCTTTGGGGACCATTCAGTACCTAGAATTAAATTTTATAGCAGTCCATAAAATTGAAGTATGAGCCAAGGGTTAACAACCTTGAATTTTGCCCTTAAAATTAGTCCAAGAAAATCTACTTCATTATAAATACAGTAGTACTATATAGTGTCCTGTTGATTGATATGCCCAAGAGCTACCGTTGTCGGCAGTCTTTTAAGCAGCAATCCTTCATTTTGGTCTTAATAGTGAGATGGGCACCTCCTTCCTAGTTGGGCTATCAATTTTTACCTGCCAATACAGTTTGATGAGCTTGCTTATATGCTGCTCGGTGCCTCCCGCCAGCCAGTACACATAGTCAGCAATCATGGCGCTCCTGGTGACAAAAGCAGAATAAATGAGTGCATAGGGATGGAAGGATGCATAAAGCAATATTTAAAGGAGATAACATGAAGTTTCTATCAAAAGATTACACATAGCATTCAATCTCTGTTCAATTTTAAGATAAACATTAGTATTATTTTTAGATATCTAAACTATGTGCAAGTGAACAGCCCTGCATTTTTCTCTTTGATCGCTTTTCTGTATTTTATTGTGAGGAAATATTTAATGCCTTCTCAAAAAATGGTGGTTTTTTTCTTTTTTTTTCTTTTTCTTTTTTTTTTTTTAAATTTTAATTTTAATCTATTTGCTTATGAAATAGACTAAATATAAGTACATTTATTCTAGGACAGCATCAAAATGTAGAGCACTGTAGTTTGTCAGAGGGTATCACCATCTAGGGCAAACTCAGACGAACTTCAGCTTTGATTAAACTGTATCTTACAAAAAAAAAAACACACAAAAAAACAAAAACCAAAGCAATCAGCTATCTCTGTACCTAACTGAGTATGGTTTAGTATTCCCACTGTCTGTTACAGCCATTGCATTACTCTTCCTAGAGTGGGGGATATTAAAAACTATTGTGCAATGGATATTAATGCGGAGTCTTGACAGACTTGAGAAAATCAGTTTGCTTTTATGGCTGCTTCTCCACGCTGCTCTCCATTTCCTTTCCTCTAGAGAGTGCAAATCCAATTAAATGTGACTAGATGTAATTCCAAATTGTCACTTTAGTCAATTAAACATATAATAATCTTGTGTACCTAATTACCAGCACCAAAAGTTTATTTGTTGATGTAGTGCTATCAATGTGTGCTTCTGCATGTTTCCCTTATCATTGCCTATATATTAATTGTGCTTTGACATTACTGTAAATTGAATTTGAAATTTCCCCCTAGTTAAAAGTGTCTTACAAACAGTAATCCCAATCCTGTTGTAATACCCTTTCAGAGTGTATTTTCCAAGGCTGTATTATGTTCTTAATGAGATAGAACCAAAAATACAAGGATTTAACAATAAACATTTCAAAGCAGGCCCAGTATCAGGGGGTAACATATTGTTACCAACAGGAGCTAAATCTGCCCTTAGATGTTTGCATACAGCTCCTGGTGATTTCACCGGGAGAAAAGGAATTCAATAGGACCATGGTTTTCTGCATAAGGACAGGGTTTAGCCCTAAGCTTTATCCAACTCTCATTCAATACATTGGCAAAAATCCTCTTGACTGCACTAGAACAAAGAGCAGTTTCTAATTGAAGATTTTCAGCCCAGCTGATAGAGGATGAACAAAGGATGAAATCCTCATTGGCAGAACTCTTGTTGACTCCAAACGGTGCCAGGATTTAATCCTAAAAAATGACATAAGTAGCAAGTATGGATGAAACAAAGAAGATCTCCAACGCTACCTGCTTGACAGTAAGAGGACCACTCTTAATTATGAGGTTTGCTGTGTCTGAAACCCAACACATAAATAAGAATGTGACACAAAAGCAGGAGAAGACTTTGATTAAATTTGTGACATTATTCTATATGTGTGGTCTAGCAGAGGTTGCCTACAAAATTTTCAGCTCTTTTGACCATGGCAATAACTGGTTCTGCCGTCCCTAGTAGTGAACGTGAGTGACGGTGCCCTCCTGCGGCCAGTTTATAAGAAAGAAGAGATAATTAATCCAAATTTAGAATCATAGAATCATAGAATCATAGAATCATAGAATGCCTAAGGTTGGAAGGGACCTCTAGGGGTCATCTAGTCCAACCCCCCTGCAC
>JAWLRI010000640.1:6852911-6954337 GCA_034781795.1 Crypturellus tataupa
TGAAGATCTCCAGAGAAGGAGACTCCACAACCTCTCTGGGCAGCCCGTTCCAGTGCTCTGTCACCCTCACTGTCAAATTTAGAGTAATTCTCAAGTACTGAAGCCTGATATTTTCGGAGTCAAAGGACAATTTCAAGCGGTTGTTCACAATTTGTTATATAGATTTAATTCCCCCAAACTGCTGTTATTTCAAAGATTGTAGATGGCCGGTCCTTAACCCCAAGTGTCCCCTGTCCTTGTCCCATGCTGTGGGGCCGCGCTGGAGCTGTGCTGCCATGGGTCAACTGCAATCAATGGGGTGTAGAAACACAAGCCACTTGCTTTGTCAGCTCTCCTGCAGGCCACAGTCCATCATCTGCCAAAAGGAGGATCCATCCTGCTGACTGGATAGCCTGACATCCCTCCTGTGACCTCTCATTGCTTTCCACTTTCTTCTCCCAGCTTCACATCGCTGTCGGAGGAGACGTGTACAACCCTGGACGAATCTGGACTCAATTCCTAGACAAGTCACTTCATCTTTTGCCTTTTCCTAGCATCAATTGCAAAATGAGGGCAATCATATTCCACTGATTTACCTATTTGGTGTGTGAATCCTCCTGGCACAAGCTCTCTTTTACTAATTCTTAGCAGAGCGCTCAGCACAATGGCACTCTGATCATGGCATGGTCTCTAGGTACCACGGCACTTCAGACAAACTCCTTGCCGCTTTATTCTTCCTTTTTAATTTGTTCTTATTTAAATAATCAGGCTCCCAGTTATATTTTAAGCACATGTGCTTCGTTTTTCAGTGTCTGCTTTTGTCCCTGCTTAGATTTCTCTTGTACCATTTTGCAGTGTATCGTGAAGAGCAAGGCCCCAGTGCAAAAACCCACCAGAGCCTTTAGAAGTCCCTCCATCCCTGTTTTACTTTTCATTTTCTTGGTCATTAAGGAGGTCACATAGGTCAGGGCTGATGCTTCAGGGCTGACACTGTGACCTTGTGTCTTATGTGGGACCTAAAAATTCCACTTTCAAAATGTGCATGGGCATTAAAGGTCTATGTAGATGGTCTGTCCTATCCATATTGTGCTTTAGGCATATTTTGGAGAGAGGCAGTTTTTCTTTAATGGTGCTGATGTTTAATTCACAGAACCAAGGTAATACATGCTATAGGGAACTACGTACAAATGCCCAACAGAAATTCCCAGCCCTAGAGACTCAGGTGATATGGATGTTATCTGAATACAGTGAGAGGTCAGGGCACTCAAAAATGTTTAAGGACCTAAACATCCAGATAGGAACCAAAGGACCCATTGAGATATCTAGGAGAATTGAAAGCCTGAATTTCATTGGAATACGTGAAGACGCAAGGCAATGAGTCAGGTCCCTAAGTCCCCGGGAGCTCCTATCACATCTAAACATCCCGGAGAATCTGGCCTTTAGGAACCTGAGGAACAATGAGCCTCAGTCAGAGACTTGTGAGCCCGTGAGGCTCTCTGAAAATGGAACTTAGATAAATTATTATTTAAGAAAATATTGTTTATGGAATTATTTAAGATTCTCAGCCAGTGACCAGGCTCATTAACATCTTTTTCTTTCTCTCTCATTAGAGTGAATTAGAGCCTGTGATCTTGTGCATATATCTCAAGACACCACACTTGCTTTTACCTCTTCCTTAAGGCCTCATGTCTGAAGGCATTGCAGCAAAGCTGGCAATCCTTCCGTTGGGAATAAGGTTGTTTGGAGATTTACTTCTCTATTTGGATGTGCTTTCTCTATTTTAGAACAAACAGATTTGGGATAACACATTGCACTGCAAAATGCAATGCTTGTGTTTTCTTTGGTTTACTAACAAAGAGTAATATGGTTTTCCAAAATTAATGAAAAAAATCAAAAATGGAATGGAATCCCCAGGATATGCGGAGCAGCAAGCAGGGGCTTTCAAGACAACTCGCAGAGGATTTACTCAGCACTTTGATCCTTCAGGACATGAGGTGTTAAATTCAAATGGTTTTTACTGGTAGGGCTACAGGGGACTTGCACACCATAGCCAAACCCATCTGCATGACCGAGTAAGCCTGGATCCTGCAGTAAAGTGGCTTGCAATATCTGCTCTCTGGCCACTTGGTGGTGTAGGACAATCAGATATATTTATTCACACGGAACCAAGGACTGCACCTCAGCTCCTGAACTCTTGTGTTCCTCAGTCCAGCTGCATGAAGTTATATGACCGGCAATAAAAGAGTCGGAGGTGCCTTTTGCTGGGCAGCAGCTGCTGACACCAACAGCGAGCGCTCAGCAGAGCCCGTCACAGCCAAGGGGCAGCGTGAGAAACACGCTGCATTCTCTGCGATACACTCAAGCACCACGCTAGTATTAGTGCTAAAGAGATCTGTGTTCAATTTTCATTGCAAATACTGCAAAATAGGAGGGCAAGACCCAAGGCCAGCTGCTCAGGTCTCCTTCAGCATTCTAGCATCTCCTTTTCTAGCATCATAGTCCTGAGTGCTGAGTCTGTGATAGAAGGTAGAAAAGAAGCCACTGCTCTCTTTTGCATGACCTTTCTTATTTTCTTTAGAGATTAGAAAATGAAGAGGTTATTTATAAGTGCAGTAAGTAGGAGGCAGTCCTTTTTAATGTGATTACCTCCTCTGAAAGGTGGACAAAATAATAGCAGTTAATTTCTAGGCATTTTCTGTATACTCTAATAAAGGTAGATTTTTGTCTATATTGAGACATCTGAAAATGATCAGACAAGGAAGGACTAAATGTAAGTCTGGAATACTGAGCATCAATGGAGTTACTGAAGACAGGTTTTCCTCATGGGTAGACTAGCCCCAAAATGTGGGCAAGGGTGTTGTGACAATCCCTTATCTCTTGTCTGTGGGTGGTACTAACTGCTGTAGAGGACTAAACTCCCCTTGGAACATTGGTGAACTCAAATATATAGCAAGGGTATAGAAAAAACTCTTGTCTGCTGCCCAAGCCTATGATGGGGTAAGCTTGCTGTCCTTGAAATTGCTTTTTCTGGGTCATTAACGTACTCTTTCCCACAAAGAAGATGGCACCTGTTTAATGTATGCTGGTTATACAGAAGGTTTTTCTCACTTTAAAGCATTTATCTTGTGGCTGTATGTAGGCACCTACTTTGTGCACGGCATTGAGAGTGGCTATAAGATGCTAAAAATGTTCCTCATCTAATGGCAACTCCCATATAAAGAAAAATTCCTTAGAAACACGAGCTGAAAGGTAAGGAAAGCTCTCAAAATGGAGAATGCTTGTTGATATTGCCCCAGTCTGGTGTATGGAGTGCTCCTTCCATAGCCTTGTCCTGGGAAAGGGGCACATCCTTGTCTTTGGGTTGGAATTCCAGTGGCTTGTGATGCCTTTGTAGATCCCTACGCGGCAGCAGGAGAAGAGCCCTTGGTCTGAGGTCTCTCCTGGTGGTGATGGTCCATGGGGCACACAGGAAATCTTGCAGTGTTTGGGGGCTCTGCTTCCATGACAACCACATCCTTTTTTTTTCTTTCTTTAAATGTCACTTAGGGAAACTGAAACACTTAGGAGAACACAAAATTCTTCTCCTGTGAGAGGAAACCCCACACAGGATTCAAAGGCAGGTAGCACCGATGCAAGTGTGTGTAAGAGCATCAGCTGGTATTCCCTACCCAGCATCTGTACCTCTTTCCATAAAGAAACAGCATAAGCTCTTCACCTAGCTCTTGCCCACTGCAGTTTTAATTCTGAATCTCAGCTAAAATATGACACAGATGTGGAATTTGCAGAGTGGGCAGTGATTTGATACTTGCAGAGCCAACTTGACGTGCAGTGCGCAGGATTATCTAGTGCTTGCTGCTCCGCATTGCTTTGTATTTGTTAACAGGGATATCGAAAAGCTGAGTCAGCCCTTCTGGAGCTATTAGGATGCTCCCTCCTCCGGCAGGCCCGCTTGCCCCCGCGCTGCAGTCAGATGAGTGTGAGCTGTTAGCTCGGCGGAGGCAGCGGCAGCCTGTTCCCCCTGCGTGCACGCAGCGAGCTCCCAGCCTCCTTGCTCGTGACAACAGGGATATCTGGAGCGTTTTTGCAGGACACGGTGACACTGTTAAGTTGGCACAGGGGTTTGGTTAGCGGGAAGATGAGCTCTATCACTTAATGATTAGAAAGAGGCCTTTTATAGGTGCTTTATACTCCAGTTTTGAACAAAATAGGCAATTGTTTTTCTGTGAGTTACATGTTTTCGCTTTACAAGTGGTTCTACCTCTGAGTAGGTAGAAGAAGTAAGGAAGAAGTAAGGAAGAAAAATTACTTTTCAGCCGTGTTGCTCATGGGGGTGCCATGCTCTGGGGTCCTGACTCACTGAGTCTGAGGACTCCAGGTGAATCCTTGCTCTGGAGTCGCCAGGATCTCCCTTGGGGTGCAGGTGCCCTCTCTAGCACGCTGGCCCATGGTTCAGCAGCCTTGTCCTTGGGCACCTGGGCCCTTGCAAAGCTGACAGATCCTTGCACGTATCCCATATGTCCTCTACCTTGTCAGTCCCTGCAGTGTGGGTGGCAGTCCTTATGTTCCCAGGAAGGTGCCCTTGGGCCTCCTCCAAGAGCATTTTCCCCTCTTCATGATAGAAGTTAGTCCAGGGCCCTTTCCTAAACTTTCACAGTTACTTATCAAGCAATCTCTTTATCAGCTGGTCTCCTATATCAGGATGCTTTTAGTGACTGTTATTGTAGGCTGATCCCAAGCCTCATTCTTCTGGAGAACTCCCACATAACTCCCAGGCTGAATTTATGTATAATGTGTTTATGTCCATTTGTTCAAGGGCTAAGGTGGTCTTTCTGCTGAAATAGGTTTTCTCCCTTCTGAGGTTTAAATCTTGGCTGTGTTTGTCAAGAACAGCCTCCTAACATGGGAGATAGTGATAGAGGAGAAATATATTTACTTGCTGACATCGTAGTGAAAGTGGCTGTGGCACTTTGGAATTCATCACCTGCAGATGCTCTGACCCCTTCGGTGGCACCTTGAGGATTGCTTTACGATGGCAAACGGTCTTGGGCTGCACTTTATGTGGTGGCAGCTGATCATAGTGCTACCCCAAGAGGACAGGTCTGCAGCTGATGAAAACTGGAAGCAATGCTGATATGGGTATACTAGACCAACAAGTACTAGTCAAAATCGCACACAAACTTCAAAATGCTTAAAATCCAATTGACCACTCTTTGCTTTACTCTCTAATTTTTAGATCTAGGTTTATTGGAAAGAATTTGGTGTAGTCTATCTTAATGGGGAGGAATCATGTGGGATCCCAGCTTGACATGTAGCCCAACTTAAATTTGCTTCTCCCTGCTGCTTGTGCTAAGCAGCACTGTCCATAGCCAACCCCTTTTGTTCAGTTCTATACAGTGTTTGGGTGTGTTTAGCAGACACTGTAATAAGTCTAAACAGTGCATGGTAGGGGAGGAAGGTGAGGGCTACTTTAAAAGTAGATAGATATACAGTGATCTTTCTTATGCATTAAGCAAACAGAAGTAAATGAGAGCTCATACTACCAAGCTTGTATCTCTGAAAATGACAACAAAATGTGTGGATGGTGCAGTCCGTCTGTAATGGGTAGGGGACGTGTCACTGATGGGGTTTGACTAAGAACATTGACTCCAGTGAGGTGACAGAAGTGGTGCAAAGCTTAAGTTTAACACAATCTGCTGCAAAAGCTCTCTTCAGTTGTTGACATGGTTAAACTAGGCTAAAGTGAGTCCTGCTGGTGTTACCACTTTTGGAACCACCTTGGGCTCAGTCTGTCCAAATGTTCCTCTTGACAAAAAAAGGCACCCTCATTTCAAGTCATCCAATCTCATGAAAGCTTCTTTGCTGCTCCCTCTTGCCTCCTGATGTAGTAAACCTGCTGATTGCTTATCTACAATTCCAGTAATAACCATTTTTCTAATTTTGAAATTATATTTATCAATATCTTCCTGGTTCCTATTGTCTTCTCAAATCTGGGCACTTACATGTTACTCCTTAGGAAATATTTGTTCTTGAAGGTATGTGTGGGTCTTTATTTTTTTAATCTTCAATTTAACTTCAAGGAAAAAAGCATTCCTTGTGGTGTTTCACCTATTGGTGAGGGGCTGGTGGCCTATGCGTTTCCAATTACTGTATTGCACATCTGTCAGAGCAATATATTCCCCTAAAACAGCTTTAAAATATCTGCCTGCTCAGTGGACCTCAGCTGTTGGTGATCCAGTAGGTGACAACTCCTTTCTGCCCAAAATCTTGTGATTTTGATTCAGAAGTGTTACTAGTGACATATAAGAGCCTGCTTCTGTGATTAGAGCTGTCTGACACTTGTTTTATAAATAAATAAATATACTTTATATATAATGTTGGTGAAATAGAGTTCTGAGGGATCTGTCCATTCAGATTAGGCAAGGGAATTGCTCTCTCAAAGGGTTATCTGGGAAATGTCACAATGTTTCAGGGGTTTTGAACAACACTTTTCAATTTCTCAGTTTGGAACAGCTCTTTTTCTGAAAACTGAGATACATTCAAAAAAATGAAGACATGTTTACAGCCAAGTGGAATATTCTAGGTTCATCTGAATTCTAAAAAATTGGGAAAAATGTTCTATTTCTTCTCCTGCTTTTGGCTTCAACCCTACTGCTCTAGAAGATAGGCACACAGCTTTGTGACACAATTATGGTCCTGCAGAAGTAAGGGTTCATTTCAGGGTTTTTTGACTGAAATTCAGCCCAGAAAATGGGAGACCATCTTCCCAAATCCTCTCTGCAGCTCTGCTTGGAAAATATTTTCCTATTCTCTATACAAAATACCTTGTTCCAATTTAAATAGCTCCAGAGCTCTCCCACTAGCGTCCATCCTAAATGATGAGCAAAGTGACCTTTTCAGTCTCTTGCCTAATTCACGCTGACTGGGCTGCCATTAGCTAGCTAATGATTTGTGAAATATTTTTGCGATATACCTTGCGGTCCTTAGGTGAACAGGCATCTATAAGTACCTATTATTAGTAGTAATAATGATCCATAAGAAGTTACTGCTACACTTTGCCGTGCACAGTTTTCACTTTAAACATGTTCAGGGGTTAAAGACTGATGGTGTCTGAGGCTTTTGGTCTATGGAGCAGTGGGGCCCAACCAGGGCACAGCTCTACCCCTGACAACTGTTGTGTGCATTAGGTTAATTGCAGCAACTAATCTAATTGGGACTAGATGTTATAGATTGAAGGCAATGGAATACATGTGAGATCATATATATGAAGTCAATATACTGAATTTTTTGAAAAACCTGCATATAGGATGATATCCTTACTCCTGACAGTTGAAAGCTGTAGAGATTATTAGAAAAATAAAATTAATAATACGAGAATACCTTGCTGCTTCTGAGTATCTTTCTAAACATCTAAACACAGCAGCTTGACGCAGGTGATTCCGGAAATAAGCTGGGTTCAGAATAATGCTCCTTTAAAAGATAAGATGGATAAGTTAAATTCTAAGTTTTTGCTTCATTAGAAAACCACTAGAATTGAACTATGACTAATATGTACCTTGCATACACTTTTTCCTACACAATTAGCAAATGTAATATAAATTATCACTCTCTCCCTTGACACCTGAGATGCATGAACAAGAGTTTTCAAAACTTCTTTTGGAGTTATACCATAAATGCAGTTTTAGATCTGTATATAGTTTTAAAATGCTGAAGTTTTAAAAGCTGAAGTTTTAATGTGCTATATTGCCCATAGTTTGCACATACCATAAACAAAAATGCTACTGTGCTGCGACTTGTTAACCCCTAGCTCTGAAAACATAAATAGCACTTGTCTTGCACAGTTTTTCTAGATAATAGTGTATTTAGAATGTATTTTAACATTAACTTTGTCTGCCTTAAAATGCTTATTACATAAGTTATTGATTGTGGTACACCGTGGCAGGTTTCTTAAGCACTTAAATCCTTGATACCCTGATTGTATTTGTTAAAGTTAAGTTGGTACCTGTAAAAAATGTAAGGAAAAATATGCCATGTTCCATATTCATCATTACATATGCATTTTTAAAAAAAAATTAGCACTTCACCCCATCAATCAAACTTTAGATTTTATTGTAAAGATATCTTATCCACTGATTTTATTTTGGTTCCTCAGTGAACGTTTTGAGTATTGTTAGGATTAACTATCCCTGTGTTTCTAGGTTGCAATACTAATCTCTTCCTTGATGAAATCATTTACTGAAGCTTATTAATAGTTTTGAAACTGATATAAATACAGATGAAAACAGAGACTGTTAGTTCATCTATAGAAACAGATTTATACTATCAGACTATGCTTTTTGGAAGACTATTAACTGTCTTTCTGTCTGCGTTCAGCACTTGTAGACTTTATATCTGTGACCTTCATAAGGAGCCTCAGGACTAGCAGATAAAACCCAGAAATATTTTCAACATGCTTATAGATAGGTGAATCAATTACATGTCATTTCTCCAAGGCACAGAATTGAAGGACTAGCCTCTGAATGGTTGTGGAAAAGAGTCTGGTGTCTGGGTCGATCAAAGAAGCTGATGTTGAGCCTTGTAGGTAATTTTGGCTTTAGACTTGGGCTTTTGGACTGGTCTGATTCCTTGGACCAAGTGTCCTTATGCATATTGCTCAAAGCTGCCTTGAGGACTAGTTGCTGGTTTGGATTCTTGTGTCTTTATTAGATGCAATTGCTCATTGCCCTGGTGAGGTAGACTGATTTCAGAGAAAACTAGCTACAATCTTGCTTGTGAGTGCCAAAATAGATCTTCTGGCACAATAAAACATGCTGTACAAGCAGAACTGTTCTGTACTGGGAGCTCAGTTCTGCTGGAGATCATCTTAAGATGGTCCGGGAACTAAACACTGTTGCACAAATATGCTCTTCTACCCCAACATCTGAAAAAATGCCCAGAAACAGAGCTGTATTGAAACAAAATGTTATCCTGTGTGAACTCTCTCTTGAAAGAGAATGTAGGGGAGAAAAATCATATTGCATTAAGCTACAGGATCATCATTTGTATCACTGGTGGAATAGGACTTCAGCGATGGGAGGCACTGAATTAAAATTCAGCACATGAATCAGTATCAGGTGTTAACATCCAGCTGCTGCTGATGGAGGTGGGTCCCTGCCAATCACTCTTATTGGTAACAAAGGTAATGTCGACAGTAAACACTGCAGTTCCCAGTCAAATGTGGTCCAGATCTGAAGTTCAAACAGTACTGATGGTCACAAACTTAATTTAGCCAAAAAAGTCATCAAAAGATCAAATATATCAACATGTAATGATTTGACTGAGGCATTAATACCTTACTTGGATGTCGACTGGTACTTCTGCAAGCTATTTTAAAGGAGATTATTGCTGCTGTAAACTGTAGTCAACAGTTGATAATAGTATTATTGATTCTTTTTATTTATTTATTTTCCCTCTCCCTCCTGAAGTTATCGGCTCTACCACTGTCAAGCAATATCACTGTGAAGGGGGGGGGAAATTAAAAAATCAATAATTCCCTGGTAGTTAGCAACGCATTTTCTGTAAGTCTTAGAGCAGGATGTGCTGTGATAGGTTTATAATAAATATAGGACTGTAGCTGATTTTCCAAGCATTAGATATCAACTCTCCACTTGTCACCTTGATTCCTTAGTAGCTTTAAAAAGATCAACTCCTCTAAAGCTATAAATTCCAGACAGAAAAAAATAGAGAATTCCCTAACACTTTGAACATCTCCTATCATAAGTAAACAGGAGAAAGCTACTTTTGACTCCGTGCCAGTCTGGTTTAGTGTTGCTGGGCTCTGTAGTCTATACCTGAGGAAAAACTGCTGCTGTGCACTAGTGTATTCATAAGTAGCTGATGCAGCTCCAGTTTAGTGGGCTTAATGAAGAGCAAAGTTGCATCATGTGCTCACCAAGACTGTGCGGAGCTTGCCCTTTGGGTCTTATATCCACTCCTGACTTGGTGAAAAGGAAAAGACTGTAGGAATAGCAGAAGCAAAGGAATGACACAAGCGGAGGCAAAGAGAAACCCTAATTCCAGGCAGTAATCCCTCAAACAAGAGCAGATGGAGGTCCCATCTGGCCAAGCAGATATTGGGCTTTGAGAGCAAGCTCCTGCTCCAAGATCCTCCAGCCATGGGCAGTCCTGAAGCAAAGCTGGTTGCTCCTGTGACTAGAAAGGATGTGTCTCAAGAGGGTGTTTTGAGAGATGAGATAGGAAGGTGGCACCGTGGGCACAACATGACAAGCTCGGTGCCTGGTGACCTCTGTCTTGGGGTGGAACAGTGTTGCTTTTGACTTGCTCATCTCCTTCTTGTGGGAGTCTCAGGCAGGGAAAGGAGCTTCAACAAAATGTCTCAAAATGGATCTCTTATTTTGCACAGAGCAAACTCCTAATCCACAAAGCTGCAAATAAAGTTGCTTCATCCAAAGATTAAAACTTGTGTTCTTGCCAGGTTTTGCCCTCATCTGTCAAATGACTGGGCTAAAGTAAATGTGAAATAGATTTTCATTTATTTTTCATCTTCAGTGTAATCCAAAGACTGCCCTGTTAAAAGCCTTTCGTAAATCATTTGGTCAGTTTTTCTCAACAAAACAGTTCTTAAGTAATACTGTATATCAGCTGCTTTTTTGACGTTTTCATTTTTTCATCTTGACACTTTATCTTAAAAATAATACAGTGTTTGTCCTCCTATCTTTCTTCAAAGTCTGAAGAGAAGGGAGGAAGGTATCACTGCTCTGCCCATCACAGGAATCAGAGTATGTGAGGCAGATGCATGTATTACACTTCTATTTTTCCTTGTCAGCTTTTTTTCAGTCTTAGTATCCAGCATGAAGAAAAGGGGTGTAGCAAGAAACTTGGATTGTCATATTAAAAACTTGAGGCTGGAGATCCTGTTGCCTTTTCTCTATGAGGTGCATCTTCTACTGAAGTTCCTCCCAAATACAATAGGGATTTAATTCTAATCTTCTCGCTGGCACAGAACTTCAGCATGTCACTCTGGCCTTTAGAGGCCAAGAAAAAGTCAATGAGATGATTCTATACATGAGACAAGAGGAAAAAAATATGCTTTGCTATTAAAACAGTTGGACACTTATTTTTGTTAGCCCTGCAAGTAAAAGCTAGCTTGTTCTTAGAGGTAAATGTAGCTATTTCCTTAGTTGCAGGAACAGATTGTTTTTCAGGCAATAATGGACAATTTGGGTACTATAACACAACCTTTTGGGGCCAAACATGTTTTAATGGTCAATTATAATCAACTATCAGAAAGGAATAAATGATTTCTCAGAAGTAAGAGTGCTCCAGTGGTGCATGTACCCGCATTAGCTGTGGATTAGCACGGCGCAGGATGACTGTACAAGTGTATCTGCTCAAGTGTTATTCACTGCAACATTAAATACCATGTCAGCGCAGGTAATGTCAGCTAATGTTCAGCAGATGCAGCTGTAACAGCAAACTGCTGTAAACTGATACAATGCTTTTATCTTCGGGGAGAACTGTCAATCAGTACAGCTGGTGAAGCAGCCCTGATCCATGCTCATATGAACCTGGCAAATCCTCATTGCTGTGCAGCTGGATTTAACCTCAGCTTCCTTTTCCTTCCCTGCTTCATCTGTATGGCAGGTATCTTATCTGGAGTTGTAGATTCTTACATCTGTTTGACTCTATTATGATCTATTAGTCCCAAGGGCTGTATCACCAGCTGATTTAGGAGGACACAGCTCTACAAAATGTGGTTGAACTTCTCCTGAGCCTCATGGTGCCAGCAATCCACCTTACTGTATTTCCTAGCAATTTGTGTGTGCAGCTACATTATGATTCTAGAAATATTGTTTGGCCAGTGCATGGTGGTGTTTCCTCACAGCCAACTTCGTATTCTTGTTTATTTGCCATACAGGAGTATTTAGAAAAGTGGCCATCCTGAAGAGAAAATGCTCCATTGGAACAAGCCATTTTAAGTATTTGGAGGGGCTGTTAAACATGCATGTGCAGAAGCATGTTCTTGTGACAGGCAAGAACGTGGTGGTTCTAATGCTGGTTCCTGTCTGGGATGAGAACAACCACGTGAAGGAATGTGTGAGGGACGTAGGGCCCTTCTTCCAAGCTTATTCCATCTCTTAGTGGTCAAACTTTAGAGGTTTGGACCCTGTTGCTTCCCTGGGGAAACTTTTCTATCACATTAATGCCTGTCTATGACTGTGTCCCTGCACTTGGTGACCTAGTCCCCCTGTATGAGCTGCTTGGCTCCCAAGAGAAGGAGCACCCTTCCCTGCAGAGAGTCCTGCTGACCTGACTGCTCTGATCCGGAGAACTGACATGGAAAAGCAGGGGAAGCCTGTTGGATAGGGAGGGAAAGAGGGCCAATAGCCCAGGACTGCTCAGGGGATGTAGCTATGGGAGCAGCCATAGACTGCTTGTTGAGGAGAATTTGGCAAAGAATGGGGCTGTGGTAATCTAGCAATTCATTAGGAATTTCTTCTATTAAAATTGGCTTGATTCAGGGGTGACAACAGCAACAGACAGAAAAGTGGCTCCCTAGCTGAGGTGGATCAAGAACCAAATATCCTTATGATGAAGGGGGACAAGTGACTTTGTGTACAGTGTAAAGGACAAAGTGCAGCTAGGGCGTCTAGAGGAGAAGTTCTTCACTCTGCAGAAGTGGTCATCTTCTGTGGCTGTCATATCTAAACAGATAGAAAGGGGGGAAAAACTTACACACATACATACCCCTTTTCTCTGCCAATAAAGTGAAATATAACTGCCATGGTAAAAGGTTTTGCAGCAGCAATTTGCTTTGAACTACAGGCATGAGGTACATGTCCTATATAGGTCTCGATTCCTCAGCTGTAAAGGAGGAAAAAAGGAGAATGTTCTCCTGTCCTGAATAGAAAGATACTTAGGAAGATCTGGTTTCAAAGCTCCCCAAATTTCTTACTGCATGAGGAAAGAATCTGCAGTCCCTGTCTTGATTCTCTTGCATCAAATACTGTGTAGATAGACATCTACACGTAATATTAGCATCAAAGTCAAGGAGAATATAGTCTTGACCTCAGTGGAGAAACATTGGCCCATAAGACAAGAATGTCACAGGTATGCTGACCTGGAAATAACACAACTGAACTGGGGAAAATTTGGAGAAAATGCTTCTCATTAAAAAATAATAAAAAGTTGAAGTGTGGAGAACTATTCAAAATGCTGTGTGCAAAGAAATTATTTCTTCTGGTTTATATTATCCAGAACATCTCAATGGAATAGCTTTGTATTAATAATCTCATCTATTATGTATATTGCAATATGCCTAACACAGTTGCTGAAGTAATTAGATTACACTAATTCTTCTCTATTTCTTTCCTTTTTTGAGAAAGTAAAGTGATCAGAAGGGTAGTTTAGAGGGAAGTTTACCCTACATTACAGATTTCCCTTAGATTAGCAGCATTGGCCATAACATTTTACCACTACTGCTTTTCTCCAAAATTCTGTTCTCATCTTGATCTGGTCTTTTCTTTCTCCTTTTTAATGCCCACCAACGATACTATATCATAGCATCAGTGCGTACATTTTTTGATTATGCAATATTTCACTAGAATCCAATTTTTCAACTTTAGTATAGTTCTATTTTAAAGATGTGGAGTAAGAAACTTGGGGAATGAGCAAGTAGCTGAATATTGAATCTTTAGTCTGAAAGCATTGAATTATTCTGGATTAGAGAGCCCTGATTTATCCTACCTATAATTCATTGATGAGATGCCTGTGCATGACAGATATTGCTCAAAGCTTGATCATTAGTTATTATTTTAAACCTTCTGTAAGTGTTAAAAAAATCTTTGGGGAAAAGTGCAGATTTAGAGTGGAATCTGTAAGGCTTCAGCTGTTCCTTTTTTTTTTTTTTTTTAAGGCAGTGTATCCATAAGAGATTCCCTCTGTTAAGTCGTCTCTGAAGCAATCTTGTACTACTTAACAGAGGTGCTATTTTCTACTTCATGTGTCTCCCCATAAATTGTGCAGGAGGCATTAGAGCACTGTGCCTTCCTCTGAGCTCACAAAAAGGTGCATCAGGAGAAGCTTTGCAGATTTATTACATTCTCTATGCGTTGCCTTTACGGCAGGGAGGAAGAGATTTTAGCAGGGGGTGATGAGGGCAGAGCAGAGCCCAAAAGGACACCGGAAAGTCCTTGCAAACCCCAAAGGCTACAGAATATCTTGGCTCAGCAGCTCTCAGGAGAGCCTTGGTAATTAATACATTTTTTAGGCGCTATTTAGAGATAGTGTTTGAGAAATACAGTGCAATGTCCAATTCCTCTTTCCCTCCTGGTGCTATGTGCACAATTCCTTGTGCAGGTTTGTGCAAGGAGGACAGAGCTGCTTCAGGAGGAGGCAGGTGTTGGACCTCCTTCCTGGTGGCACTTCTCACTACACCTCCCTGGGCTTCCCATTGAGTCGCAGCAGCCCTACTGAGAGGAGATGCTCCTTTTCACCCACATAGCAGGTATCTGCATGCTCCTGCTGAGATCTAACCGCTTAAAAGGGCTGAGAAATATAGCACTAAACTGATAGTAGACCTATGTCCTCCTGGACTGGCAGTATCTGCCAGGTATTGTGCCTGAAAGCTGCTCGAATGTGCTACTGCCCATGTTTAGGTGAGTGAGTACAGCCACTTGTCTGTCTGTCCTCACCTCTTGTGCAGCACGAGGGCTATAACAGCAGAGGAAGCATCAGCGCGATGGGGAAAAATACATTTCCAATAGAAAGGTTCGGAGTTATCTTCCTGCGTGCAACTGACAGGTCGCACAGTGTCAACAGAGATTAATCTTGGCTTACTCGGAGGCCAAAGTGAAATAAAGAGACTGTAGAGGGATACAGAATCGCACTGAGAGTCCTGTCTATCATGTTCTCGGAGATCCTCCATCTTCAATTATCACGGAGTTCAGCGCTGCTCTCTCCAATTTCGAACAAAATTGAATCTTACCAGGAGCAGAGCTGTGTGCATGATGCTCTGTGGGTTGTTTTTCTACACGTGGCTGCTGCTTTATGGATTTCTCTGGGCATGACCATTTAAGAGTAGCCTTAATTGATGGACTGCTCTGCTGAAATACTGTTTTCTGCTTCAAGATTATCTTAATTTGGGGTAAAAAGTCAACTGCTGACATTAGGTTGAGCGACATAAGGCCTAAGTACTATTCTGAGGCTTCTTCGTCAGTTCTTGACTTCTCAGACCTTCACTGTTTTGCCATCTGCTATAATTGAAAATTGCCTTCTGCAACCAAAGGGAAAATCTAATTTCTCAGCAAGCCATATGGGGTTATTAAGATCATTATACCCTGGTATGCCATAACGCCTGGGCCAAAGGATCAGAGGGTATGTAAATATTGTGATTGCTTCAGACTGCAAGCTAAGAATTATTCTATGGTGATCTTATGTTGAAAAGTGGTAGTCAAGTAGGTTGCTGCAGATATTGTTTGGCTAGGTCAACCTATGGCACATTTATTCAGGGCTGAGATGGATGAGAAATGTTTTTAAAAGTGTTTGATCACAAAGGGTACATCTTTTATATTAGTCTGACAAATGATCAGAGCTAGACAGTGTCCTTAATTTTGCCAGTGATGCTCAGGGCAGCCTCAAATTTTGATATTGAGAATCCAGAGAATACAATTTGAAGTCTCTGGGAGGACCCAGACTTGGCTTCTGATACCAGATCTAAAACTGATGATAGGAAATGTATTCCCTTTCCTTTCTTAAGAATGGGAAAGCTGTTCCCTGCATATGTCTATTCATGAACATTTTTAAAACATAGCTGCTGAATTTTTTCTCTATTTAGTTGTGTGTGGTACTTTGCAAGTTTCCTTCCAAGCAAAAGATACTTTTATATATTTGGTACAACTATGTAAAAGGAGAGGAAAGCTGATTTTTGGTTAACAAGGCTTCAAAAATGAATGCAGGAGCTATGAAATTTACATGAAATTAAAGAAAGAATAGCCTGGTAAATGCAAATAAATGCAGAAAGGAATATTTTAATTTTGATCCATGATTAATGCCAAAGGATTACCAGCAAATCATTACTGTGTGGTGATGACATAAAAACTCAATAGGAATAAAAATTCTATATGCACTGGTAAGCTGATGGCAATAAGCTATTTTTAGTAGGAGAGATCTGAGTTATTTATTTATCCATTTTGAAAAGTATAGCTGTTGATTATGTTTCAGGTTCAGATTTTAATTCATCCCAGAATATTTTTTGACTGGTATATTATGTATTATGTTCCCACATTTTATAATGTGACAATCATGGCCAGTAGGTTTATTCATATTCTGCATATTATTAAATGAATTAAACATGCATTATTTATTGCCACTTTTTTTTGTGCTATGCAACTAAAGGGGTTAAAGAATAAACTGTTAATTGTATATCAGAAAGAAGAGAGAACACTCTTTGTTTTCCAGTTTTCATAATCTAACTGCATTTGCTTCCTCTGTAGGTCATGGTTTCTGTTTTAAGACCATTGAAACCAAAGCAGTTCTGCACAGACTTTAGTTTCCATAGCACTGAGCTAACTACATACTCCTATCTTGAAATCAATATAACTTAAGGAGATGAAGAGAAATCTGCCTAATTCTAATTGTATTTATACTGTCCAAATAGCTTCCTTTTTATTTTAGCATTCTCAGAAATAACAGTTAGAATAGGAAAGAGATTGCTACCATTTTTTTCCAAAAGCTGGAGTCCAGTCAGGCTTCAGGTATTTTTTGTTAACCTGGTCTTACAGAAGCTGTGAAGATGTTTTTGTTTGTTTTTAGTCTGAAGTTGGACTGTATATTTTTTACATGACTCTAACAGCCTATCTCTCATCCTACTCTTTAGATGCTTTGTATCTGCTGCATTAAGTGAATGCTCCACCTGAACAGAATACAGTTTATTTCTTGGAGACACACCAGAGCGCACCGGATCTGCTCCAAGCTAAAGGACATTCATGACCATAAAACCAGAATGGTACCTAGAACTAGTCTGAACGATGCCCTCCACAGGGTGCATAGGTCTGGACTCTTGGCTTCTCCATGACTTGATTTTTCCTATAACTAAATAAATCCCCTGCCCTGATGGCATCACATCTCTAGTGATGCATTCCTCTTCACCACATTCTCTTGCACACTGGGTGTATAATATGTTTTTGGTGTGACCCTTCGTCTGTTCTTACATTTATTTAGCATGATTTTATGGGGAAAAAAACCCTCAGCCTGCACTAAATGCAGTTTCCATTCTAATACATTAATGCAGAAGGAAAAGCAGAGACCTCGGTAATGAAGTGCTGTCTGCGGGAAGGTGTGTGCTTAACACAAAACACCATCATGCCCAAATACTAATTAAAGGCAGCACAAACCCAGCAAGATCCTAACTCGTTTGCATATGGTGGAGCTGAAATTCCCATTCATTTTCAAGCTCTGCTTATGAATTCTTTATGTCCTGGTGATCCTCATGATATGGATCTGCTGAGCCAGTGAAGGAATTCTATAACTGAAAATAATTTGAAGTCATCTCTGACCAAATCCAGCACTGAGAGCTGAAGATGAAGAGCACATAATGTCATTACTTGCCACATGGAACCAGCATGTTTACATTCATCTAGTTTCAAGTTTAAGGATGCCCTAGGGTAGCTACATGACTTGCCCACATCCTCACCTACCGCATTATCAAAGCAGTAAATACGTATGTGCCTACTGTGGCTTTATGTCAAATTTTGAGAATTAGTTTGTCCTAAACATCATTGCCATGTGTTATTGACTCCTCTTTTATCAATATTAGACTAATTCTTCCTGCACAAGATATATTCACAGACTGTTTAATTTTTGATTCAAATATTAGAGTATTTGATCAATATTTATTTTTACCTGTGTGAATGGTTCAGAGCAAGATCAGGCTTCCTCATTTTTAAGTAGCAGGTTGCAAGCTTTGTCTCAATAAAACTGGCAACACTGGAAATATCATGTGGAGATGAATCAAAGGGTGTGCCCATAGCAGCGCCTTTACTGCAAAGCTTCATAAGAAACAGAAAAAAATATTTATTAATGTTGTAATACACTTTCTGTTAGCTAGAAATTCTTTTTATAACTGATGAAAGGAGAAAGCTGACTTCTAAGTAAAATATAGTCTGATTTTAACTACAGTTACCACTACAACAACGATCAATATAAATATATGTGAAAATAATATAAAATGCAATGTCTTCTTCCATCGTGCAGTACTTTCCAAAAGGGATATTTGAGAGAGCAGATAGTAAAGTGAAGAACTTTAAAAACACTGCAATGAGAGAAATTGTTTTTCCCCATTTCCAAAAATAAAAGTTCAATTCCAAGCTCCCAGGATTGGTGCATATCCTGAGAACAAGGTCCAAGAAAGAGTAGTCTTAGATGGTTATTTACACACTTCAGCCAGGAGGACAGCTCTGCTTTAGGATAATTCCCTTGTCCTGCAGTTAGGAAATAGAAATGCCAAGAGAAAACCCAAGAGAAACGCTCACTCTTACTTACTGCCAGGGCTTGTCTTTTGGAAGACTGCTGTAGAAAGTAACCAGAATGGACTGAGCCATCTTTCCTATCTTCTCAAACCATATAGTATTTAATAGCTAGCATATTCTCTGCATTTAAAAAAATATATTTGTTGCTGTTAGACAATAAAAGCACCAGCTTTTCATCCCAGAAAGCTGTTTAATCAGCAATTCACTGTCTAGTTTATAGTGCATCATTAGAACTGGATAATCTCCAGCTCCTCAGGCTTTCATGGAGCCTTCAGCACTATAGAACCAGAATACCTGACAGGATTGCCCTGGGTCTGATGCAGCAGGTTAGTCCTCAGATTCTTATGTTTTAACCAATGACCTGATTTTTGAGATGCTGACTACTACTAATTTCTTATTTCATAAGAAAACTGCAATGTCATTCATGTATTGATTAAGCATTCACTGTAAATCACCTTTAAACATAGACTTCTGGTCCAGTGTTTATCAAGCTTCATGCTCAAACTCTGAGATCTTGCTGAGGACCCTCACAACATTGACCCTGTAGGGATGAGTCCAGCCTCTGCTCTAAATGGGATGTAACCAAGGAAGTCTCATTGCAGTCAGATTTCTTCAGGCTTTAACAGAGAAGGAGGAGATTTTCCTTGTTTGCCTGGTTCTTCCCTGCTAACACCTAGTTACTGATGGGTGACGATGCAGTGGTTGATCTTGAGGAGCTGCAATGTCACATCAGCAGTCTGAGATCTCTTTGAAAGATTAAATCTGTCAAGAAGACAGCTCTTCTGTACACAACTCTTTCTTCCTAAAAAGCAGGGAGGGATTACAGACCCGCAGGCATGCTCATACCTACAAAGCTCTCCCCGTTTTTAAGGTTTTGTGCATTGATTGGAGATCGGCTCAATTCTTCACAGGCAACAAGGGTCATTCAGTGGTGTCCCCCTCGTTCAGGAGATAAATCTCCTTCACATCTCTTCCCTGCTAAGAGGAGTTGCACAGTGTATGTAATAACACCCATACATTTAAAATTTTCTATCATCTTGTTATCAGTAGAAGTTATAAATCAGAGGATTCATCACTTTTAACTTCGCTCATGGTACCATATATATCTGCTGAAGTGTCTCTATGGGCAAGACACGTTATGTGTAGCTAAAAGACCTCGAGAATTATGTTCACATCCGTGAACATAAAAGTATCATCAAGTTTTTCTGTAATAACACTTTCCAGTTGAATTGGCCATGCTGTGACCTCTGCTAAATTTATGGGAATTGGAGGTTAGAGGCTACTCCCCAGACTTCTGAGTTCTTGAGTGATTGTAAGAAGAGAAGAATCGTTTAGGGATCCCTTCACTGAAATGTCACCATTCAGCAGCCAGACTCGCAGAGTCTCCGATGTGAAGAGTTATGTCGAGAACTGCGTCGCCCCTCAGTTATCTCCAACAAAAGACAAAACACAAATCTCTGCAAACGCTATCGAAAGAGATAAGGATTCAGCAAATATATTTAAATACAGTGAAGACCTGTTTCTATTGCAACTTCTCTATGTGATCTTGAAGTAATAGCCTCAAAGTCACCAATAATAGTTCATTCTTTAATCTCACAGCACCAACTTAATGTTTTAGCATTTTTTTTGCTAGTCTTTGACATTTAGGTTGTGTACTTTTAGGTCGTGAACTTTCTGTTATGAATTTTTGTGCAGCCATTTCCCAGTGGATCAGTGGATTTGATTTTATCCCCTCCATACCAGCTCCATATAAACAACATGCACCAAAAACAAGCTTGGACTTAATTTTACCAGAATAGCTCCTTCTATACTAAGCAGAACTGTTATGAGTACACCAAATGGACCAACTAAATTATTTCAATAAGATACACAATGAATTAACCCTATCCATTGGTAATATCATCATTGTAATGGATGTTTTTGGCAGCAATATAACCACTGGAAAAGGTTTGCATTGGGCAAACCATCCCGGTGGACTTCAGCAAACCCCTTGTTATTCTCCAAGCTCTCATGGAAATGCATTTTATTTGTTTCTTCAGCCTTTATTGCATTTTGCTGTCATTTCTGATAAAAGGCCTTGGCTGTGTGGCAGGAGACAGGCTGTTCCCTGGGGTTGTCCTGTCTGCTGCTGGACACGGGGGCAAACGGAGGCTTTTTTGGGGCTGAGGAGGCTCCGCTCAGGAGCCCTGGGGGAGGATTTGGGAAGGAAGGAGGCAACGGGCTGGGATTTTGCAACCCACCTGAATATGGGCGAAAGAGCAGCCTAAAGACTCTGAGTTTCAAGGAGGGAAGAGCAAAAGGAACAATTCCTAGGGATGCAGAGGGAAGCGTGTAGGTAAATCTGCTGTGGATGGGGAAGTCCTGCTTGCTTGGGAGCTGGGGAAGAAGCAAGCGGTGCCACATGCAGCCACAACAAGCAGGGAGGAGATTTGTTTGCAGTTTTCACGTCTCACCCAGTGGAACTGAGATTTTTCTTTCTCTTGCTCTGGTCTGCAGTCCAGTAATGCTACCTTTGAAGATCAAAAGGGCTCTTGGTGTTTTTTTAGAGCACTTGCTTGAAGTAAAAGGCGGGAGCAGCTGCAGCTCCTCTGAATACCTTAAGGTCACAGCACAAGGACGTTCAGGCAGGGAGGTGGTGCTGGAGACAGGCAGTTAAATCTTGCCTCTTTTCACAGAACTATGTTACAAAATCTGATTTTTAATACCAAACTGGGGAATTTGGGTGTACCCTTTACTTCAGTGCCCTCTTGGGCGTGCAGAAATCTTGCTGATGTCTGAAAGTTTATAGAGCCCATGAAGAAGAAGGAAACAGTTTAGAACAGCTAAAGCTTTACAGCCAATCTGGGGTTAAAAAGCTGAAATTTTTTCATTTTATGTTGTTTTACCATAGATGGCAAATATAACAGTATCTTCATTTTCAGTCTTGGTCTACCTAAGAGTGCTTCCTCTAGGAGAGGATGGGAATATTCTTTCATAAATAACATATAATAAAAACATTACCACATATATATATATATATATACATATTTTTGGTAGATACCCTTTTTACAACTGTAGATTTTGTATCCATCAGCTGTGCAAAATATAAAAGACTGCTGAAATACCACACTCAGAGTCTTATTATGCATATAGATGAAATGTAATCAAAGTGTTACCTCCAGTTTTGCAAGGAGAGAACTGAGATGTGTAGACATTAATTATGTTACACTTTTACTGATAAAGGCGGTATCTCTTACAATGTGTATGAGCCTATTAATATATTAATGAAACCATAGTCACATAAATGCTAGTGATAAAGTGGTTTGTCAAAGGTCACGGAGGAAGTCCGTGGTGCTGTGAACTCAGCATAGATCTTGTTGATGATATTGAGGCTTTAATTTTGGCAGTAGCAAGTAAGGAAGTTTTATGAATAAAGACCTCCCAGGCATTAGCTAATAAGCACCCCCATCCCACCCTGGCTTTGATAAAGCACCAGTGGGAATGCTAATATAAAAGCTAGCTTGCTAGTTAGCATGTGTAAATTGGAAGAATAAAATTAGGGCTGGATGTGCTTACATGTTGGGGTGTTTGGCTTGTTTTGACTGAGAGCAAGACACAAGATGCAGCTGTAAGAAACCAGCAGTGGTAGCAGCTTACTAATTACTGCTACAGATTTGGTAGATGTATTTCTGATATTAATATTTCACCTCCAAGAATAAGATAGGTTGATGCATATCTACTCCTCTACATGTATGGGTGCAGATCATATAGCTGGTAGCAAATCTAGCTAAGAAAGTGCTTGGGAGCGCAAGAGAATTGGATCGAATGTTGTATTTCAGCATGTGATTCTTTGGCACCTTCACGATCGTTTGCACTTTCCTGCACCAGTCTGAAAGGGTTAAGAATAATTTTGATAACAGCAAAAGCCTGGTAGCCTTGCTGGAGCCGATTGCTTTGATTTTCCCCTGTCCCTCCACAAAAACAGCAGAATGTTTAATCGTGCCTCCCACTTTTAAAGATAACTTCGTGCTTTCCCCCGAAGTGATTTATTTCAGAGCGACTAATCAGGGGCACAAGCCTGAAATGGCCGGATATATGAAATAGACGGATATATTTAATTAGCGTCGTTCCCTGTGCCTCACCAGCAGCCCTGCTCAGGCTCCCGCTGCAGAGAGGTCCAAGCGCTTTGTGGAGGCACCTGGCACATTCAGCACCGACTGCAACCTGGAAAATGCCTGCAAGGAGGCTACTGCAAAAAGAAAAATAAAAAAAAAAAGAAAAAAAGAATCACCGCTGTTACAGCTTCATCCACGTCAGGCTGATAAGAAACTGCCTTTTGCATATTGCGGTGTATTCCGGTTCTTGCAGCTATTAGCCACTATCAGAAATATGCCAGGAGAGCGGCATAGCAAAGAGGCAGTTAATAACAGTGTTGTCTCCGTGGAAAAAATCAGCATGGAAAGGAAAGAGAAAGGGCTTTTTCTTGATATGATTGTGTGCAGCGTAACTTTCCAGCTTCCATCCAAAGTCATCCTGACATCTTAGTGTGTCATTTCAGTCAGCAGAGTAGGAATTCTGTATAAAAGCCCTGTCTTGATTGTTAATGAGATTTGTTTAAAAAACTTTCTAAAACAATTGAAAAATATCATATAATTCAGCTGAATTTATAAGCAAATACCAGGTAGGAAGAGCTGAATTGACTTGGCTTCCTGCGACGTGCTCTACTGTGAGGTCTGTTTGGGGAGAATTTAAAAGAAGGTCAAACCTGGATTTTATGTTCCCCAAAGGCTGAAAGACTTTGGGTTTCTGTCACTGTTTCAGGTTATTTTTTCAGACAAGAGCTCTTGCAGAATTGATTTCAAGTGCCCACAAAATTCAGAGGATACAGCATTTTAGTTTGTGCTCTTTTCTAGATGTCTTCTGCTTTATAAAAATAAACCTGATGTGAATCTTTTCCTCCCACAGAAGATAACCACGTTCCCTGCAGCATTACTAGACCTAAATCATTACTGTTTATTGGCCAACTTCAGATTAAGGCTTTGCCTCCCCCTGGAACCAACTTAGGGGGCTCATTCTTGTATGGTAGATAATTTGCTTCAGAAGCATTAAATCAGGAACAAAGAATTCAGGGAAATGTCATGCATTTGACTTCAGCTTAACCTGCATGCTGCACTATAAATCTGTGCCTCTCATTACCATTTGCTATTTTATGGAGTGTTCCCTTTATCAGTATTGCCAGGGCGAGAGGAGTAGTCAGAGAAGCAAAAACCCCGAAGCCCTCTAATGAAACATATATTGTGGAATCAATATACTACAATAGTTTCCAAGGAACTTTATATTCTGCACAATATACTGAAATCTCCTTTATAGATTGCCTTTGCAATACGAAATTTGCCGGTCCTCAACCGTGAGCCCCTCTGAAATCAAACCAAACCAAGGATGGTGTAAATATTCCATGTGCAAACAGATCAATCGGGCGAAAATGAAAACTGATGCCAGCACCTCTTCTGGATCGGTTTGCAGTTCAAGGTGCCTATTGGACATCGAAGCGGGAACATTGGTCTGTTGTTAGCGTCTGCGGGAAGAGCTGGCCAAAATGAATTCTGCTTTGGAGGGAGCTGTCAGCTGCTGTGATATGACTATATTGTTGCTAGATCTTCAGAGCTGTCATGATTGCTTGGAAAAAGCAATATAATTTCAGGCCAACTAATTTAATCCCTTTGATGCCAAGAGATTTGCTACTGCTAAATCCAAACACAGAGGTATCTGACCAGCACTTTTATTAAGGCAAACTGTGCGAAGGGCTCACTTCATTCTGATGGACAGGATTATTAAGGAAAAGCAATCATTTGCTGAAGCCTTATTTTCATGCCATTTCTGGATGTGACGTTCAAGCGAGCTGCAAGGCCACTCTCTCAGGAGCGGCAGGAGCCCGTGGGTTTGGTAAACTCCAACGAGAACCTTCTAAACATTATTGTCAGCGCTGAAACACGACACACACGTATGCCTTAGGAATAAAGAGAAATAAAGCTCTTCCCTAAAGTAACCTAAGGAGAATTCATTCCTCCACACCGCTCGTTGTCGGGTTCACCTCTGTAGTTCTTTGCAGCATTTATATTCATTTTACACTGTCAAAAGCTGAGCAGGAGTAAGATAACAAATGGTTCTGGTAGCAGCTGTCACCACCTACTGTCTGTGCATGCCTGTGTGAATCTCTAAATGGAAATAAAGTACTTTAATAACACTTTTTCTCTAAACTGTCCTCATAGATAAAGTTCCTCTCCAATCAGTCCGTGAACACTTTCCAATTCAATGCCCCCTTCAGCCCGCATCCTTGTCTCTCCTCACCGAGGTGTCTGCGTTGGCATGCAGCAATGTGATTTAAAGACACTTTGGATAGAAAATATGTCAACAGCAGACCTTCTGCGACCGTCACTTTCCTCTCTTAGTTGCTTTTGGTGTTTGCGCTGTCTCCGAACTTGCCTGATTTTCTCCTTGCATATTAAGCTGTCATTGCCTTTTCACCCTGTGTTGACTGCAGCCAGAAAGAGCCCAGAACCACAGATCGAACCCAACTTGCTGGGCCCTCTGCATCCCTTAACATCCTTTCCAGGAGCACATGGTGCCTGGGAAGCTGAGGAAAAGCTTAGGACCTCAAATAATATAACAGCATTGTGACTTCCAGCAGGGCTCTAAGGCATTGCTGTGCATTAAGAAAGGTGGGGTAGCATCACACTTTTGTGTTCGTCTGGTATCGCGTTCATCTCGTGTTTTACCTGCAGAGGAATCATCTATATGTGCTCAGCGTTAGTTTCTTGGTGACTGTATTACATGTTGTTTGCATGCATTTTGATTAATGGCTTTGGACTGTAAGTGACAAGTGATGGGTGATTTTGTTTCTTGTTTTTTTTCTCTCCTTTTTTAATCAGCTATGTTATTGCTTAACATTTACAAAGTATGAAGAAAATATTTTGTGCTTTTGAGCAACCATCACCTCCAGGTAAATAATTTAATAGCATGCGAGGAAGCCAATTAGAGTTAATTAGAAATTGACTGATGCGTGTTGGCACTGAAATGATTGGAAAATATGGTCTGTCCTTCTTGCAACAGTGATTTTGCTCCTATACACACACATGATTGAGGAAATATGTTGTTTTATGGGTCAACATGTAGTATTCCTTTGAGAAAAAAAGCAGTTTATAAGCTAGATAAGTAACAGTAGCTCAGGCAAGAAGAATGAGGGTATGACTCCTTGTGGACAAATAGCTGTGTAGTCCTTTAGCCTTATTTCATGGTGATGGGCAGGCTGGAAATGTCTAGAAGACTAATGGATTCAAATTCAGTGATCAGAAGATGGGAGTGCGCCCAAATGGATCATTATAACAGATTCCCACACTATCCCACGAGCCAGATTTGAACCATCTGTAAGCTTTACAATCCTGATCTGAAATCTTATGCAGTTGTAAAAGACAAGAAGTATTAGTAGAAAAAAAAAAAAATCAATTTGTTGGCTTTGCAATCTGAAAATATAGTGAAGGTCCTATATGGAGAGAAAAACTGCTGATTATTAGATTTTTTTTAAGTTAAATGTGGCATATTGAACAACTGCTTTGTTATTAGAGGTTGAAAGAATATTTCTGGAGAGTAAACTCAGCATCTTAGGCTTTGGTGTGGGGGTTAGGGACTCTCCTCTGTTGCTCTCTCTGAGATTGAACATACTCGCAGGCAGATGTTTCTACAGGATCTGTGTTTATCATAAGCCTATCCTTGTGATCTGGTAACTTAAGGATCTGATTTTTAGCTCCATAAAGTTGGTACTAAAAATATTTAGCCTTTCATGTGCTATCCCATGAGGATGCAAGTTTCCTATCATCTTAGCACAAGGTCTAGACCTTGTGTAGCCCTTCTCTGTTGGAGTAGCAAGGAAAATGATATAGAGGTGCATTTTGTCTCCTTTCCATCTCTGTGCATGGATGAGCAATACTCCAGACTTGGTGGCCCTTAAAACAAGGCATTTATATATTGATTCTTTGAGTCGTAAATCCTATCTGAAATAGAGTCAATGTTGGAGAACGGGACAGGAACCAGCTCTGCTCCTGTCTTTCTCTAGCAGCTGCCACCGGTTGGATGGCCACAATGGGGACCATACCCAAGTGTCCCAGATGCACCGCTTGGTCACCACATCCCGGGAGCTTTGTTTCTGCTGTTGCTGAGGCAGATAAGGCTGTGTTTTCTCAGAAGCCACCTGCATTTCACCACCACGGAGCAGGGTACTTAAGATGAGCCTTTCTTCTCATGTTGGCATCAAGGCATGAAATACTGAGTTTTTGTTTCTCATTTTGTGATGCACAGAACTATTGAGACACTGATGGAAGGCTTGGTTAAACCATATTGTGTACCTATGTTATTATGATGCCGTGGTCGCTTTCTAAATATTTGCTTTTCATGGATATTGTTGCCTGGACAAGGGAACATGGTCTTGTCAGAGCTTTCTTTCCAAGCAGTGAATCACAAGGCAATGAGCCTTGGGAAAGGTTAATCCATAAACTGAAGGTGCACTAAAAAGATGGCACTGGTGTTTATGGCATTGGCGCAGGGCTGGTGCTGTAAGAGCCATCTGTGGCAGATGGAGATATTCCAGCTTGTGGAAAGGACCACAACGGCACTCTGGTGGATTCATCACAGTGTTTGAGGCTCCACCACACACGCGGGATGCGTTTCAGACCTCTGAGATCGCCTGCACTGAGCACTGTATGCCGAGAGATTGGGCAATTCTTTGTGCACAGCAGCCATGAACCTTCCTTGCTTGTTTTTTAATCACCAGGGAGGATTATCTTCAGGACAACAGTGTCTGAAATTCAAAATTGGGCATTTTTTAAGCAGGCTGATGTTTCTGAAATATTTTGCGCTCTCTGATATTAGTCTGAGACAAGATCTTTTGATCCTCATAAAGTTTTAAAGTTATTTTGCAGCTAAGCTGTTAATAACTGGCCAGAGATTTTATAGATATATGTGTGTGGTTTCCACTGAGATTTTAAGTTGAAGAGTCATTTCCTATACCCTTCATATCCCAGTCCAGATGTTCAAGCCCTAGTTTCCTATGTTCCAACAGATGGATGCCAAAAAATTAGGGAAAATTAGTGTTTCTCTCTCAATATAGTGCGTATATATTATACTGTATTACTCTGCTAGAAAGTAGAACGCAAAGGACTATTGCTGCAATTTCTTCAGTTATTTTCTTTGCTAGCACAAGAAAGTACTTAATTCTTTTGCTCTGATGGTGAAAGTTCTCCAAGGAAACATTATTTTTTCCTATCTCAGGTCAGTTATAAGGCAGCTGACTAGCACCAAGTCCCTCCTGGTTATTTTAATGGTAGCTAAATAGTGCAGAAAGAGTGAGAAACCACAAATTCTGCTCTTGATAACATCACCTTCCTGATGTCTGCAGTAATCAGCAGCCTGCTGTCCAACACATAAAGGTCTCTAAATTAAACAAGTGTTTCAATTTTCCTTTCTGACAATAATTTTCTTTTTTTTTTTAAAAATCCACTAATTTCAGAGAGAGACTGTCAGAACTGCATCTCATTTGCATAGCTTAAAAATAACTTCATCTAAAGAATGATAAAACCACATGAACATAATGCTGGGTTTAGGAAAGACATTTTGACTAAAACCAAAAAAGAACAGAGAAACCCATGATACTTGTAATATGTATGCTAGCTCTAATTTTAGCGATATTATTCAAATTTAAGACTATACTTATTGTTTTCTGGGTCTGGGTCTCCACCTCAAAACGTTTTAATGTCAGAGAAAAATGTTAATTACCTTATCTATGAAAAGTATCTGTAAACATTTTGCACCTCAAAGAAACCGTAATTTTGAATTTCCTGACCCTTGAGCTTGTTATGTATCAAGCTTCTTTTCACCCACAAGAAATACTGGTCTTTTTTTTGTGTATCTCTTCAAAAAACGATGAGTGAAGCAATCACAATTCCAATCACCGTTATCTTAACTTGTTTTTCTCTGCATCGTCTCCAATTTGTCTATATAGGAACAAATAGACCAATTGGAGACGATGCAGAGAAAAGCAACAAAAATGATGCAGAGATTTAGCAAATATGACCTGGGAGGAAAGATGAGAAGAACTGAGTATATTTAATTTAGAGAAGACTGAAAAGAGACATTCGAAGAGGCTGCAAATACAAAGAGAGAGAGGGTGGTTAATTGCTTTCCGTGTCAAACGAGGATGCAGAAAGAAGTTTCAGGCACTTTTGCAGCATGGAAGATTTGCAAAAACTTTCCATCAGCTTTCTCAAACACTAAAATAGATGTGAAGTCCCTCTCGCTGGAGATTTTTAGAAACAGAGTACATAAGCATCTTTCAGGGATATTCTGAGCATGTTTTGCTTCTGTATAAAGCTGGACTGAGCGATTGCTTGAGAATCTCCAGCCCTCCCAGTCCGTGATCAACCTGTTTGGTCCCAGGAAGAAATTCTTTTATCTTTACTTATTTTTTCACCAAGATCTCTATTAGTTAGTCTTTTCATTTCCCCTTGCAAGTGGGCAGGCACTCCTTTTATCTCAAGTGAAAAGTGTTTTTTGATTTTCCTTCATTGCTTACTCACCTGCCATTGCTGTAATATGGAAAATCACTCTTGAAGGAACAGGCAGCAGCCTTCAAATCCTTGAAGCTACCAAAGATTGCATGATATATAATATCATGGAAAAACTCCAGCTCTCCTCTGCACAGTAAATGTTAGCAGCTGGGTTAATTGGGAGGGTAGAGGACATCTCCCAAGGTTTCCAAGACAGCCTTGCTTTTGGAGAGCCTGTTTGCAAATGCTCTAATGCAACCTCTTTGCAAGCAGCCCTTGGCTGCAGAATGCTACTATTTAACAGGTTTAGCATTGCTAAAAATTGAGAGACTGATGCTGCTGTTAAATTTCATTCTGCACACAAGCAAACAGTTTATCATAGTCTGTTCCCAGCAATTCTAATCCAATTTTTGTTATCTTACATTGTTAAAAAAAAAAAAAAAGGAGAGAGAGAAAGAGGGAGAGAGAGAGAGAGAAAGACGCTGTATGTCAATCTGATAAAAATCTTTAAATAACTGGTTCTTTTTTGTGATTATGTCAGTTTTATAGCAGCATTATGGAAACACGACAGGGTAACTAAAATCTGATTACGTCCAAGTCCTTGCCCATTATGTGATTATTATGAACCATGACTTCTACTGGCACAATATAAATTACATGGTCATAATACAAGGGATTTCCAATATAATTAACGGAGATTAGCAGCACTAAAGAAATCTGGGAATAATGATACAACTTTGAACAGTCAGTTTTACTGTAAATGCTCGTGGCTCTGACTTCCAGGAAACAGGAGGCTTGGGGAGGTAACTGAGATACCTGCTGGGGTGCCCTGCATCTCCTGTTTCTTTTTTCCCCCTCAAAACTGAATAAATTTCAACCTTGCCAGAGTCCTAGAAACTCCTTTTATACTTCTCAGTGTTTCACATGGTACTGATAAAGCTCTAGACTGGTCAAGTTGTTCAAAAATGTCCAATGTCTGTAGATACCTCCTTTCGGGGGACTCAGCCTGAGACCAGAAAGGGCTCTGCTTACTGGAGAGCAGATCCATTTAAAATAGCTCGAATTGAGCACTTGAAGACGGAAAGTCATGGAAAATCTTTTCATGAATCATCTTTTGCCTTAAATAAATTAAAAATAATAATAATAATAAATGGGGGTAACACAACTACACAAAAGAGGGGCTGTGAGACATTCAGAGAGGAACTACAGAGGGAGGAAGGCTTTATAACTCATTAGCTTTGCAGTATTTACTTTGGTGTTATTCATCGTGAGCTCTCCCTGCAATGCTGTTGAGTAAAAGATTTAGAGTGACCCCTGGTTATATGCAACGGAGAATATAAAGGAGCGCTGAAATTATTTTTGCCTTGCATCCTCGAGTTCAGCAAGAATAGCGTTCCCATCACAAATTACCAGAGGCTGTTTTTGGTTCTGCCCAGTGCCTCCTCCCCTCCCTCCCTCCGCTTATTTATAGCTGCTAATTTTCAGATTTCACATGAGATTGCATCTCAGGATTTTTGTTAAATCATGCACATTCCAATTTTGTACTTCTCGTTCGTTTTGCTACTGTTATCCCCACTCGGTGCAGCTACGGCCTCTCCTTTTCCTCTCTTTGGTGCTCGTACGTGTCTAGTCTCCTACCTCCAGTGCCGTCCTGAACTGCCCTGCGGCCACCGCGTACTTCTTTTGCCTGTAGCAGGCGCTGGCATCCTTCAAGGTTACCTGAAGCCATTTGTCAATTTGGGGCAAATTAGGTGCATTTGGAGCATCTGCATTTTCGGAATTGTGACAGGCTTCTTGAGTGTCCGGGGACACCTCAGGCTCCACAAACTCAAAGGCAATGTCCTCCTCGTCGAGGTAGACCAGCTTCACTTCCACATCCATCAGGCTTTTCAGAGGAATGTGGGATAGAGGCCCTGGGGTTAACTGATTGTCGGTCTCCACCGCTGCCTCCTCTTTTTTTGCAGCTAATTTTCCTTCATTTTTTAATTTCCAGTTAGTCCTTGCTCTGTTTACATCAGTCTTTCGTTTCCTCTTCTTTCTCTCTGCCATTTTGGGTCCCTCTATTCGGTTTTCTCCTCCTTTATCCCCAAGACGCTTTTTAACCTTTTGCACCGCTTCTGGAATATCATTCATTTTGCTCTCTGCTGCATTTGACTCCTTGCTGGTATTTATTTGCTGAGAGGTGTCTTTCTGGCCACCCATATTTCTAAGAGTCCTCTGGAAGTCCGTGTTGCTTGCTGATTCCATAATTTGATCAAAACAGAAAAAGAGTCCTAGGAGAAAATGCAGAAAAATTAAGAAATCTGAAATGCTGCAAAGTCAAAAAGCAGTGTAAATGCTGTCTTCACTACACTTAAAGTTGCCACTGTTATAATGGAAAGCTCTTCCATAGCATTCAATACTATATCAGGCTCAGTACTGCTGCTTTCTCTTTACTGTGTAAAGATTTATGGTATCTTGGGGATTTTTGATAGCTCCTGATAAAGATTGTTTATTTAGAGTAATATCAGTAGGTTACGTGGTTATATCTGAAACAAGAAGGGAAGAATCTGGCTTTTAATGGAAGAAAAAAATGAAACAGCAACTACTCTATGACTAACTGACTCCTGTTGTGCAGAAAATCGCTGTGGTCTGATCCCCAGAGCTGCTCAGCACCGTCACTGCAGTCTCTTGGTGCCCAAGGTGGGCTCCCAGGCCGAGCAGCGCTCAAGAAAATTCAGCTCTGGGCTTGGCTTTCAAAGCAATTTCTTGCAAACTGTTTGCACACTGTGAGTAGAGGTAGTTAACAGCCTAATTCTCTTTTCTAATTCAGGAGAATTATAGTGGCTTCAAATGAGAGCATGAAGATGCAGGTTGGAGCTGATAAGCCTTATCTCAACAGCAATTTCCCTGCACAGGGAGCTGACCCGAGCACCTCAGGTGTGTAAGGAAGCCCAAGTTCAACAGAAATTTCAAGTCCCACCTGCCTCTGCTGACTTCACTGTGAAATGGCGGGGGGCACACTGATTTTCCTCTTAGTTTGTCCATTCATTATGAAAAGTTTAATTGTAAATTGCTTTAATGATGACCATCTCTCAAAACGGCTTGTTAAGCTTTAGGGTTCAGCCTTTAACCTTGTGCTTTGTTTAATGGACCCCTGCACGTTTATCACTGCTGTAATTTGTTTAACTACAGTGCGGACTGGATACAAGAAAGACCCATAATAATGTGAAGTTTGGTGTAATCATAGACGTGTGGAAACATCAAATTTGTTGAGTTTTAGCACAGGCCTGGAATATGCATAAAGTACTCACAAAAGCTACCAGAATCACAGAAGTGTCCAAAATATGAAACAGTGAAACATCTTTACAGCTTAGGGCGATCAACATTAGGCTATGGGGAAGAGACAGGAAAAAAATGGATAAGTGAAAGGGGTTGTGGTAATTTCTGTGATAATGAATTTCTGTGTCCATGGGGTTCTTTGCTACCTCTTGATTTTGACATTTGTTCCCATCCTCTAGGCTGAAAACTCTAATCCAGGAGGAGTAGAGAGGAATAAGACTAACTGCTGCCACGAGCGCAGCAGAAGGCGCGAGAGGTGAGGCGATAATCGTGCGATTTAAGGTAATTTCAGGGACTTTCTTGCACACCATGCCAAGGAATCACAACTCCCACGGGGTTCAGCGGGGCCGGCAGAGCGCTGGCCCCGCTCCGAGCGCTCGGCACCCGTCAGCGCGGAGCCCAGAGGAATCGTATTTATAGCAACCTGCCTGGAATGGCAGCAGGAGAGCAGCTGGGGAAGGCTGATGTGCGTACACCTGGCAGCAATTTTAGCTGTCTGTAGGACACTCAGTCCCTTTTAAAAACGCTACGGCACAGCCTGAAGCCTGGAAGCTTCATTTTTTTGGTGCTGGCCTCAGCACGCAGTGATTTTGGAGGTGGTGGCACCTCATCTTTGCACCTCGGAAATGCTGCAGACCCAGTAGAGGGGCTGGCATTGCTAATCCTGATGCCACGTCAGGTCACATCAGTGTCACACATGGGGCCCACGGCCCTGCTATCCCATAGCAGGAACTTGGCTGGACCAACACGCAGGCCAGGAGATGGTCCCAGCAAGTTTAAAATTATTTACCATTGGAATGAAAGAGAGCAGAGCACAAAGTGTGGAGCACCGACCAATAGTTCTTTAATCACCCCCAGACATTTCTCCACTGGCCCAGCACCTGAAATGAACCTTGCTGTGTCAAGTGGATTTTCCTGCACAGCTTCGATTGTATTTTAGGTGCTCGAGGTGATTAACACGACTTTGGGTTGTACAATGGGAGCACCTTGTAACTCAGGCAGGGCTATGCTTTAATCACTACCTCAGTAAAAGAATAAAAACACTTATAGGAAAAAGCTTTTAGAAAATCATTATCTTTGTCAGTTAAGTATTTTTCTGAGACTTTTGTTAAAGCATCTTTTTTTTTATTTTGGAAGCATTTACTGTAAAATGCTTCTGATGAATCACTATACCTAGATAGGTGATAGGAATATAGATAGACAATTTAGCACTGTACTCAGAAGGCAATTGCTCTAAATTTGTGAGCTCTCTATAATGATCTCTCCAATGATCTCTGTAATGATTTTCCTGAACAACTGCAAGCACATTCAGCTCCCTGTGTATTGAAGGGTTAATCCTTGCCAAGAAGCCTCTGTCCACAGAACCACCAGGTAGCACAGCTACATTGTGCTGAGCTTATCACTAGGGAAACAACAGTTCTTCAAATGGAGAAGCCTACAGGGAAGAAAAAGTCAAGCAAAAAGCAAAGTATAAGATCATTTACCATTTTAAATTCTGGTTTTATCTCTTAATTTCCCGACATTGCTAAGAAACTCCTTCCCAGGGAAAGTGGCCTGCCTACTCAGTAATGTCAACTTCCTCATGTGCGTGGATCTTATGAACCCTCTTACTTATGCTTTTTGTTCTGTATCTAGTTTGATTCTGCTTTCAACACCTTCTCCTATTATCTCAGATCAGATTAAAAAAGAACCTGCTGATAAATCACACTGGCACTTTGGCTGGCACCTGGTTGTTAAATTTTTCTGCCAGTCCTTTGATGAGCTTTTTCTTAAGAACCTAAACTTTGATTTCCACCAAAAATAAAAAAAAGCTTTTGTCCTTATAGTTGCTAAGCTGAACCTTTATAATCTAAGTGCGAGAGCCTGCTCTCCGCCTGCATCTGCGCACGGCAGAAACAAGGGGCTGCATTCAGCACCGATTTCCGTCCAAGGGCAGGAGCAAGGAATGTGCCCTAGTTATTCCCAGAGGGGATTAGGCTGCCTCAAAACTGGGCAATTACACTGGTGTTAATGGTTGATTTAGACATGAATTCTCTATGTCTGAGCCTTAAGTTTCCTGAATTCACTAAAATCTTTCAATTTTTCAGCCAATAACACACACTTTATTTATTTTTTTTCTCTTTTCTCTGAGGCTCACAGCTGTCTTTTAAGGCTGTGGAGCAGGAAGCAATCTCAAGGATAGATTTCATCCCAAAGGGCTGTCTGCAGGGTAGGTCTGAGCTACACGGTCATAGCTGGAGGATGGAGCAGAGTGCAGCAGTTGGAAGCAGTGGTCCAGCTTGCCGATTCCCCAGGCTTGGTCTAACGGCCTGCAGGATCATTTTGAGGTTTAAGAGCATGGTACAGCAGCGAGGAAGTAAAAACGGCCTCGAGGATTAAGTTCCTTGTTCTGAACCAGCTTCCTGGCTCCGTTTGGCAGCAATCCAAGCGGATCCATGCCCTGAGCACACCCTGTGACCGCCTTGCTACAACCCAGAGACAAATTATTGACCAGATTGGGAGATGAACAAACCCCCCGTCTCAGCTCCAGTCAGAGATTTGCTGCTGTTGTGGACGTTGGTTTGTTTGCTCTCCTTTCCTCTGCAGCACAAGGTCGAGCTGCCTCCTCGGGATAATCCGGCTGTCCCAGAAGCTACCATCGTTAGCGGGAAGTTACAGTTCATTTCAGTCCAAATGTGAAACACCAAAACTGCATCCAAAGCAATGGAATAAGCATAAGAAAGTTATACCATGGGCACTTGTACAAGTGTTATCCTTCTTCAGCTGCCAGCATTTTCTTCCTCTAGTACAGACAAATAAATATATTACTATAGCAAAACATCCAAAGCCCCACAGCAGACAGGCCATCAGGTGCCCTCCTATGTAATAATTTCATTTATACTGAATTCCAGCTACTCTGATCTATCTTGGAGGTGAGGATGCTCCAGTTTTATCACTTAGAAATGAAGCAAGATTTATCTGTATTAGATTTAGGGCCAGACTTTCTGAATGAGCATGTGCACAGACAACAGCTACGTTGAGATTTGAACCAGAGATTTTTCCAGTCCATCTTTCAATGCGATGACTTTTAAGCATTTCCTTTACTGCTGAACACCACAAAGGCTCAGACAATCTATTGATGACGGAGGTCAGCACCTTCTTAGCAGCCCATAAAGTGAGTCTCTCACAATCAGGTTTGAGACTTTTTAAGATTCTAGCCATTTCTTTAGGCAATGAAGCAACCCAGTTCTTTTATCTTGCTATTTTTATTGTTTGAAAGCCTGAGTCACATCTGATCTTTTTTTATTTTTAGTTTTCTTTTGGAGAAAAAAAAAAAAAAAAGAAAGCTTAATGTATCTTTTTTTGTTCAGGTACTCTTATTTCTTTGTGATAGACATAAGTAATGGCTCATTCAGTGCAAAATCAGAACTCCTTACATTTTTCTTGCTGTGATAAGGGCACACTTGCCATTGGCATTGTCCACATTTCTGCAGTAAAGATTTTGGCAGTAATTCTACCCTAAACACTATTTTCACCCACTATATTTAACCTGCTTATAAATAATAATAATAATATATTGTGCTCTGGGCTAAAATTTGGCATGAGGAATAGTGTTTTTCGTAGAGTAGTTTGCAGGGATTTAACCATATTATCCTAATTGCTCTTTGAGGCCATAACTCATAATTAGTTGTTTGTACAGTGCCAAGTACAACAGGACACTAATCTCATTAGCCTATAGGCATAAGAGAAATACTAAACTGTACTAATAATTATTGCACTTATCAGATGGCTGGATCGCTAAGCTCCTTTATGAACGGGCTTCACAGGCTTTTCAAAACAACACAAGTCCCATTTCTATGATATACAATAGCCTATGAAAGTTATCTAAAGGTGAAGCTCATATGGCAGAAAAAAAAAACAATGTAAGAAACTACTTCTGGTTAAAATAATGTGTCTTTAAGGCTAATGGACAGAAATACATGGGAAACACAACTGAAATAATTGGGAAAGGTTTTGACAAGGTGTGTTAGAATGAGGCCTGGAGAGTCGGTCAAGTTGGGGTCAAGGCAATCACATGGTAGGGAAAGGAAGGCATGAAGATCATGTCAAGGAATCTGGGAATCTTGTGTAAAAGGTTTGGGCATCGACTGGCAAAAAAAGGGAAAAAGATAAATCCCTATTCCCACCAACTTTGGGTAAGTCTTCAATGGTGAATGACGGAACCTTCTTTCCCCCTCTCATGAATCTTTTTTCTTCCACACCCATTTTTTTTCTCTTTTTCTCCCTTTTTTGCCTTCCTTTAAACAAGGCTATAGGCAGCCACACTCCTGTAGAGCTCGACGGAGTGATTTAAGAGACTGCTGCTCTCGGCTGGTCAATACCCTTGTCTGGACGGCCGCAGTCACTCCTGTGAGTGCTTCTAGTCCGTTTCAGCACAAATTAATACAGCTTTGGGTAAGCACATCCACAGAAGTACCTGTGATCTGAGCTAATCCACTTTGTTAGGCATCGGAGACCCTGGAAATATATATCAGCCTCTAGGAACAGCCAGTATGTCAACCAAGGGGCAGGAAGGGAAGGGAATAGGCAAGGAAATTCCTGTTCTTTTTCAATCCCTGCCAGTTAAACCTACCATGACATGTATATTTATTTGGTTAGTGCCTTGGTATAGCAAAGACAGCACGCTTTGCCACATTGCTGTGAACCTATAACTGCCCTTACTTTTTTTTTCTTTCTTTTTAGCTTCAAGACAGCATCTTAAAAAAATAATAGTACTCATTGAAATAGGTTAGCCAAATCTCAGCACAAAGTTAAAACAAAAAGCTTAATTTTTAACCTTTCTTTTGAAGGTTCTTTCGCTCCATGTATTCTTTAAAAATGCTATTTAAAAACTTCATACTACTGAGTATCCTAACAGAAGTTAACTGTCAACACTGTGACACAAAACCGCAGACCTAGAAATACAAACGAGAATTTTATTAACATGTTATTGAATAGTATTACTGAACTGCAGTAATACCGCAAAAGGGTAGTAAACTAACAAATACAATAACAATTCAAAATGCAAAACTAGGAATAAAGCTGAATCTCCCCAGTTGCCTATCTCAGAATACCTAAGGAGAGCTAATACAAAAGAGAAATATTAGCGATTGCAATCTGGAAGGCAGAAAAGGCAGATATAGCACGTTGTGAGAACTCTGAAGTGAGTTTTGTAGATACTGCAGCCAAAGGAAAATTAAGAGAGACAAATTAAGACAGTTTTCTGCATAAGTTTTTAGGCACCGTGTAACTGTCTTTCTTACTTTGCCTGCTAGTGAAATATTTCCTCTGCAAGTGTGGGAGAAAAATACTGAGAAGCGCAAGAGGCAGCGGGGAAGGCATTCCAGCCCTGCGTAATGATGTCATCCCCGGCACAAAGAGCAGCTTTGTCAATTAGGGAAAAAAAGGTCAGCGCTGTGGCTGAGGGCTGCGGAGCCTGGCCAGCCTCCCCGCACCGGGTTGAGCTCCGCAGCCCGCGGGAGCGGAGCGCTTCATTTCCATAGCTAAAGGGAGCCTGAAAGGAAAGGGGGAGAGGAGCCAGGAGAGGGGGAAAATAAAAGGAAAAACAGAAATTTTAAAATGGTAAAGATTTCCACCGCAGCTCCTGAAACGTGGAGTTGTGAGAATGGATAATTCCTCCGCTTGAGGAACAAGGACGCGTGCATGTGCCTAAGGTATAAACAGAGCGGTGAGCTTAAGTTAATCTCTAAATGAAAAGCAATCTAAAGACTGGTCCTGGAGCTGAGACGCTGCACTGAAAAAGCTTGATTTTTTTTTTTTTTTTTGAGGGAGGGACTGCAATATTTCCTAATTCTGTTGGGAAGACAAGAAAGCAATTTTTGAAGAGATTACAAAGCAAACGTCCAAGTGTCCTACTTGCTCTCGTTCAGAAGGAGATGAAGAACTATTGATTTTCTGAAAAGATTGCTTTGAAACGGTGGGAGCCGAGCACTTCTGAAGGAGGAGCGCAGTGGGGCCGGGCTCGGCGGAGCGGGGCTGCTGCAGACGCTGCTGGGGGCTCTGCCAGGGCGCTCCGAGGAGGTCTGCATCCCCGAGCTGCTCCGGAGGGCCCTGCTTCGGGGAGCGCAGGAATTCCGTGCGAGCTCCCTGCACAAAGACGGCTCTTTCACCTCGCAAAATCTCCACATTCCCGTGGGACTGAGCCCCAGGAAAGCCCCAGCCTAAAGGAGACATTAGCAAGCCTCTAACTGCTACCTATTGCACCACACACAAAACATATTGGCTGCCGGATCACAGCAAAGAAGGTGCCTGATACCCAGCACGGTGTTTGAGATCAAATGCTCAGCAAGAGCGCCGTGGGCCAAGGATACATCTCTTCTTGCTCTAATTACACCAGACGGATAGTTTACCCCAGGAGGGATGTCCACTTGCTGTCCCCTCACTTCTCCTTAGCTCCCATTAATCAAAGGGGACACATTAGGCATCTACCTCTACATCTGCTTGATGTTCATGTTGACCCAACACACAACTCCAGTGCTGTCCCCTGTGATATTTGATCTGGGCAAATGTTAGCTGCAGCACCCCAGCTCCAAAGGAAAGGTAGACAAATCTGGTAGATATCCTTTCTTTTGGATACACTGTGTAATTAGAATGGACTTTCTGGATGAAATGGGGGGATTTTAAGGCTTGGCAAACAAGCACTAGACCTTCGTAAGGCAATAATTTTATTGTCCATCAACACAAAAATATAATACCTTGGGGAGCTTAATCCTTTGACTTGGTAGGACCACCAAAAACTCCACAAATCAAGAACCAACAAAAAGAGCAAACGTGGGGAAAGGAAAGAAATAAGAACGGGAAGAGGAAGGAAAAGTAGAAGGAGAAAGGAAATCAAATCTGAGAAACCATGAAAAAGAAAGATTAAGAAGACCACCACAGAATGGCCATCACATCACGATAAAAAGTGGATTTAAGGGGACTGAGGGATGGGTCTCCTTCTGAATGTCTTTCCATATGACTCTTCCCTGAGCAGGTCTCCCTAGCTGGGTGTCATTAACTGAAATTCCTTTTTCTGATATTTTATTGTTGTTGCCTTTTATTTCTTTGTTGCCGTCATTCTTTACGATTGTTGTATCTGATTTCCAATGTAGGAGCAACAAACAGAAGAAAAAGAGTAAAAACAGTAGGGTAAAATCCAGGTTAAGAGACCAAGGCAGCAGAGGGCAAGTGCTGCAAGTTCCTCCTGTGCTTCTGGTAATGGGGATGCTTCTGCAAGGAGGATTTGTGGAGACCACAGCGTAAATGAGAAATATGAGGGAGCTAGACTAGATCCTCTGTAGTATAAATTAACACCGACCTATCCCAAAGCTTTTCTTGTCTCTGGAAATGGGGAAGCTGGTGATGCTGTTGAGCACAACCCATTTCCAATGACCAGGAATTCCTCCTTGTGGAGAAGAGCAGGCAAACCCTGCATGTGGCAGCTCCACACCTCAGCCAGCAGAACTAAGGTGTCTTTTGCGGAGTTGGTGTGGGATTTCTGTGCCTCGAGCAATACGGTTTGTCTTGGAGCTTCCGCTCAAGCGACCCTTCAGGGCAATATTGGAATTCTTCCACTTTGGTTACACAGGTTAACGGGAGACTGTGCGGGAGCGCTCGCGCATACGGAAGCAGATGCACACCTATAACCAGAGGTATTTTATGCTGTCATGAAAGGAAATGCACAACTACGGGTGTTTAATTCTGTGAATCTGTGCGGACTCAGAGGTCCCCGCAGTGACTGACAGCTGAATGGGACATTTCTGTGGGAATCACAGGAGGGAAAAGGTTGGTTCCCCGAGCACTGAGGTGTTCAGGGCACTTGCTCCAAGCTCTCCAGCAGTCCCTGCTCACTCAAGGGAGGAAGAAGTGAGGGTGAACCAGGAATTTAGTGCTAGTTTGACTGAGCAGGTTAAACAGCAGGGCCACCTCCAGGGGTAGACAGAGGATGAGAGAGTGAGGAACCTTATTGTCACCTTTCTGGTGGCAATAAGCAATAGGCCACTAAAGCAGCCTGAGCTGCAGCTGCAGGGACTCATCCAACCTGGATTCTACTTGATTAAGACTAAAAGGCGATAATTTTCTTATGACTCCACAATCCAAGCGAATAACTTGGTCTACTCTCTTATACTTTGTCATACAGAATAACCTGCACCTTGACAGTCATGTTGAGGTATAAACTAATTCATTTTCATGGCCAACCCAATCCTGTGAACATCAGAGCACCCAAGGCAGCACAGTAACTCCCAATGCATTTGCCATTAGATATGTAATTAAGTGTTACGGGTCTCGCTGGGAGACAGAGATAGTAAGCACAGATATTAAACGATTTAGCCCTAGCCACTTGATCCCTCCTGGCCTCGGGGTGGTGGCAGTTATCGCTGACCGACCCTCTGGTCTCACTTATCTCCTTCAGAGCAGCATCCCGTTGCCTTATGCTAACAGTATAGCTCCGAGCAAGGCAAAACTCCAGGGTCAAAATATCTGCTAAAGCATTTCAATAGTTTATCTATCCAGCCCTTGATTTCACTAGCTGCTTTAGCAAATACTCAGGTTCTGCTTATTCCAGTCCAACAGTGTGGAATAATGACTTTTAAATGTTCCTAGGCAAAAAAAAATAGCCTGGAAGAAAGAAATCCAATGCAGAATGATTAAAAAACTTATGTGATGCCAAGAGAAACACACGTCAATAATTTAGGGGTTATACTCATAAAAAAAAAAAATACAACTATATAAAGCCATCATATAAAGCCAGAAGATTTAGAGTTTCTGACTTTTTTTAACCCCTGAATTGTAACTATGCCTTTCACTCTTAATTGGTTTATAATTTGACACACAGCGTTGTAATTGTGGCAGCTAAAGCAAATCTAGTAACAAGCAAGAGCTGAACCATGAGCAGATGACACCTTCATACCCTAGAACTTCACGTGGCCAATAGACCTGTAGCATAAAAGTCAGCGGGAAATCAAAGATTGTGAAAAAGAACTGGCTGAAATAGCTCATATTAACATTCAAGGCAGTCCTTCTCCTTCGACAACTTCTTAGTTTCTTAGCATGTCTTGTGGTTTAAATTTCTTCTTTTAGATCAGTGTCTTTATATTCCAGTGAAGGAATTGCTTTTTGTGCAATTACTTTAATCTCTCTGAATGTTTATTACCTCTGCTTATGTTATTATACTAATAATTATGCTATTTTTGTCAGTATCGGTTTTAACCTTGAAGTGCCACGAGAAAACCCTTCTTCTCTTGCTGAACTAGGAAGGTGCTTGGCACAAGATTGTGGTAGGAAACTCCCCTTGGGACCCTGCTGGTAACGTGATCTTCAATAGGCTCAAATGCCAAATGCAACTTTTTAGGTGCAGTGACAACCCTAGGAAATCCAGAGGCTGTTGTGAGCAAAAATAGCTGTTCTGTCAGCTGATTGTACTGTCTTTTTCTTCACTTTATTCAGGGTATGGTTGATCTTTACCATTATTTCCTATAAACTACCTCCAGAAGGAAGCCAACGCTGTCACAAACTAATGCGGATTCTCTAGTCCATGCTTTTGTAACCTTTAAATTACATTGCTCTAATGTTTTTTTTTATGACTTTCCTGAGAAAATTCCACATAGCATCCAAAGGATGCAAGATATCGCAGCCTGCGTATTAACCTATAATAATGCCACTAATGTGTTTCATCAGTGGAAAGAGAACTGCACCAGCTCCTTTTTTTTTTCAGCTGATTTTGCCAGGAAAAACCTGTCGTGTGAGGCATGGCCATACCTGCCATGTGAGCATCGTGTTGGTGCTGCAGGAAGATCTTTTCCACTAGTCGAGCCCTTCCAAGGTGTTCTGTTTGCTCTGAAATTTGGGTTTGAAGAGGAGAAGCTGCAATTGCAGTGCATCCTGAATGAGAAATAGAGGTCTCTCTTGGCCAGTTGCATAGTCTGTACCTTCAGATTTGGGAATGAATGGGGTTTTGCTGCTTTGTTGTTCTTTGCTGGTCCTGGTACTGTTCATCTGAAGGTCTTGCAAGGTCGCTTTGAAGGACTGAGTGCTATGACTTTGAAATGTTGCCATCTAGTTGTACGTACAGCTTTGTTTCAAAAAAAATCCACAAAGGAATTTTCCTTTTTCAGTTGTCTTTTCCAGGCTTAGGGAAGGCTTAAGGACAATGTCAAATTCCTTTTGGACTATCAAAACAGGGGTTTATCCAGGGCCCAGGACCGTGCTGATGCAATTCATTCCTGTCGCTCTCTGTATATCATTTAAAAGGGGGAACAGAGAGATGAGCGCTAGTTCCTACCTTCCTTTAAACCTGCCTGCAAGTCACAGAACAAAGAAATATTTCAGGGCAGCAGCCCTTGAGTCAGTCAGCTGCTGCCCAGGGGCATAACCATCATGTTAAATACCAAAACCATAAAGATGCAATTGTATATCTGTATACCTAGCTGAGAAGTATCTTTTCTCCTTTCTGGTACTTCTTTTTCCTCGACTATTACTGTCTTAATGTTGAAAAACCCTGAATAGCTCATTTTTAAAAACAGCATTTGCTGCTGTCAGAGTGACTGGGGTTTGCAGAAGACAGTAAATTCCAGGTTTTTCCTTTGCATGGCTAAGAAACCCATTACAGTTTTATCCTTTTGTTGTTTCCAACTTGGATAAAGCATAATTTTAGAGGATGCTGGAATTAAGATAATAAATAAGTAGAAAGAAAAATTAAAGCTAAAGCCAGTGACTTTGAGCAGAGCCAGCTCTGCATCCTGCCTTCTGTAAATTCTTGCTGCAGCTGCTCTTGCAGCTGCATTATTTTCAACATCAATCTAAGCGATGCTATGTAATAGCCTGGTTACGGAGGGATTAAAGAGCTGACAGAATCCTAAAATCTTCAGACTTCTTACAAAATTTTCCTTCAGAAATACCATATTTAAAGTGGTTTTTTCAATGTTTGTGTAAAATGGGCACAATTAGAGTTGATTCTTATTTTGTTTGTCAACTGGCAGTTATTGCATTGAGCTAGCATTCCTGATGGTCACGGTCCTGCAAACAAACACATGCAGCATCTTAATTTTGTAGCAGCGAGTCGTCTCATCGAGGCACTAACAGCGGGCAAGAAAACAAGCAGTTACAGAGTCAGGGCCTCTATTTGTAATGAAGAAACGTGGCAGTGCAGCAAAACATTTTGCACTGCATTTTCTGCATATTCTTTTGAATACGTGGAGCTTCCTCATTGCTGGCCAGACTCGCTATTTCAGGCCCCTGGCAAAAACCTCCCTGATTTGGTCAGAGCAAAGATAAACCAAGGCTAAGCGTTTGCAAAGGATGCGCCTGGAGATTGTCCATAAAGCTTTGTCAGGGGCTGTGTTGGAATAATATTAGCATTTATATTTTCTGAGGAGTTTTGCAAGCTTTGGGATGGGTGTCCTGGCAATACCACCAGCTCGCACAAATTAAACTAAAGAGCTTTTAAGGAGCAGGAGCCATAAGGGGAACATATCTAATAAAATACTCCATTTATTGATTCTTAATGTAATGTATTATGGTATTATAATTCCTATAAATGGTACAAGTACAGACTGAGCAGCATGGCCACCCCGCAATACAACACACCTCATCTTACTTGCCTATCACTTACAACCGCCTTGGAGAAGGTGTGCAATTAGATGACAACTTCGCTCTTTATTTTAAAGTCATGTTTCTAACTCTGATGGCTGCAGGAAAAAAAAAGCTTGGAAATATAACTCAAGGATCATGTAAAGGCTCAGGAAAGAAAAAGAAATCAAAGAATGTTTTTTGTAACAAAATAAAAAATCACTTTTATCTGGTTAGATGATCCTGCCTCCCTGCCTGAGGATATTTAATGCTTAAGGTTAGCAATATTAAGTGACAGAGGGAGGTTTTTATTGCCCAGGTATTGGAATAAGAGGAAGGATTTTTTTTTTTAATTTCTAATTGTACTTTACATGCATCTTCCTGGTAAGTGTGGGCAGATTATGTGATTTCTCTGCCTCACAGAGCTAATAAGTCTTCCCTGCTCCTTTTCGGTATTGCATAGATCAAGTTACTAATATTTGCGAAACACAAAGGAATTAAAATGATGAAAGCCCTATAAATAAATAAAGGTATCTCCATTCATTACCTCAGGAAAGCTCTGTTTAGTTTCAAGAAGTGATTACCGAAAAGGATTTAGCATGTGTTTTATCAGCAAACAAGATGACATTAAGTGGCAATATTTTTAAATTAGTTGCCTTCCATTCTTTAAACTTTACTGGAAAAAGTTACATTTTCTTTTCAGATTGTATTTCCTCAAGTATAAAGCAGATGCTTTTGGGTAAATAGATTTGAAACGTATTATTAAATTAAATGAAAAAAAAGAAACATAATGAAATAAAATCAAAGTATCTAAAAAAAATCTTTTCACAGGCCTGGAGTGGAAATCTAATGTTTCTTTTCCTCTTTATCCTGGTATGAGGATGACAGGTATTCTGTCATCTTCCGAACCACCCTCTAAGATGCCACTTCTGATCTGAACAAGAATACGTATCCATCCAGAGAGAAGCAATTTCAAAATCTGGTTAAATGTATTACATCTATTTCCACATGGAGCACATTGTTTGTGCTTAGTACATTTATTATTATTATTATTGCAATACAACTAGATAGTGCCGTCTGAAGTCAGGGTCCTATTTTACTAGTATTTATTCGTACTACAAGACATTTTTAAATAGACAGAACAGAGGAAAGAAATGTCCCTTTCAGTCAAATGGAGATAAGAAAATGAGACCCAGAGGAATTAACCTTCCTCAGAGGCACCTAGGGGATCCAGGACATATCTAGGAACTGGCTTCCCACTTTCTGCATTCCTGCTAAACCCCATTTCTGCCAACTGCACCTTGAATCACTCAGCATAAGCAGAGATCTCTCTCCTGCTTAGCCCCATAGAGGACAGACCTTCATGCTGATCACAGTAACTCTATCTGGTAAAAGAAAGTCCTGAAATAGGTTTGAAATCGGGTTTTGAGTAAGGCCCAGACACTTGTTGAGGGATTGAATTGCTAAACACACTTAAATGAAAGCAACTTGTTAACCTTACTCTATAGAAATTCTGCAAAGGCATTTAGAAAACACAGTAAAATATGAAGTCTCTGCTACTTCTACTTCAAAGAGATAATCCCTAATAAGTGCAAACAGCAAAACAGAGCCGATGCAGATGGAGACAATGTGGAACACCATAAGATTTTAACAGGCATTGCAGAATAGAGAAAAGAATGACCTAAACCTCACAGACATCAATGAGATTCGGGTTGTCCTCTGAAGTGCTGAGGACTGAGGAATCCTGTGACCAGAGGGAGGCGAGGCAGTAGGAAACACCCCACGGAATCAGCACAATTAGGTAACTAAGATACCAAGCGGCGCCGTATTGCTACCGAATACCATTCCACGGATAAAAGAGTAAATTTATTGTCAAGCCAGGTCTGGGCCTCAGCCCTAATGCTTCCTCTTCTTCCCTAGGTGCAGCTTTGATACGGCACCTAAATTTTCCTGCCTTAGCTATGCCTTCAAGGTGAGCCCCAGACGCATGAATCACTGCATCCTGCCCAGCCTTCCCGTTCTGCTGGCTCGCAAGGGCCGAGGAGAGCAGCAAAGTGCAGCCCTGTGCAACAACAAGCAGGGACAAAGAATAAAATGGGAGTGTGTAGGAATTTAGAGGCAAACCACAGGAGACTCGAGGGAGATTTTTGGAATCAAAAGAACTGGAGATAACAGCAGGTAGCTGGATGACCAGGAGAGCGCATGACCCCGAGCTCGCTGTGCCTTTCTAGTAGGGCTCTCCGGACTCCAATTGTGCAAGCCCTGAGAAGCTTTCCCTAAGCACTCCCTGTGTGTGTGAATTTTCCTAATGTCTACTGAGAGGTTTGTTATTTGAAGACAGTGACCAGATAGATTGGGACACACGGTAATTTTAATTCCTTTTTCTTTCTTCTCAAAATAAAACAAAAACATAGAATGAAATGGAAGTGGAAGAAAGCCTCAAAGTGGAAACAAAAATGAAATAAAAACGAAGAAAACCCTCCTCCATCTAGATCAAGAGTGAACTTTTTAAAGCCAGGTAACTAATAGGAGTTGAGGAAAAGCTCTGGACAGAGACTGGATGAGAGGGGTTCAGACAGGTGCCTCAGTAGTATTAAAGTTCCTTCCTTAACCTGTAGTCCACTCAGCATGAAGGTAACAGAGGAGGAGATCTGGGTCTCCTCTGCTATGGCCAAGAACCTGTTCTGTCTCCTCTCAGCCCTATTCTCCCCAGACAAGCACAAAAGCTACAGCAAGCTCAGAAAAAGCAACAGGTGAATACCCAATTTTCACTCACAAGGAGAAGTCCCAGGCTTCTTAACCCAGGCCCAGCGTGGAAGGGCAAGGAAGGACGGGAGCACTTACCAGGGAAAGCTGCAGGTCACCGGTGCCCGTCCGACAGACCATGGACACAGCAGGACCTGGAATGTGCCACGATTCCAACGACGACATTCCGGTGTCCTTGGGAACTATTGACTATCTTCATTATTCTAAACGTCCCAGTTGCAGGTAGTGATCTGATCCTTCAATTTCTGTTATTATTACTATTATTATTACTATTATTATTAGGGTCATGTGCATGCTTGGTACAGACATTTCAGGTTGCCTGTGTTTCCTGACTTAAGTTAAAAAAAAATAAATAAAAAGGTGCTAGTACAGATGGATTGCTTATAGGATGTATTCAAAGTTGCCAGTACAAACAGCATAATTTTTAAGGATAAGCGTTCCCTATACGGCAATGTGGGAACCAAATGCAGTTTATAGATGCGATTAGCTCGTGCAGTTGTGTGATTATACACGGGGGATCTGATTCACGAGATTGCTTCTTTCTTCTCTGACAAAGGGGAAGCCTAAAAATGTTTGTGCTGGTTAAAAAATATTCATGAAAAGTAAAACTTCAGGTGTAGAAAAGCCACATAAGGAGAAAAAAATGGGTGTTTTACGCCTTTTAAAATTTCTACTGTGCAAAGAGTTGTAGTGTTTAAGGCTCATAAAATAGATTAAGAGTCTGGTGACATAGAAGAGTGTTTTCTTTTTTTCTCTCTGCTCTTTGTTTGGCTATATATCAATAGGCCTTCTAGGCAGATAAAAGCCTTGCTGACTACATCAAAGATTCCTTACTAGGAATAGACCTTAAAAATAAAAAGCAGACCTAGCTGAAAAATGTTTGTCAGGTATTTTTTAGTGGAGATTTTTGTCTCTTCACAAAAAAATATGCCTCTCTCCCCTCTCTTCCCCTTGGCCTGAAAAAAAAAAAAAAAAGGATTATATTTTCTTGCTGAAAATAAACAACAAAATAGATGGGGAGACTTGCTCATATCGCTGTAGCATCCCTCCAAGTCCCCTTTCCATTAAAGATGTTCTCGAAGGGCTGATGTTTCATCTGGGGCTTCATCAGCCGGGATGTTTTCACATATGTTGAGAGGACAAAGGTCCCTCTCCTCACCCAACAGGTTATTTGCAAATTTGGGTTGCTAAATGAAGTACAGGAGATCAGTTTTGGCTCTTCTCATCAGAAGCTGTTACATTATTAACTTCAAATGCATTTTTACAGTTCTTGACTCTCTCACCCATCTTTGAAATGTGATGCAGAATTGCATGCAAAGGCAATGTCTACATGGCCCGTGTTCATTTGAGGAGGTAGGAAATAATTAGGAAATAATTCTTAAAAGACTCAGGACTTTGAGATCTGGAAAGATGATAATCTGGATGGAGAAGGTTGCAGTTGGTTCCTACCAGCCACTTTTGGCAGTGATTTGGTAGGTTCACTTTTGCTTTCTGACCTGAAAATTCTCATTCTTACTTGGACTATCTTTTGCTGGGTGACTTTCATGAAGATGTATGTTAGATTCAGCTCATATACTAACTAAACTACAGTATATTTTCAAACTAACAGGCAGCTGAACCACTGATATAGGAGGGCTAGTGTTAGACATTTTCTGGAGGTAGGTCCTTGTCTTATTAAGACTAGGGACATGAGCTCATATTCAAGGCTTCAAGGAATTACACAGCTCCTGTTAAATCCCTAGGGAAGCAGTTCTGTCTCTTGGAGCTTTGTCTTTCATGAAGCAGACTCTTGTGCTATTGGTAGAGTTGTACGTTCCCATATCCAGCACATCTATCATGGCATTAAGGAAAGTTTTCTAGCCTGCAGTGGTGACGGTGAATGTGTAGAGACACCTGGAATTGAATCTCCCATTTTGGGGATTTGGGGATTATTTTTGGACATACCTCCTGGCTTTGGATTCCCCCAGCACCCTCTTCCAGCTTCCTCCAAACCACGTTGGTTTTGGACGTGCACTTGCTATGACGCCTTTAGCTGCCTATGTCATTCCCGAGAGAGGACAAAGCAGAGATTTTATCTAAAATCAGGTTCATGCAGGATGGAAGTGAAAATGATGGGCGAAAATGACGAGAAAACACTCTGGCTTATGCTGAGGAAAGAGAAGCCTAAGGAAAAAGAGTGAATTCTCACTCTGCAGCTGTTAAAAAAATAAGAAGAAAAGACTTGTAGAAAGTTGGAGGAATTTAGTCCTTAATACAGCCAGGCTCCTTCCCCTCCCCTGCCTGCTATTTTTAAACAAATTACTTTTAATATTACCTAGACATTAATGTTTTAGATTGGGTACTATTCATGCTCCATAACTGCTTTTCATAAATGTTTTAATGGTTCCAAGCCCAATTCCTCTGAGGTCAATTAGAAGATTCCAAATAAATCCTTCCTTCCCCTTGTTGCATTAGTATGCAGCTTGCAAGAAGGCTGACATTGGGCTGCGCTTTTATCTTAAAATAATCCAAAAGACAATTTTCCTATGGGAAAAACTAGCACTATATAATTTGTGGGTGGTACTTAAAGAGATGTTACCCGGGCGGAAGCACTTATCATTCATTTTGAACCCACTTTTCAAATAAACTGAACAAAATTCTACCTGAAGTTAAATGTAGGCTTTGGTGGTCAGTATCTCTGAAAACTAGAACCATATTTTTTATCAGATCTTATATTTTTTCTCAGGTATATATTTTCCAGAAATTGGTTTAAGAGAAGTTTGGAATAAAATTTTGGTGTGTTCATTCTTCAAGTATTTCCTCAAAATAAAGGGGTATATTGCGATACAATATGTTTAGCTTTGTTTCTATCTATTATACTCCATTCCATTCATTCCAATTCCAATCAAAATTTATTTTTAAATAGACCTCAAACTTTAAATAACTAAAAGCATAATTTCTTCACAACAAGAATGTAGGACATCCTTGGTCTGATATGCCATAAAGAGAAAGAGGACAAACTCTAATGTATTTTGGGAAATAATGATTTTTTTGTTCATTCATATTATAGGTAGATAGCCAGAAAAATACCGCAGAAACCTGAGTTCAAATTCCTGAATTTGTGGTATGGCCTTGGGCAAATATTCCATTGAATCTGGCCTAGGTCTTTGTATTATATATGCATAATTAAAATAAACTAAAATGTGAAGTTTTAATCACAGCTGCTTTGAGAATATCCCTTTACTCTTTCTTAAATTAAATTTCTATAAGGACTTTTTGCCATACACTGGGTGCAGCATTTCACATTTATCTAGCATGTTTTACGAAATCTAAAATGCTTTCTGGTGTTTGAAATCAGGCTTGAAATTGTGCTGAAGACACAGTTCTTGCAGAAAGACTTCTCAGCTGAATTAATTACTGTACAATCAATCTGTGGCATGTGCGAGAAGAAACATCTGGTGATAACCTTGGCTGATCTTACTATAGATTGTGTTCGTGAGCCTGAATAGCTTTCTGGCCGTATTGATATAGTCATTATGCCCTTCTTCAGATTTATGTACTTGAGAGTGTTTTGGCCATCTTGACAAAAAAACCCCACCATTAGGTCAAGGACTCTGTAAGCATTAGCTTTCAGTGAGAAATTACTTGCGGTTTCATTACATGTTCACTGTCTAAGCTTGCTTGTAATAGGAAATCTGTTTTGCACATTAGCAATGTACATCATTAGCTCTGCATATTCCAACTGGAACCATTAGAAGCACATCTTCCTCCAAGAAGAAAACTTGAAACAATTCAATAAAAGGAATAAGGAATCAAGCTGTACCGTTCTTTTCATTGTCTTCTAGTTATATTTTCTGTGTTTGCATATGTGCACTGAGGAAATATAATGGCTAAATAGCTGCAAGATAATTTTAGCTTTCTAAAAACAAAGGAAAAATCATCTCTCTCTGAAGCTGAACCAACAGTAAAACACTGGAAAAAAAACCACATGTGTCTAATACATCACCATACTGCCTTTTTTCAATCTCAGTCGCCCTGCGCATAAGCAAAGTGTCATCCCTACAATCTGGTAGCGTTCTACATCTGCTCTGATGGAGAATAAAGAATGGGAAAAGATGTAGGGCAAAAGAAAAATCAGCGACTTTAAATGTGGTGTCTTCTCAAAGCCAAAATAATTCTGTCTTGATGGAGGCTGTTTTAAATTTTACGAACATATTGCGCTTTCAGACTTATATGTGGAAAAAGAAACGATAGACTGAGTAATCAAGCAGCATAAACATACTGAATCCCATTGAACTTTCTATTAAAAGGAGAACTCCTGACACCTGCTGCAAGAAATATTTTCAGCTGATCTGGCTCTTCAGAAAATAAGGGACAGATTCATCACACTGTGCTGCATCACAACTGCACTCCAGCGACTCTTTCCTCAAAGCACAAAACTATCATGACTTGGGCAGATTCTCATAGCAGTGGCAATGGGCAGGATTTTCATTTTAAAAGGTGGTAACAAATATTACTACGTGTTTGCAATAGATGACACACAGGATGCTTTCCAGGGGCAAGCAAAATGCCTTGGCCCCAAAGAGTAAGAGCAGATGGATAGAAAAGATAGACAACATGTGGAAATAAGGTTAGAAGCAAACCTGCAAATATCATCTCTTCTGCCAAAGAATTATTTGCTTTAGTTCTTCAGGTGTTACATTTTTGTAGCCCCAGATTTACGCTTACAAGCCACTGTATTTATAATATATTCTAAATATTTTGCTTAGCTATAGGTAGCTACGGGATTGCAAAAGCCTGCAGAGTTTGGTCACTAAAGCACTGTTCAAATAAGAAAAAAAAGGCTATAAAATCCTTTTGACCTTCACAATATCCAGAAATACATCAAACTTGTTTTACATTAAATTTTATAGATACCCAGTGTGTATATATTTTAAATTATGCAGTCAGTTCAGGAGAAAACTGGTATTGACTGCATCTCAGATACATCCAAACATACATTAATGTCTTCTGGACCTCTAAAGATATATTTCTATTCTACTTAATAAATATATGCTTGATTCTATTACTTTCACTGGTATAATTTCATTGACTGCCACAGAACTATAGATGACTCATATCTATGAAAATGATAAAGCCAGCACTTTTGCTGATCACTGTATGTAGCATAGAGATACACATGAGAGTTGGCTTAAAAATCTCTTGCCAATTGCATTAAATATTGTTGCGAAAGTAAAAGTAACATTTTTAAAGATTTGTTTTATAAATAGCATACGAAGAACTTTTTTTTTTCTATTTAAATTACTAGTAGTGAAAACTTCATGTGATTTGTGAGACTCAAAATGAAATTTCCAAATACGGAGTAAAATCTTCCTTGGGGATTTATATATATGTTAACATATGTATCTTAATTAGCTGTATTTGAAGGCTATTTTATACATTACAGTACAATGAAGTCCTAGTTTTTACAGCCAAAGCTGTTTTTTCCATGTAATAAAGTGTTTGCCTGTAATGTAGGCAAACACATAGCAAAGCAATACCCTATGAAAAATTAAGTCCTACTTATTTATTAATTGAGTACTCGGAATATTAGGTATATGAATCATATAAACCAGAATCTAATTAAATTATCATTTGCCACAGTCAGCTCTGCATCTTCTACAAATACATCTCAAATTATATTAATCATATCCCCGCTTATGAATTCCCCGAGCTAAAGCTTTTGATGTTTACTCCTAAATCTTTAACGGAGACTGAAAAAATCCAAATACTAGCAGAGCATTCCAAAATGCCCTGTTTCTTAAACAACAGTATATTTCAGTGATAAATTCGGAATCTCAAATTCACGTTCATATTTGACTACCAACAGATATTTGCAAGTATGGCAGGCTTCTCTGCTCTCACTGCGTTCATGTCTGATACAGAATGGTGCAGCAAGAAGGAACAAATTAATCAAAAACCCGTCCAGATTTCTATGTGCGGTTGTCAGCCTGCATTTCCCCCCTAAGTCTGCAAGGCCAGAGGGAGTTGGTGTGGAAAAGGGTCGTATGGTAAGTGGAGAACTTGTTCTGCAGCTTCATTAAGCACGGCCAGGTGTGAACATCAGATGGGTAAAAGGCATCACAACCCTCTCCAGGCTGCAGTGCAGCAAGGGAGGTACAGACTGTGTGATGACTTGCTATCCTGGTTGCTATCCTACTATCCTACATTGATTTTTAAGTCTTAATGGAGAGGAAAAGTGCCACCTGAAGCAACTGTTCTCTGGTTTTCTTCCTGGTACACCTCACAGTTAAGTTACAGCAGTTTTCCCATCTGGTTCAAGCCTATAATTCGTCTTTGTCCGTGGGATTGTTTTCCCTTTGCAATGTCCTGCTAATGTCAGGAGAGGAGAGATTCATGAAAAAAGGGGAAATTATTCGTGCATCTCAAATTCCCAAAGTTCTCCTTGTATAAAGAGACAAATAAAAGTACCAAATGCACATTCCAACCAGAGACATAATATGAAACATAAAACCTGGTGAAGAAATGCAGTGAATACATCTCAGAAAAAATGTCATTAGTTAGACATGTAACTGCTGGTGACTCAATATCGCAACACATTGATAAAATGACATCAAAATCCAACTTCTTTCTGTCCCCATCTCCTACAAAAGGTCCATACCCAGTTTTTCCTCAGGATGAAGAACAGTTACAGAGGTTACAGCTGAAGCCATTGAGACTCACTGAGATGTCCTTAAAGAGGACAAATGGAATGGAGGAGAAATTACTAACAGCAAAGTAGCTTTTAAACTGAGTTTCGTATGAAGTGGAAATCACTCAGCTGTAACCAGAATGTACAGATGATACTGGCTGTATTCTCACTCTAATTAAGTCACTTGAGTCAGGAATTTCATTTTGCATTTTTTTCCAACTTTATATCAACATTAGAGCAGAATCAGACCCTAAGAAACTAGGTGATGTATGATAATCAGAGGACAGGCATGGCTATTTGGGAATCAAACCATAAAATGTGCTGTAGTGTGCATTGGGACTCGAGGGATGAAAACTCTAGACATACTTCTACTGCTAAAAGCCAATCCTAACACAATACTGGCCAGTAATATTTACTAGCTGTTACATATAACTAGCTTTAAAAATTTATTGCCTCTTGCAGAATGATACAAGTTGCTTCATTTGTAAAATATAGTTGTATAACAAAATATGGCATATAAGGGTGGTTGCCTTCTTGACCAAAACTTCCATAAAAAGTGTTTTTATCATAGTACATAAAAACTAAGCTACCAGTTATGGAATGATATGCCTTGATATTGCATCGTATTTGTATGCTTCCCATCAAGCAACTATATACCTGCACATGGGTTATGAGCAGCTCACAAATATTCTGCAAAATAAAGTGATACAAGAGATAGTGCGAAGTCCAAGGAGATTAAAGCCATGTTCTTATTCTCACAGATTATAACGGCATGCTAAATTACTGTTGCTTAGCTGAGACATAGTAATTAGTGGTAGCTCTGGAGGTAATAATTTGATTGTTGCTGGTCACTTGTGATCATCTGAACATACCCTTTACAGAGCCTTGTCTTGCTGCTTTGGGTTGTAAATCAAGCACTGTCCCAAATAATGTTCTCTCTGCACGCAAGACTTTGAATATGAGCATGTTAATTTGATTTGGCTGGTTCCTCTGAGGGTATGAACTAAAGCTGAACTTATTATTACTCGTCAGTGGCTAGCACAAGCACTTTACAGCAAACAAACGAGCTCCATTTGAGTACCTTTCAGGGATTTCCTTTGTGTATTCAGAAAGGACAGGCGAATTATCTCAAAATTAAATGTGCAGAATGACCCAGTTTATTGCAGCTTAAATAACTGTGGAGCACATCTTCCAGAAATCCCAGATCCATAGAAAAGCACACGGCCTGCAAGGGTGTAATAACACTGGGGCTCGGGCTATTTTTCCTCGGTTAGGCTAATTCAAGAGAAGTAAAGGGAGAATCGCTCCCTTCCAATCTCTCCATAGTGCGACACAGCCTCATCTGCCTGTGGTCGCACAAAAAGTCTATAATGGAGCATGAAAGTAAATCTGTAGCCAAGTTGCTCCGTAGCATCCTAATCCCTGAAGAAGAGAAGCCAGAAGCCAGAGAAAGCTGGAGAAAGCAGGTAGGGAAAAAAGGAACTTCCTCTCTAGTTATCTCCTCACTTTATGTTTTTTATATCTTTTCTGTTTTGAAATTCTTGCAAGAATGTTCCTCGTAACATGGTTATCTTCAACATAAAATAATCTGATATCCCACTTACCTGCAATTTTAGAAAGCTTCACATACCACATTCATATCTAACAATTGTTAGTGTGATGACTTTATCAGTTGCCAGTATTTGTTCATTCAATATGCGACAGAAAGTAATCTTAGCTCCAAAATTACTTTAAATATTACCCATAGAAGTTAGTGCCTGAAATATACGAAATAAAGTTCAGTATAATTAATATAGTAAAAGTCTAAGTCACTGAAAAGAAATTACAGAATGTGGGCGTCAAGCTGCTACCTGTTGCCTAGCAATACTGCATACGTGTGGCATGAGATTGATAGATATCACCCACTCAGATCGCTGGATTCAGACCTTCACCACAGACTTGTCAGTTGGAAAAACTGCCAAGAAACAGAGAGAAATAGCAGATGGGAAGAGAACATCACAGGGTACCTTATTCCCACTGTCCAGTAACAGCATCACCCTAAGGATTACCTTTTAAATAGGGGATGCTAAATATTTTTGAGTCAGTTTTTCCAGCAGTCTGTGTAAATACACATAGGTATATGTATATAAAAGAAAACTTACCTCCTAGTTAGGTATATCTGGGTTGTGCTAGTTGAGGTAATGATATCCTGGAATTAAAATGGCAATTTAGTTTCATAATTTTTAGTGACTCACACTGCATTACCTTTAAGTAGGATGAACAGAAAATTCTTCTGATATTATACATAATTATAATGTTATTATAGCGTTCCTGATAGCAAATGCTAAAGTCAAGATTGAGATGCAACACAGCGTTTTAAGCAACCCATACTTTCTCAAAATATACTTTTTGCTGAAATTTTCCATGATGCAGTTGAGTTCAAAGTCAGCTTTTCCTGAGAAATCTTTTTACGGAATTGGTTCTGCCATTTTTGGACTGAGTCGAAGAGCTGGCCTCCATGGCTTCTATTTTAAATTCTGGACTTGCGTAATTCCCCAAATGGCTAAAGATAGGAGCTTCTGACCTGACAGATTTTATAACTCTCATTGGAGGAAGAAAATAATCTAAAAGAAAATTGTTTTAAAATAATGGCATCCAAAACAATTTCAGTTGCAGTATGACATTCTGAAGATGCTTTTTTCAGGTCAAAATTATTTAAACTACTATTATATAACACGGCATGCTCTTAACTACTTAAAGACTTTTCACTTGAGAAAAGCCTTACTTGTTTAGCTCAATCCATTAATAAGGATTCATTAAAATAATACAAAGCACCAGAAAAATCTAATTACAAAAAGACCACACAATCATATCCAATAGAGCATGAACTGAACAGCCATCTGTTGAACAGTCCCGTTTGCAAAGGATTCAACATCCATCTTTGTCGCAGGAAATAGAGGAACTAGCAATGTGCAAGCCAAGGAAGGAATGGTAAATAATAATGAGTGCGACAAGGAAAATAAATGAGAGTTGCAGTTGATCCCAATGCCCATGGAGGCTGCGGATGGCCTCATTTTGGGGTGTAGCTGGACTACTGCTGGGTGCTGCAGAGCATGAACGTATGAACTTGGGCTAGCAAAGACCACCAAGCAGTGCAGAGAGGGACACAAGAGCACGTGGGGCACAGGGCTGCTGTCACCAGCCAGGTTCCTCAGGCGTCTTTGGTCCTTGAGCTCCACCAGCTCCCACGCGAAGCCCAGGCTCCAGCCTCAATGATGGATGACTGCGCAAATCTCTGCTCTGCAGCTCATTCTGTGGTGGAAACGTTCAACAACACATTGAGAAGAGGGTTTTTGTATCCACAAAGGAGTATCTTAATCACATTCTGGTTTTGTTGACCACTGGTAGCGTTCAAAGCACTTAGATAGGCTTTTTACAGTATTGAATAACTTATAATGTTGCTGCTCCTAGTCAATTGCTGAAATACCTGCATGATAGGTAGAAGCTACTCACTAGGCAAAAATCCAGCCCTGAGTTTGACCTGGGCTTCTTACATAGAGCCTAAGAAAAGGGGAGCAGTTGAATGAGAGGCTAATTAGAGCCAATTAACAGAAAATGCTAAAAGGATGTGTGTGTAGAAGCTTTTTTTTTTTTCTTTTTCATCCTCTGGGATCTGAGCCAGGGAAACAGAGAAGGAAGGGATCTTCTTTTGCTGAGGATCAAAAGTCAAGTGCCATGCTTGCAGGTAGGTGCCTTGTTGGTGTCTTTGGTCCCTCTAGTTGCATTTGAAAACAAATTAGAGATATCTACTCATTTCTTGCAGCCATAGGGCTGTCCTCTTCCATATAAGCTCCTGGAAGGCAGGACACTGAAAATCAAAGGTAGGGATAAAACCCTATGGGCTCCTTGGAGAGTGCATGAGGTGAGCAAGTCAAAAGTCAAAAAGGAAGTGAGTTTTTCCTCTGTTCTTGGCTAATACTGGTGTAATATAAAATGTTTTCATCAGTCCAGAGAAGGATAGGATTTTTCAAGCAGTAAAACAGACGCTCCAAATTGAGGGAGAAGGCTTAGTCTCTGAGAAGACATGAGGATTTTGCTGACTTTTCTGCACTAGATCTTTCAATCACATTATGGCTTGTTTTTTGTTTTTATTTTTAATGCATCTCTTTGTGGCATCTAATGATACAAAATGGTGGCTTTTTTCTATGTGACAATGAAGATGATAATTATTTTCTTTTATTTTTTGCATGCACCTAAGAAGAGCTAAACAGGAAACCTACATTTTTCCCTTAGAAATGTGGTGGCCTCAAGAAACAAGCTTGTTCAAATGCTCCCCAAAAATGCTTTCAATTAGCCTTAATCTTCTTGTGGACTTTCTAGCAATGCTAGGCTGAATTCCAGATTGGCATTTATACGCCTTTCAAATGTTGTAATGAAATTTACTTTGTGGAAAGGACTGAAGCAATGCTACAGATCAGTGCAAACTTGCTTGAGTCTATTTAAGCACATACACCTTTCCCGTTTGCGGAATATAGCACTTTTGCTCCAAGTGTGAGGAAGTCTTTCCTCAACTAAGAGGATGGAAGGGTGCCAACAGCAGTCGTCGTCTTTGGCAGGCAGGAGGCAACCTTACAGTAAACAGCTGTCAACTTCACGGTCTATCTGAATTTTAATGGTTTCAAAGACGGGAGAGAGTTACGATTTTGCCTGAACTCTTGGGGTCTAGGCTGAATTACTCAGGGCTACATTCAAGCCATCACATCAGGGTCATATGACTTGTCTTTATAAATTCTTCAAAGGGGCCGTTAAAATGTCACCTCTTAACTTATCTAGAACTATAAACCACTTCAACACAGCTTAAATCTCTGATCTAGTACAAAGCAATCAAAACAGAATAAGAGGAATATTGTGTGGTTGGGGGAACTGTCATACATAAGAGCATGGGAAGCACTGGAAAACCATGGGCAGGTCTAAGCTGCTGCTCCCCATAGTGTCACATTGGTCTTGCTCTGTACAGGATGCCATCAGGTTTACCACAAGAAAAACAACTGTACTACTGACTAGGAAGCTTAGTGAATCTGGCCTTGCAAATTTTACCACCTATTTTTGGTCTTCTAACTTCAAAGTGTAAATCCCAATGCCTTTTTCCTTCTCAGACATTCATTGAAATACAAAAGCTGGTTCCAAGACACTCAGGATAAGGACAACTCTGGAGAAGAATGATTGCAACTCAGTTGTCTGAGTGTATTGGTAGGGGGCTGGAAATCAGAAAGGTCCAAATTAACCTTATCTTTCAAATCAGGCCAATGGCAAGTATATTGTGGATTAAAAACAAAAATCCCACACCATTTAGAAAAGGCTGTTCGGAAGCAGTGATTTATTACAATTTATTATGCATAAAGAAAGAACATCTAAATCTGCTTTGTAATTCTGCACTAAGCGAGTACCTTCAGTTGCTGCCGTGGACTGTTCACACTCACTTACCTATCTGTCAGTGACAGCAGACAATTAAAGCAGTAATTTAATTAGGGATCCTGGAGCAAGGAGTGCTGGGATGAATATTGATATCTTAATGAAGGATCAAGCTGAGGTAATGGGTCCTAGCGGAAATGTGCAGAGTGATGAGCTGGGTTTTGATTTGAAGAAAGTTACATAGAGATACAAAGCTGTGAGTCAGTGGAAAAATATAAATTACAGGTGACTACCTACATGTAGTTTCAGAATCCAGCGTATTTGAATGCACCTGGTATGGCTCATGAATCTACACCTGCATGATACTACTGAAAGATACTACTTTCTTGCAGATTTGAGTAAGGCTGTGCATTTTATAATGACGCAGCTGTATATTAAAGCACTATTGAGCATGAAAGGTGAGGACAAATATACTCTGCTGCTTTTCTGTTTTAAGCAGTAATCTTTAATATTATTCTGTTACTCCTACTCCATAGAAGGCAGAAATTCTGCAGCACTACATGAAAAAATTATACTGCAGTGTTGATGAGTGTATCTTCAAAATGGACGTTGTTTGGAAGATAAAGTTGTGCCCTGCAGAGAAGATAAAATGTAGATTTATCGAAGCAAACAACAACAAAAAGCTGGGTATTGAATTTCAAGTCCTTTTTATATTTTAGGGTCTATAAAATCAGGCTTCTTGCCCTCTATATTGCAAGTCAAGCAGGAACACCATTGGAAATTGTTTGATTACCCATTTTTTTTATATCCCCTGTAATCAAACATGTGCCAAACCCTGGAGTGATTTGAAGAGAAGTATCATATTTCTTTACTAAAAACAAAACAGAGAGATAAAATTGCTCCTAACAGGTTATTGATAACCGTTTTCTTCTGATATCAATGGAAGTTCATTTTCCTGACGTTTCATGAAATGCATGGAGGCACTTTCAGCACATTTAAGTTTATTTCCAAAGATTTCTGCCTCCTCACTTAGGGTGGATTTATCACTGCTGCAAAAACCCAGGTACAGGAGGGTTTTTAGGCTGGAAAAAAAATGGGCAAAGCAGGAAGATTGGGTAGATGCACCCATGAAAGGAATATAGAGCAACTCCTCCACATCGGCTCCTCAGTCTTCTGCCAGAAAGCAGCAGCTTTCTGCTGGCTTGCTGCTGGCTTTTCTTATATAGAGTAGAGCACCGCTGCTTTCAAGTAATTATTTATACTTTGTATGTCTCTTTCTTTCCCATCTGGCTCAAAATTCCGCACTGTGCGGGGCTGCAATGGGCCTCAGTGTTGTGTGGCGTTTTGTGTTAACCTGGATGCAATAAATAAATGGGAGTCAATGTGCAACACCAATCTGTCAAGCAGGCATTGGCAGTTGCGAAGTACTGGGAGCTTAGCTTGCTTATTGCCATGGCAATCACTATTAAAAATATTTTTAGCTTATACGAAAGGTACAGAGAAGAAAGAAAAGCAAAAAGCATTTGAAATGTAAAGCAGAAATCCGTTAATTTTTATAATAATCCGTATCCTTTCACTGAGCGGAGCTTTTATAAGAGAACCCTGGATTTGGCAATCCTGGATGATTAAACCTGATATTAAATGTCTTTTCAGGAGAAAAAGGAAAAGGTTAGTTTGGGTAGGCTGGCGCTGCTCTTGTTGGTAGCCTGACCTTGTTTTTATGAAACAACTGATCATCTTCTAGGAAGCAGAGTCTGATGGCCTGAGCATCATGCAATCTCTCTGGCTTGGATGACTCTCTTGGCCTCCTGCCTCCCCTTCCTATCTCTGAAATGCAGAAGTTAGTAATAGCTATCTTAATTCACAGCACTGCTCTGGGATTTAATTAATGCCACGTTAATGACAAATATTGTTGGAGTTCTCTACAGTTCTGCTGCTAGGTATTGCAGTTCCTCATCCAAAGTTCATAAAAGAAAGACTCATTTAAAAAAAAGTACAATACAATAATTTATTTGAAAAATGTAGCAGTAATTAAAAAGAAATTCCTGCCTGCCTTGTTACAGCCTCCATGAAAGCGATTAAGAGGTGCGATACAGCAGGGCTTTCTTATTAGGGATGTCATAGGGGATAGTGAATAGATACAGGTAATGACAATTTCAGATGTCTAATGTCCTTCTCACTGGAGGAATTGGGGGACGTATATGTATTATATGTATTGGATGGTGAGCCTGTAGTATTGGATGGGGAGCCTGTATTACCCTCTCTTGTTTTTTGGCCAGTTGTGATCTTGATGCATACAAGCAACTTCTGTGATGTTTCTAATAGCAATGCACATCAAGAACCTGCAGTGTAATTGCCATTTTCTTCCCCAAATGCTGGAGCACGTAGTTCAAGGCAGTTTTGTGTTCTTGTATGGCGATGCACAAAGCACAGTGACAGGTACAACATCTGCCGAATGGAACTGTTTGTAGCACGGCAGCCAGGAGCACACTTCAGTTTGCTAACAACAAAAAGTGTTTAAAGAAAGGTACCATTCCAAAGAAGATCAAAAACGCTTTATTGCAGTTAAAATAAGCCGAAGTGCTGAAATGTGTAATTATGAAATGAATGGCAAGTTTGATAGACTTTTGTGATATTTTAGGATAACCAAGGAAATCTAAAGTTCTGAGGCAAGAAATCAGTTCTTGACGGTTTTTGAACCTTGAGGAAATGACAAGAGTCTGTTATCTGCATTATGAAGACGCAAATGTGTTGACTAGGAGGCATCAGCTCATTTAAAATATATATATACTTAGAAACTTTCAGACATGACTATAAGACTAGTCAGATGACTCTGACTAGACTGTTTCTCTTTGCCTTCAGGTCTGCAGTGATAGGATAAAAGACAGGTAAAGTTAGAACATCTTGGCAAAAGACACAAAAAATCCCAATATTTTCTTTCTTGCTACTTGTATTATTCACAGTAGAAATGTTTAGGTCATGTTGAACAGCTTGACCATGACTCAAGTGTGTGGGAACAGTTCCTTGAATCACTGAAGTTTAGTATATAGTTCCTTTATTTCAGCCAGTACTATTTTCTGCTAAATTAGACAGCAACACTTTGATTCTTTTTATTTAAAAAAAAAAGTCTCTGCTTGCCCTGGTGTCTAGAAAGATTGCAGGGGGAAAAACCCCAAACACTTCTTGTCTACTTAAATTTGTTCATTAGCTTTTGGTTTTTGCAACATGCATGAGAATCCCCAAAACCTCTACCTGAACCACTCTGATAACTGCAGAGCTGCAATGTTTCTTATCTGAAGAGCAGGAAATTCATTGAACTTGTATATTGTAATAGTATATTGCAATGGTGAAGGCAAAAGGTGCAAGGCTGAAGGCTTCTCTATGTTAGAGAAGCATCCACAAATACCATGAATAAGTCAGTGATTTCTGGACAAAAGAATGAAATTAATAATTGGTGAGGGGTGGGGGGGAAAGTAGTTTACTGCCATAACTAGTGTGATTGTCCTGTTGGTTTCTCTAGCTCAGGTATTGACTGGACTGTTATAAATCTTCCTGGAAGAAATTTGTATACAAGCTGGAGAATTAAATCTGCCCTGTTGTGATCGAGGCACAAAATAAAACCTGATTCTCAGAACTTCACTGGTGTGTAAAATAACTAAAATATTTGCCAAGAAGGAGAAAGACAGTGTGATTTGATACACATTTTAAAAAGAAAATTGAAGTTATACTTCCACTTAATTGAGACATTAATCCTAGAAAATTGGCTTTTACATGTAACCTGCAACATATATCACCCTCTTCTACTTCTGTGATATCACCAATTGAAATAGCATCACAGAAAATAAATGTGTGTTATTGTCCAAAATATGAACAATTTCAAAAGAAAATGCTGAGTTGAAGAGAAACCTGAAGGAAAGCGCAAAAAAAAAAAAAAAAAAAAAAAATCCCCCAAACAGTAGCTGCAACTGAAATAAAATGACTGACCCTAATAAACTGGGAACCTGAGTACTGTGTTTGGCCATAATACAGGAACTATAATCTGCCTCACAAACCCCTCAAGAAGTAGTAAAACTGTTATGTGTTTTCTTGATGAGAAGGTGGCCATGCTGTTGACCTCATCGGTCTAAGATGCTTCTTCCTTGGATATTCCAAGCACATGGTGCTGCCACTGAAATCTCTAGCTCTGATTGCTGATGTGTGTTATATAGCTATTTTCTTGTACAACTGAAGTTTTGCAGAAGCCTAAGCAAGATCCCAACCATGCAGTCATTAAGGGGCTTGGTGTGTGTGTGTGACTTGTGCTCATTCAAGCAATAAAATGTACATTACAAATACTGAATGTAGCAGTGGAAAGTAGTCATCCTTCTGCTAACATCTACTGTGTAGCTGTTTGTAAGTGTCAATTATGAACTGCTTATTTGCTAGGTTATTGGCTAGTTAGTCTAGGTACTAGACTAGTCGCAGACACACCAGACAGTGCTTAGACTGGCAGATTCTGTTTAATATCCTCAGGGATAGAAAGAGGGGCTAGATTTCTAATGGCAGTATAATTCTTTAGAGGGTATAATTCCAAGTGTCTTTCTCATAAAATCAGATCCAAAGGGCATTGCTATTGACAAGCCCCTTTTCCCAATAATGGAGTTACCTGTCTGAGTTTGCAGAGTTAGAAACCTAGGCAGGGTTTTAGGCTTGCAGGCTTTAAAGGATGCTGCCAGCGAGCACTGATGTGCGGTTGCACCCTGTGGCTGGTCAGGCTGGCAAGGTATCAGCTGAGGAGGGAAAGTTTGTGATGATGCTGGAAGAAATGTTGGCTCCTCCATTGCACTGTAATGAATTGTGTGCTTTTTCTTGGCACAAGGCTTACCTTTGAACCAGAGAGTTGCTCATGATCTTGCCCAAATCTCAATTCCACTCTCTCCTTTGGCTTTGATTTTTTTCCTTCATAACGTTTCATAGGCAAAGAATGTGTTTTTTTCCTGGTCACTTGGTGCTAGGTGATTAAAGGTGTGCGGGGACCTAAACCTGAAGAGATGATTAAGCTTGCTTAAAATTCCTGCCTTTAGTTTTTCAAGCTATTTTAATTTGGTAACATTCCTTTGTTATGATTTGTATTTCTGTTTTTCAATAAGGGATAACTACTTCGATTTTTATTGTTGGCTGCAGTCATTCAATTTGCATCAAAGTTTATATATGCATTTATTTGATTTGCTTTTTGTAAACTGTGTGGGGCTTCAGGATCAGATCTTCAGCTGATAGACATCTGGGAATTCTTTTTTTTTCCCTCAAAAACATCACATCAGTTCTTCTTAGAAGAAGATTTGATATTTATTTCATAAAGGAGTCTGACCTGAATCCAAGGGGAAGAAGAGAAAGTCAAAGAGTCCCATCGTTTATGGCTTTTTTAGCAGTATTTCACTAAACATTTCTCCAAATTTTCATGGAAAAATTGAGCAGTACATGGGCTCCATAGTGGAAAGACAGTTGTGTATTTTCATGTGGAATTGATGACTAGTTATGGGAGGCAGAATTACCAACTCTAGAGAACACAGATGTTAACTGGCATAATGCCCTCTTGATGCAAATAAATACATTAGATGCTATAAAAGATTTTAAAACAGGAAAGCTCATCTTGGCAGGAGATACATTTGCTGGATTCATGCTATTCATTTTGTTTTATAGAATTGCTCTAGATTAGGAATAGACTATTTGAGGAGCTTATAAATGCAACAGTGAAATGCCAGCTTAAATTCATTTCATTTCTGATGATTTTTTAAAGGAAAATTTATTTTCTACATAGACACCTCACCTCTCTTAGCACCCAAGCTGAGCTGCGTGCCTGCAAACTGAGCAATGACATTATCAGAGTGATCAAAGGCTGGAGGACTGTTCAAACATCCAAGGTTGTTGGTGTGTCTAGAGGAATACGGAGGGGCACCTTCCCTTTCCAGGGAAAGCTGTGATATTTGCACTCTATCATTAATACTCTTCATGACCTAGTCTCACCATTATTATCCTCTCCGAGTTTTTACCACCTGCATCTCTTCAAACTATTTATTTAATTCCCATGCGATTATTTGGATTTCTTGTAAGCAAAAGTTGGCAGTACAGTGTGATCTGTTTGCTCTTTGTCCTATAGCTCTCTGCTCCTGCTTCCTGTTGCAAAAATAGAGTTTTTGTGTGTTCTTAACCTTCTCTAATAAACAGAGGTGGCACAAACACCTATTTAGGGCAGCAAAATTCAAAAGATAGATGAAAAGCAGTTGAAAAGCACTGGAAAATGTTGCTAAGGCAGTTTAAAGCACCATATCTCCAGTGGTTTTGTATTGCTTTTGTCATATATTGCTACTAAAATGACTACTAATATATGACTTTTGTCATATATTGCTACATATATCACTCTAAAAAGGCAGAAGCAGCTCCCTTCTCCAGTGGGGTATGAGCTCAAGATGACCCTTGTGGGTGGTTTTAGAGTGTGCTGGAGTAGATGGGCATTGCTCTGATTTGTTATGGCATTTCTCATCTTTAAATCTTGCCATTACTTGGCAGCATTTATTTAAAGGGAGTAGAGTGAAGTCCAAGAGGGGGGATAAGGAACATGGGGAACTTATCTTAGTTTTTTTCCCATCCTTACGTGCTTGTCACAGTCTGCAGCTGCCTCCTTTATACCTCCATTCCTTCATTTATTCCCAAGGCATGTCCCTTTCAACCTCCTGGTCTTGTTTTTCAAGCGTTTTGAAGCATTTTGCCTCCTGCCTTTGTCCCTCCTGTTCCTCCTGATGTCAAGATAGCTGCTTTGTGTCCCATGCAGCTTGTGTCTCCTCGCACTCATCTCTCTCCTCCCCATGTTACCGTGAGCTGCCTCTGGTAGTATCTGCTCTTGTCACATCAATCTCTCAATCTGACAGATGCAGCCTCTGAAACAACCTTTGTGTGGTGCATACGACCCGAAAATAAACATTTATTTCTACGTTAGGTGCGTCATACCTGCAAATAACCTTGGTTATCTAGACACGTTTATTTTAACGCTTATTGTATAAATACCAGTATCTCGGCGTACTCTACAATACCATCTGCCACTTGCTCTTGTATTATGCATAATTTAATATAGCCCTATGTTACTCCAATTTTCTTATGGTGCCAAGTTCATTTATAGCTGCATACTTTGTCAAGTATACAAGTGTGTTATAAAGATTACATGAAATATTACCCTGAGGTTTAAAGTGCGTCTTTCTGGGCTACTGCGTGTTAACTCAGACAAGGTATCTGACTCTAGCAGGTGCAAAATTGTAGATGCAGATGCAGGGTTTTTTCCATAGCTGTCTTATCCATACTCTCTGGTAATTTAGTCAAAAGTAAAATGACAGTATTTTATGATATGGAATAAAAGCATAACCACCTGCCTGCACACTGAACTGATTTAAGTTCATTTTCCTTTGGGTCACAGAAAAGAGGTATGTTATGTGTACCTATAAGTTAACCATAATTTAACTTATCAGTAGTCTTGTTGATCAGTGCCTTGTCTAACAGTCAGAAGAGGCAAAAGAAAAAAAAGAACAAAAGAAAAACAAGCAAAAAACTTAATCATATTAAAAAATAAACCAAAATGAAGCCCTGAATAAAAGGGATTCTACAGGAAATATCTGGAGTGTTTCTGAGGAGCTGGAGATTAGTTTAATTTTGTAGCCAGAGACTACATACACCTTTGTATTTCATATTCCAGCAAATACCTAGGTGTTCTCGTTAATTCCAGTTTGCTTGTAAACTAACTATAATTTTATATTAATACATAGTCATACTAAACAGGAATTACTCTTGCAACACATGGAAAGCCACAGCTAGTTAATACCTGTTTTTTTTGGTAGACCTCTGTGCCATAGAATGAGGATGAGTTGCCGCAGGGAAACTTGACCCTTATTCACTAGAGAACTTGGCTATTGATTGAAAAATCAAAATTTGCAACAGCTAACTCGGTACTCATTTTTAAAAAAAGCGCTCGGTATCACAAGTCCAGCTTCTAATCATTTGCTGTTTAGATCACTGCATGCTCTTTCATCCTCCTTGGGGATATCACCTGTCTTCAATAAGTTTTCTAAGGCTGTTGTGAAAGGCTGGGAATGAGATGTCCCTGAGGTACTCTAAGCTAAATTAATTCAGGTCCTGCTGACTTGAAAACATCTAGCTTATCGAAATGCCCTTTTACCTCTCCATGGGTTCTGGCCTTGTGCTCCAAGGTCTGTCTAAAATGCCGGAGGCCGCAGGATTGGGCTTTTGGGTTTTTTTAATGCAAAGCCACCTCTGTAAATTCTGAAACTGTTTGTGCTTGATTGCTCTTATGATACAGGAAGAACTGATAGGATGCAAAAAAAGAAAAGCTATATACTCTGGAGCTAAGGATTAGGACTGCAGCATTCCTATCATATTTCCAGGCCTTAGTAGAATTTGCCCTTTTCAAGACTATTTTAGTAAGTCTAAGGAAAGTTGGTCTGAGTCTAAAGGAAATACTCTAACAATTTCAGTGCCAGCTAAGCAATAGGTAGGTTTGACCCATCTCAGAGCCCAATCTTATTAAAGAGAAGTGGTGTATACACATATATTGAGCAGATTTTTCAGATCAGAACACAAGGACCAGGGATATTAAGGTGCTCATCATGAATTAGAATTGGCTTGGCTGTTTCTGTCCTAAATGCCTTTTTTCATAACTGGTCCAGAGCCCTCTTGCTGTTTCTGTTCCACCTCAGAGCTTTCTGCAGCTCTATTGTGTACTGCATGGATAACTTGGTGTCTGGAAAGAAGAGATGTTTTTCTGTTCCTAAAAGGCAAAATACAAAGACCACAAGCCCAAGGATCACTAAGGGGCTGTGCCAGGGTGCCCTTAGAAGGCCTGTCCCCATGTCCCTTATCTCATTGTATCACCTGTTCATTATCATAGCACTTTTCTAAGCACAACAGAAAATTAAACAAGCTTTCCAGTTTCTATTATTTCAGAATGTGCCCCTTGTATACTCACTCATTTTGAAGGGGCTGTTTAAGAAGGAAGGTACTTGAACGTGCATTCTGATTTTCACATTAGACAGCAAAGAGTTTGGGCTAGGGCACCTGGGACTTATTCTAATCATCTTTGTGCTGTTGGGCACAGTGACAGATATATATATATATATATATATGGGGTCATGCCAACAAGTTGTGTTAACTCAAAGGCAGGCTCTGCCTGTGAAATTTTTCAGTAACCATTAGTAATTACAAATCTCCAAATAAAATGGAATTTAGTCTGGTTTTGATAGTTGGCTTAATTGGAGGTTGCAAGCTGCTTTCTATGGGGGAATGGATCTAATTTTACTTAAAATAGAAAGGAATTTGTTCTTCTCCTGCTGTTTTTTGATAGGGTGCTTGACTACTCTATAACCCTTGTGGGAAAATATTTTGCTTAAGTTCTATTTTTATCTCCTGTTTGTTTGTTTTTAATTACTCTTCCAGTACTCTGGGATTTACTATTGATCTGCCTACACAATTATCCTTAGCTTGCTGAAGGGTTTGTTTATATTTTTAAGTTATATGTGCTTTAATACTGCTTTTTGTGGAACAACTTGTAGCAGTAGTATTCTGTTGTACTTGGAGAGGTGGATTAATTAACCAGAGATGTCTGGTTAATTAATGAGGGTCTAATGCGAAGGGGAGATGTCTGAATGCTACTGCTGTCTTGGGGTGATAGTCACTTTTAGCAGCATCTTGAGAAATGCATACAATGAAATGAGGTGTTTTTGCCCCAAGGTTACCTAGGGAATGCTGTAACATAAATGTGGGAGGTTAATACCTTTAAGAGAGTTTTTAAATGCACTGAAGTTCTCTGCAAAGCAACTCCTACCAGCTTCAGAAAGCTCCTTTAAAGTTGAGAAATTAAACAGAACCTCCACCGGAAGAGTCAATTTTATAGAAACTCTGTACAGTACAGGAGTCTACTCTGTACATTTTGCACTCGAAAATACATTCTACCATTCTGCTTCAAATCAAGGGTGTTTTTTGAGTAAGTGGGTGTAGTTCAGCTGAATTAATATGCAGTTTAAGGATCTGTACCAAAACTTATTTTCTTTATCTCTGAATAAATTTAGCTGTATAAACAATTGAAGCAAACTCTTTATTCTGGGCAAAATAAGATGAGCACCAAAACTCAAAGATTTTCTTCACCTCTCAGCATGTCTGGTTATCTATTTAGTTTAGTCTATCCAATTGAAAATGTTTATCATAGAAACTTAGCTGGCAGTGAAGGATGTTTAGGGACAAAGCGAGAGCTGTAGCTCATACAACTTGAACTACATGATGAGACTCCTGCACCTGCATGAGCCTCTAATTGCCAACCCCATTCTGCTTGGGTCCACATTTGCCCGTTTAATTGCCAGGCCCATAGCTTCGTAAGTGTCCAACTTTTGGACATTATATAGTGCCAAAGAGTAGTGATCAGTCTAAAAGCTGCTATGAATCTCTTGCTTTCCAAAATATCGGCTGAACAGTTTCTCAGAAAAGGTCTAAAGATGGTTGATCATTGAATCATCTTGTAGGATTCAAGAGGACTATAATTATGAGCAGCAGAAAAAGATCTATAGAAAGGAGATAATTTACCACTAAATTCAATGGGGCACTTGTCAGCTTATATAATTTGGTGAATATGTTGGCTTCAGCGGAGCCTGCTTATACAGGATGAAGATTTGGCTCTACCAGTTTTTACAGCAAGTTCTGTAGATCCTATTTTATACTGATAGCTCTCATTTTTATTCACTTTCAGTATGACTAATTATTACTTTTTCTCTCAGAATGGACCCAACGTTCCTGTCGGAGCATTCGGCTGAAATGACTCACTCTAGAAAGGATGATGAGCAGTGACAGATCTTACAACTTATCAGCGAGAACCAGGGATATTTGTTGTCAAGAGCAGTATCAATGCATGCCAGAAAACTCAAATCGCCCTCAACTTGGTTCTTTTGCCTCACTGGTTTACGATTTGCCACAGAGCTACAATCTCACTGCAGGATGTAAAAGGTCAACATGTTGTGCAATTAATCCAAATTACATGTACCTTTCAGAATATGCCATATTGCATCATTTTACCTATCATACAAACAATTGCTGTAGTTCAGGTAGAGTTCACTCTGATTTTTTCCAACAGCCTTAAGTAAAGAACCTTTAGTTTTATATGGAAAGCAGTGGACTAAAAACCCTTTTTCTCTGGAGTTTAAAGTCTGAAACTATTACAACGGAGCCAGTAAATCCATTTCCTCTCATTCTCTGCAATTCCCAGATTTCCTCTTCAGAGGAACATAATTCTATTTCATTAGAACAAGCACATACATCTCTTACTAAACAGCACTGGAGCTGCTGAATATGGTTTTGCTATAGCACTGCCATAGAGTGTGTAGGGGAACTTTCTAAGAAAAGCTATCAGAACCGTTCAAACTTATCCAGCCTCTCAGATTAAACTAGAAAAAATATTAACTGATGCTGTAAGAGTTTTTCTAATTCTCTTCCCTCAATGTAGTTTTTGGGCTAAGCTGCTTGTTATGTTTTCTGCTCTGTGTACAAACTATTTCGGACTACGACCGAGCTCAAGGGGAGCAAAGTGCCCTAAAAGCAATTTCTTTTGTCAGACCCAGGAGTCTTTTGCCTGTGGGCACGAAGGACTGGGCTCAACTCGTTCGCTTTGGGCCCCTTGCTGTGTTACTGCTGGTGAATAGATGAACTCATCTGTTGCTGTTTTAATGCCTTCCCCTTTCCTCCGTGCAGATGTATATTACTAACTCGTATGTGTCATTCCATCCATCAGTTTTCATACTGAAAGATGAGAAATTAATGAGCAGAAATGGTGCATTTCCCCCGAAGCATGAACCTTCCAACTCCAGCAGTTAAACTGCAATCTGGAGCCTGGATTTGGAAGCACGCTGCACGTGCACAGATGGGACTCTGCAAGGTGCAAAGCCATGAAGAATGCTGTAAATTGCTGAGACAGGTTAAACATAAAAAGCTTCCTTCTGTTGTTTTTAAGGGGAAAAAGTGTGGGTGGAGGAAACAAATGAGCTGGGTGTGGATGGATGCCCTGCAACCTCTGACTGGGTGTTTGGGTCTTGGCTTGGTGTCTGGAGTCATTCCCAAGTACTGGTAGCAAAAAAGCAGACTAAGCACTGGTTTTACATCTTTCAAAGAGAATTAGAAAGAAAAGAACTTTGGCGGGAGTTTTCTGAAGGCTGGAGGAGTGCATATTTGTCTTCAGGTTTCAGAGAGTGCTCCTCTTGTGTTCAGAGATGCCTTATGGATGAAAATGGCACAGAGCAGCCCTTCCTCTTGGGGCAGGGGGTTTGGCAGGTTTCAGGTGGCCCCCAAACTTAGCAGGAGCAAAAGACTCTGCAGATCGTCTTTCTATCCACAGATTTTTAACCCTCAAAGCTGCAAAATAATTGGAAGCCGTTTTTTCCCCCCGCCACACACACAGTTGGTTTAATATGGCAGTAATTCCCTAAGAAAAGATTGGTGGATTCCTGCCTCCCTAAGGGGTCTTAAACGGTTCTTTAATTTCCAGCAACACCTTGGCAGCTCCCCTTCAGGATGGGATCAGATGAAGTTTAATAGGTGCCTGAGGCTCTGTTGGGGAGAAGGAGGGAAAAGCTGCTTTCCAGGAGCTCAAGGAGACATCCTCATGTCTTGGTGCTCAGCTGGCAGCACAGGCTGCCATTAGGCAATATATGTGATATAATGCAGATATGTGATATAATGTGCCTTGTTTTAACAAGGCACATAGGAAGGAGAAAAAGGATATAGGGTTGGCAGAAAAATTCAAAAGCACTTGGTTTTGTAGTATAGAACGGAGGAAGAGGGAATTATAAACTTCACAGTTTAGTTTCAGACAACAGAAAGGGCAAGAATTATATAGAGCAGAAAAAGAATTTAACTCAGAAAACTGTGATGGAGTTGAAAAGAAGGAAAAATTAGGCTGCGTCTCATGAGAAAACAGACTAATTGTGAACTCCTTTACTACACTTAGATCCGGACCCACTGGGAAATAATGGCAAAGAGTGATCCTCAGCATGGAGGAAACCCCAGATGAAACACCCGTACTTTAGGCATACTTGAGGCATAACTGCAATATAATTCATCATCACCAACCCCATTCCTGCACTGACAGGGAAGAACCAGCTAATTCATCAGTAATAAGGTTTTGTGTATCTCTACTTCCATGTTTCTAGGACACTGAGATTACTGATGAAGGTTTTTAGTTATAAAGGTGATTTCACAAAGTAAGGTTTTATCTTATAGGAACAGGTCTAAAACTACCAGTTCATTTTGCATAGGCTGCCCAGGAGCCAGCATACAGTAATAGCCATTTGCCTCTACTCTCGGCTTTGACTGGATTTGAACTCCTAAATTAAAAGCAAAATAGAATTTAAGTTTTTCCCTTAAACTATTCAGTTCCTCTAGGAAGGATTTACAAAACCAGTTGTATTCATCATTTAGAAGCCTTCCATTTGCTTGCAAATATCTATTTTCTTGAGACACCTTATCAAGAAAGTAGCTTAGCGTTTTTCAGTAAAAAAAAAAAAAAAAAAGCAAGCTCTTTTCTGTTTTCAAAGCCAAAGGCAGCATACACTTAAATATTTGTTCATAGTATTGTTTGGCAAACTTCAAAGTGCATACATAGTGTAAAATAATGAAGACTAACCATGATTATGTAGATGTGTTTTTTGACAAATCAAAATGATGATTAAAACTCTCCAAAATATTTCAAAAATGTCACTGCTATAGAGCTGCTGTTGCCATTTATTTTATCCATTTATTAGCACTACACTGCACAACTCGGAACACTTTTGCTCAGTGGTTGCTTCTACCTTTCACTGTAAATAAATGTGGTTGGTTTTAACGACCCTTGGTGTTAGCTGAAGGGCTTCATTATCTCAAAGGGCCCAGGGGAGACCAGAAAAGGACTGTACCCCTCCAAGGACACTGCGTTTGACTTTGCCTCTCAGTCTGGTTCGAGCTGGGGCTTCTTTGTGCTCTTTATTTCAGTTTTTTGCCAGTGATTTAGGAGTTGCTGCAGGTTCTCAGGCAAATGTTACTGCAGCTAAAGGGAATATTCAATTTCTTCCTCCATCTACATTCTTCCTCCATCACTTTCCAGTGTATCTGCATAGATGGTGTCACCTGTAGCGTATCTGCACATACCCTTGCGTCTGTTCAACTTAGACCAAAACAAACCAAGCAAAATAACCAAATCTCCTTTGTCTTACAGTAACTTAAAAAATATGTTTCCTACTGGACAGGGCTAACATGAAGATAACTTCATAAATGTTCAATGCTAATGACTATGGAGACAGTATTGCCCAAACCAAAGATTCTAATTTTCAGTCTATGGTTTTAGTTGCAAAGATGTTTTCTCTCATGCTAAGGATTTGATGCCAATTTAAATGTCCTAATATATGTTCATTAATTACATTTTTGAAACAGGAGATGGACGTCTGCACTAAATGAGAAATACAAAATTCTGATCTTTTATTTTGTATCAGGAATGTAGTTATATAAAAGTAGAGTAATTCTCCAATCAATGCATATAAATTATCTTAAATATCACTAAACTAACCTTTAAATACACATATTATATTCATATCAAAATTAATGAATCTATATTTAGTTTTGTTATGTAGATTTTTTTTTGCCCAGAATCTAGGCTGATCAAAATATTTACTGTTTCAGTAGCCAAATAGAAGACAAGTACAGGCTAAGTTTTACTAAGTACCACATTTTAGTGTATTATATACTATATATTGCCTAATTTAGGTTTATTTCACACCATAAAAGCTACGTCTATAACATAATAAAAATATAATATAAATTGTTCTACTATTTATATTTTCTTTTATAAAAAACAAAGCCTTAACAATGTGTAAGGTATGAAAAGAAATACTAAAAGCTTGTTCATGCTGGCTATGGTATATTGTTTGTTTTCTCATAGGAAATAGAGAAGGAGACTGAGAAATGGCATGCTCTCATTTCTTTTAACTTTGAAACTTTCAAACAGTTTGAAGAAATTGCATGGGTAAAGTGAAATGAAGCATTCCTGTTCATATTTAACTCAAATGACTTGCACCAAAATGGTATTGGATTAGTAAATGTCCACTCAGATGCACTTCACCCCTGTTTTGAACAAACAGATTTACTTCAGATCACAGAATAAAACCAACCTAGTAATTTTAGTAATTGTGTGGGTCATATTTAGGTTCCAAGAATTTGCTGAATAGAGGGTTAACACATAATCAAGGTTAATTAGAAAAGCAAAGCAAGATTGTTATGTCCTTGATACAAAACCTATTGAAGCTTATAGGAGTTTTTCTACTAGCTTCAGTAGCTTTACTGCAGGTAAAACTACTTTTATGTATTAGTAAGTCTGAATAAAATTAGTATTCAAGGGTAAGTTTAACAATTCTGAGTCTTCAGTAGTATTAACAATTTACAAAACTGGATGATGCAGTCTGGTTTGTCCTGCTGAGAGCTTTTCCAAGAGAGCAAGGCTTTTGCATTGAGAGCAGGACTAACATGAGTCTGACACATTGCAGTAATAAGAACAGTATTGCAAGGAGACATCACAGTTCTCATCAACTGATGATCTTCTGTAGTAGACACTATTTCTGTGTGGTTTTGTTCTTTTGTTTTCATGTTTTTTTTTTTTTTTTCAAAATAATAAATGCTAGATTTTTAGTAGAGAATTTGAAATCCTAGTTAATAGAGAGACAGAAGAAATACTGGGATTTCATTCTATATAAAGCAAATGGCTAAAGTGCAGAACAAAACTGTGAAAGAACAAAATTTGTTGTGAATCATTCAGGAACACTTCACATATATCTTGTATTTTTATCTTGTATTGTTGGCGGTTCATTTAAGCATTATGATTTTGATATATAGCAAACATGCTTTGAATTTTTGGAGCAGTGAACATAGAATATGTGATAGGGACAATTACTTCTGGTAGAAATATGTGGATAATATTTCACGAAACAATTCTTGAAGCTCATCTGTAATAATGCAAATTATTTAAAAACACTTTCTGTAAGCGATTTCTTCCATCACAATTCATTCTAATAACCTTTAACATTAGACAGTCAATTTGTCCTAATTTTAGATTATTATTAAATTAAGTGATGATGGCTTTGGGTAGGATGGCTTTTACAGTCTAGAGTGTCTCAGGGTAATATTCCTCTCTTTGAAATGTTTCCGTGCTATTAAGTGCCTATGTCAAGGTATTATGGAAAATAAACTAATTTTATTTTAGTATTTTGTATTTTAGAGCTGTTTTTCTTTCTAAATGTATTTAAATGACAAATGAAAACCAAAAATCTACCATTGATACTCACTGTGCAGATTCACATATATATATATATATCTGAAAAGCAACTTTATTTTTCTCTAGTGTAGTTGTAAGCATTTATCAGAAAGTCAGCCTAATCTACACAGGATAGGACTGTATTTTTTGCCTGGTAAGACACTGACCATAAACTTTATTGTACGTAGTCATTGCTATGTCAGGTATAAGTGGTGCTTGGATCTTATTTGAACTTAGCCTATACTGAATGATGGAGTTATCCATGGAAAAATGTTACCTTTGGAGTAGACAGCCTGAATTGTCTCTCTTTTTATTGGAACAATCCACCCGGATAAGGGCTGCAGGATCAGGTCCCGTATTTGCCAACACGAGAACATTTCATACAGTCTAATCCATTGCTTTTTGTTTAGGACCTCGGCGTGAGGTCCCAGAGTGGATGTCAGTGCGTTTGAATCTAGATGGCTCCCTGTGGACAGGCCATCTGCAGATGCTCGTGTAGAGTAGGTTTTAAGCAGCAAACACCTGGGGTGCTATATTAAAAAATGCTCAGCGTTTCCAAACCCCGGTGATGGAGTATAATACGCTCTTGATATGCCGCTTGCTGTTAGAACTGTAAGCTGGATCCTGCTAAGTCCTCCTGCCTCCTATTGAAGTGAATGATAGGAGATGCTCAGGACTTGGGATGCAGGGCTTACAGGTGCATTAAAGGGGATTAGACAAAAAGAAACCTCTTAGATTATTTAAATGTCGTCATTTTAAGCATATCTTTGAAAGGCTGCAGTGCCATACCCAATAGAGCAAGGGTATGGGTAATAATTTTTGCTAGGCCTTCCAAAACGTATGACGATCCTTGTTTTTAGTGCTAGAAATCTGGAAAAATATTCAAGCACCAAAAAATATTCATGGCACCAAGAAGTATCATCAAAAAAGGAACAATTTTAGGCAAATAGGTATCTGGTGGTAAATCTTACAAGGTGCTGCAAGTGTAGTATGTAAAAGCAACAAGAAATAGTTAATTAAGTGGATTTTTATAATGCCCTATTTAAAGGTGAAAAACAATAAAAATGAAATCAGTAAATATTGAAGTCATTTTCAGATTAATTCAGATTAGAATTAAATACACTTGATGTCGCATTGCTTTTGATGACCCTCAAAAAAGAGACAAGCTTTATGGATTTTAAATTTCCACCATTATGGATTTTAAATATCTTCCGCAACTTTGTTGATGTATTATTGATCAAGGTTAGTCAGCAGTCTGGCCCTTGTTGTTCAAGACTGCCTGAGGCAGTAGATTGCTTGTCCTTACCTTGAGTATATTTTTCTCTGTGTTGTGTTTTTTATTTTATTTTATTTTTTACCTTCCCTGTTTCTCTGTGTGGAGGAGAGAACTTCTGAAGTAGCTAATGTGCATGTTCCAAGCGGTGCATTGATGTGCTGGGGTCCTTTAGTCTCCTAGAGGACACTATCGTATGTCTTTGTTAAATGTTAAACAGTGCAGCAAGAGTGTCCTATGGATTTATCTTGTATGGTTGTGCAATATATTAAGAAGCAAAGATCTTTCTGGCATCAGTAGCAAGGGCTACTCAGACTCAGGGCTTAGATGCTTTTTCTCCCTTTCTAAAGGTTTAATAGGCAGAGAAGGGAAGGTTCCTGAGCAGTAAGAGCTGCCCTTCGTGCTGTGATTTAACAGGCTGAGGGGCAAGTAGCAAAGGTTCTTGCAATTTCTGGAGCTATTTCTGAGGTTGTAGCACGGGCTAAGAAGCCTCCGTTCCTGATGTTGGGCTGGTGTTAAAAACAAACAAAAAAACAAAATAACAGGCAAAATCCCAGGATCCTCGGGTGCTTTACAAACAGTCTGCTTTTGATGATGCTTAAGTCATATCCCTTGAGGAAACAATTTATATGGCTGGCATTATAGAATTCCTGGCGTTAATTCTTTGGTGTTAACAATCTATATACGTGATGGAAGCTTATGTGAAGACCAGGACTGCTGTGTTCTTAGCCCTTGAGACAGGCACAGATACGAGATACGCAGGTGCATCATTGTTCCCTGAAAAAAACCATTCCTATCTTACTCTTACTATAGCTAGGGGTAGTGCCTTTCTATTCTGATTCTTAAAAACTACTCGTGTTTATTTTTAGACAGGTATTTCAAAGTAATGGGAATGATTGTGCATAAATATATTACAGGTATTTGTAAGGAACTGTCATTCTGTTTCTTTTAGATGCAACTAATCTTTGTCACACACAAGATAATAATTTCCCATGCTTTAGTATGAAATTGGTATGAAATGCAGTGGCTACATAGCTATAAGTTAAATATGAAAAATTCCCCCTCTGACTTGCTGAAATGCTGAGACTAAAATAAGCTTCTAAGATTGATGCAAAATACATCATTTGCTTCAGTTTTTAGGGGAAAGTTCTGGCTATGATGCTGGTGTGGATCAAGGGAAAGGGGTGAGTAATGCATTTTTTTAAGTTTCTGACTGTGATGTCTTGGCTGACAATTCAATTAACTTTATAGCTGTTCATGATTGTTCAGCTGTGTATCTTTTTTTGATGGTCCTGGATGGTGCCTATTCTGTTCTTGTAGCAATTATTTTTCAGTGATATATTTTTTTGGTCGGGATATCACTTGGTTGTGTATTTTAAACCTGCTGTTTAAATAAGTGAAACTGTGTGCACTGAAGTTGCTCAGTACTGACACAGCAAATGAGGCCGTTGCTCTTATCTTAGTTATTTAAGTGCACATGTAAGTGCAGTTACTGATATTGTAGCCTTCCCCACCTCCCCGTGCAGGAATGCTGCTGTAAACGGGGTGCAAGTAACAAGAGTGGGTAGATGATTCAGGATAATACACACAGGAGTCTTCTCTTTTTTTTTATAAATCACAATATAAGCACTTGGATAACATGGTATCTCAGCAACAACTTGACGAGATGTAAAATACACCCTCAGAGAATAGAAAAAACATCATTTGTCTCCAATAAAGGTATTTAGCATTCTGAATCTCTCAACATAAATTAATTTGCAGTTATGCTAGCAGTGTTTTTACATATGTATTTTGCATTTGTATTAAAGTACTTACCAGTATTGAGCACTTGCTACCTTTCTGAACATTAATTGTTCAGAATATAAGTAGAGGTTAATGTGTTTGATGCCTTAGGTTCAGCTTTGGTTTCTCTTGCATAAGGCATTTGGTCTTGAGGGCTTTAGACATGTTCATGGTCCACATAAAAATGAGTATTTATTAAATATTGTGTCAGAATATACTTACACATACAGAAAATATGATGTAGTATTTGAACTGTGCATGGAAAAATATGAAGAAAGCTTGCAGAAATGTAGAATTTCAGTAGAAAAAATATTTATATGTTTGTATTGTTACTTATTCTTAGATTTGGGTGTGTGCTTTGAAGATAGGTACAATGGAATAAACTAGAGTAAGAGAAATTTCTAAATAGTCATCTTTCTCAATAGATAAGAGATTTATAAAATAAGTTATGCACTCAGTTGTTGAATGTGTTTTCACCATATGATAGATGAAGATACAGCACTAGGAAATTATTAGTCTACTAGATGATCACAGCATAACAAAGAGCAACTTCCAGGAAACAAAATGAATGCAAGGAGGAGCTATTTGCTATTTTTAGTATTTGGAGATACTGCAGTGATTGATCCTTGTTCAGTATTGTTTCCAAAGCAGATGAACAATGATAGGTCTGGTTGGCCAGGAAAGATATAAACATTCATTCACAATAGTGAATGAACAGTATAGTTTTGTCACGTGTGTAACCGTATTTAATGTCCTTTTTTTAAGGAAAAGGATTGTTCAAGACCCAGGCTATTCTTTGCCAATTTTCTACATGTGTATTTGACACGTAAAGTGCGGTGAAGAGGGGCATATTTCAAGACAAACACAGAAACTGACTTTCCATTAAGCTATGCCTGCTATTAACCTCCAGAGTACTTCAGAGGAAATATTTTTAGTATGATTCTATTGCCAATTTACATGTATTATTTTCAAGCTATGCAGCCAATATTTCAATGGATCCTCAGGAACTGACATCCTCCTTGCCAATTATATCCTTTATGTTCCAGAATGCTTATACTGGCTCTGTAACCTCATAAGAGAAGCAGCAGCAAAGAGAGCATTAAAGCACATCTAAAAGGAACGAGCAAAAAGCTCCAATAAACACAATTGTCAGGTGTTTCTGGACAGGAATGGGAACATGTTGGTACAGAATACATGACCTGCTTGTATCTTGTTCAAATACGGTTTGTGCTTGTCAAGATACATAATAATTGTGCACACAGATTTAAGTAAAAATATGGAAAATGTCTTAATATTTTTGGTTCCTAGTTCCTCAGAGCGTGCAGCTGACCAGGATGCTGCCTTCTAAGGGATGTGATGCAGCCCAAGAGGGCAGGTACAGGCAGTTTTAATGGCTGTTGTTTGTATTACTGACATGTTTGGAAGATAATCCTGGCTGAATGACACTGCCAGCCTCTCTTTAGCAGGGCATATATTAACAAGACACAAACTTATTATAGACTAGATCCTCACCTGTTGTAATTCAAAGCAACCGAAGCTGTTTACATGGGCCCTAAAACAGTAAAGAGCTTAAATCTAGAATTGGCAAGGATGGGATATAGTAGCAACTGAAAAACAACTCTAGCTTAGGCAAAGCAAAGGTTTTCTTTTATGCCTCTCTTCCCTATGAAGGGAATAGGATGCTTGCAGCTCTTTAGAGCAAGCCTCTGCTTCCTATTTCTGAAGGGGGAGCTTTGCACGGTAGTAAAACCAGTGGATGAGGTGAATCAAGCTTTCTAAAGCCCTGCTTGGGGATAAAGGGCTGTGGCACACTGGAGGGGTATGCAGGAACACTGCCCTGCGGCAGGGATTGCACGAGACGGGAAATACTGAAACTCTCCTTGCTCTTCTAAAGCCTCCTTCAGTTGTGAGGGCAACAAGAGGGGTGGGAAACAAAGGGATCACTCTAGTAAATGTTTATATTGTATTGGAATTATATGCCCTTTTGGGTTATGTGCTTCAGTAGGAAAGAGATGACCCTAACAGTGCAGAGTTCAGGCTCTGGTTTACCCTAACTTTTAGGTATTTCACTGATTCTGCTCACCTGAGATGCAAACAACCTTTTAGGGTTAGCTGCTCCATGCTGTTGACTAGAGAGAAGTCCAAGGTGTGTATGCTCCTAATCTAGGTCTTGTGTGAGGTGCTTAAAGCTAGCAAGGATCAGAGCTGAGCGTGCTAAGAATAAACAGCAAAGGACCACTCCAGAGCTTGGCTTGGCCAACTGCTGGAGCATCAGGCACACTTGGAAACAGCACCAACAGATTGAAGGGGTTTGGCCTTCAAAACTGCAACAGATTGAAGGAGTTTGGCTTGGGAAAGCTGCAGGAACAGGAGCAGCAGTTTGTGAGACAGCCTGGCTTATGCAAATGTAGAAATGGCAGCAGCAGGCCCTGATGGGATGTGTTGCTGGTGCATCTCCAAAAATTTTTTAAACTGCCTGCTCATGTAATACTAGGGCCCTATCACCTATATGCTCAATTTATCACTGTGCCTTGGAATACTTCCATCAGAGTAGTAGAAAACAAATGTTATCCTGCTGTATAAGAAAGAGAGAAAGCAAGCCCATTCAGCTTATTATTTACAGACCTATCTCATTGCTTCCAGCTCTATCCATAATAGATAATGAATAAATTGGTTCACAAGCAACTGTTTAAGTACTTGGAGTTAAACAACATACTGAATGATGCTCAGTCTGGATTTCATTCTCATTATTTCACTGTCATTGCACTAAGAAATTGTTGGAGACATTTTCTCTGCTCATGGATCAAAGTCTATTTATAGGTACAGTATTTATTACCTTGTCAAAGGCCTCTTTGATGTGACCAGCCATTCCCACATGTAAAAATTCATCTCGAATCAGTTCAAATAAAGCACACATTTTTTGCAGTCCCATTTGCCTTCCAGAAACCAGATGGACAGCTTTAGCAATGAACCATCACGTCTCCAACACGATACTAAGAAGTCTTGTATGTGAGCCCCTTATTGACTATTAGATGTTCATTAAAAGCTGCTGCACATCTTGTTAGAAAGACATGATTTTCTTTGGTCATACCATGTATGTGAGGACCAGATTTATATCAGAATTGAAGGCAAGCCTGAAATCAGAGCCTTATTTATTTCAACCTCATCTTTCCTATATGCCTGTAGATGTGTATATACATGTGCCTAGTAATAACATTAGTAGAATTATGCTGTTTAAAGCAAAACTATTTGAAAAATACCCTTGTGCTAGCAGAAGGGAGGGGTTTGGGCAACGATGAGGCATTCTAGAGTGACCTATTAATTTGTTGCTCTCATTGGTATATTAAACCACCAAATATCCCAAATAATTTTGTTATGAGCAAAGTGAATCGGGTTATCTTTATTTGATCAGGGCTACGTGTCTGAAAGAGCAAAGTACAATATTGCTTTATTCTATTTTGACCAGCAGAAACGTTCAGCACTGCTAGCATTTTTTTGAATATCTGTAAAGTGTTCGTTTTGTAGCAAAGCCTCCCTCTGGCAGTGAAGGGAAGCCTTTCCTTGAAAAATGTAAGCATCGTGTGGATAAGACTTCAAAATCCTAACTGCTACGTGACAAGGGAACCGAACTGGCATGGTTTAAGTTTTGTTTTGGGTTTAGTTGTGATACCAATCTGGTTCAGTTTACTTTAGGTCAATGATGGTCAATTGGGAACTGCAAACTCATTTGAAAAGAGAGGCAGAGGTTGCGGAAGGCTGCGGTGTGGGTCTGGTGCCAGTTGTGATCCCATCTCAGCGCCGTCGCTTCTTTGAACTCCTTAAATTGTGTTGAGGGCAGCAGGGATGCTACAGTGACAAGGAGTCATCCTAATTTCTTCCTTCTACAAGTGAATCTGTACACATAAAACAAAACTATGAAAATGCACAGATGTATGGTATGTCAGGGGGATTGCTGGAGAAGTGTGGGCTCACGTGGTGCTGTGTTAGGGGAAACAGAGCAGGAGTCTTGGCCAAGAACAGAGATGCTCCTTCCCCTCAGGAGCTGTGGTCCATTTGAGCAGGTGGCAGGGAGCCTGCACTGTCATAGGGCAGGAGGGCAAAATGTTGTGGTGCGATGCTACCTGATGGGTAGGAATGTAAGATGTTGCTGTCCTGAACAGGATGGCCTTTGGGGATACTATTTTTTGTCTAATATATATATATATATTTTTAACCATTAATGAGAATCATTTTTGGATTGAAATGCATTCAATAATACTCAAACATAGCAGTTTGGTTCAGTTTTAATATGAAGGCAATGTGGACTTGGTTATAACTTTGGGGTGTGCAATATGAAACTGAGATACTATTCAGAAATAGAGTGGAGGTCGAGAGATTCAGGCAGTGCCTATAACTTCATGTGTTGATAACAAAGCTCCATAAATTGCTTTAAAAAAATATCAGACTTATAGGCTCATAAAACCTAATTTCTTTGGACACTTCACTAGTATTTGCTACTGTCTTGCTGTGCTCAGTTGCAGGAATGCAGCCAATGGGTAACAATAACTATAGAAACATAGTTGGTATTTAAGTGCATTTGGCCCTTGTTTCTGATGTAGAGAACAGATATTGCTAATTCGTGACCTTCATGTACTATAATACATAGAGAAATTTAATTTTAAGCGTTAAGAATTCTCTGAAGTCTAAAGGCCTTTAAGGATTCTTAAAGAATGTGATATTGCACTTTTTTTCCCCCATATGTGTAAATTGGGATGGTAGCAGCATATCCTGCAAATAGACTGATATTAGCTTCTGTTTCTACCTTTCTTCTCATTCCTTCTGGCCTTGATTGCAATTCAGCCAACTTGCAAAGGAAATACCACAGCGGATTCCATTGACCTTGTGTTTGTACTGCCTTTGACTTCCTTGGGTCCACAAGGAAAGTAAAAAAGCAAGAGAAGCTGCTGGCTATCCACTCTATCCTCCTCCTTTTGCAAAGAATAACCAATTCTGTGCCAAGAAGAAAGTCATTTCTTTTAATACAAGTGGAAAGCAACTGTTCCCAACCCTGGAAAGCAAAAGTGAAGGGAAAAGTGTGTTTGAGGAGCAGTGTTTCTTGGGGTTATTCTCATGTTGGCTGGTGAAATAGGCTGATCTCCCTTTTTGAGACTCATATACATGTAGTCAGAGCTGAGCCATAAAAAGATGAACCAATTGCAACCTTGCCATACATGCACCTGCAGCAGAGCCACATGTCACACTGGAATCAATAGGAGTTTTTCTTATTTTTCTATTCTTTTTAATTTTCCCCAAAGACCAGACTGAGACAAGTAAACTTTCCTTTTTAATTCATCTGTGGCATGGCTTGGAAGAGCAAGGACCTTTATGAATCAGATGTCTAATGGAGGAAAAATAGACAGAATTTACAAATAAGGACATGTGGCTTTTTTTGATGGAAATAAGTAGTACCTGGTGAGTTAGTCTAGAGTAAAAAGACATTGGTTGGTCTGTCTGACATCCCTTATGGATAGGGGTATTGCTGAGGGGATAAATCAAGAAAGACATTGCTTGGTTTTGTGCCTGTTTCATTTTTATCCCCTATGAATTCTCAAATTAATTCAATAATACTTAATGTGATTTGTAGGACTGTGTTTTCTCTGCACTTTTCTGAGATATCACTGAAATATATATGGATCTGTAATGGGTTTCTCTACCAAATATGTATCAGACCCCTTCATATTTTTATTCAACTGCCTGTCTATTTTGGGTACCTGCTGATTAGGAAAGTTTCATTCTTTCAAACATCTCTTTATTCTCTGAGATTCCATAATGAATCTTGCTTTGTACTATAAAGATATAATCTGAATTATAGACAAACTTTTTCAGTTCCCTGGGTTAACTCTCTTTACAGTTTTGATAGTTTGTCTTTGATATCCTAAATGTCATAATTTTAAATACCTTCAAAAATGCTTGCTGAGGAGTTTGTCATTTAACACTAATACTTTCTGTTTTTATCCAAGTTACTGAGTTAGCTGTGTGATTTGTCTTTGTGGCATGTTCTGTACTTGCTGAAAGAACAGTATTTATATTTCAGTAATTAATTAATGGCAAATATGTTTATTTTCTTAATGAAGTGTTGGGTTTGTAATTGATGAGGAGTACTTCAGTTGCGGATGCAGATGAGAGGGAGTGTTTAGAAAGGGCTTTTTCAAAGTTTGATTTGAAAATGGTTTATGAGGTTCTGAGGAATCCCCGTGAAAGGCTGAGAAGTGCAAGTCTCATCCAAGCTTTAGTACTGAGGAGACACTCCAGCTGGGAATGGACCGATAGGAAAGGCTTCCAGTGGACCAGGAGTCTTGCAGAAAAGTATTTGTGGTAGCAAGGTTTGCTGTAACTCCAAAGCGCTTGTTTGTTGAGTCACAGATGTGTTTTTAAGGTGGAGACAGACTATTTTGATTTTTAGATTGATTTCCCATGTGACAGTGACCGAAGAATTTCATGGAGTGAGTTCTCAGTAAAAAGGACAATTTCCTACTGGTAGAAGAAATGTTCTATGCATCTAATTCCTTCCACAGCTTCCTGTGCTTTAAACAGTGCTGCTTTTCACAGGCATCTCTCTTTGTTTAAAAAGTCCAGCCAATAAGGAGCATGTGTTCTCAAAGCACTCAGAAAATATGATAGAAAGACTTTGTTGGCAACAAGAGGGGGAAAAATGGAGGAATAGGAATTGGTTATGAAACAGCCCTTTGTTATTGGCTAAGTGGAAGAGCTTTTCCAGCAGGAAGATAGACAGCAAGTATGATATGTTTTTGCATATAATGATGTGCATATTTCCTATAAAAGGTCTTTCTCAAAAATAGCGTAGTCCTGCTGTACTTTCCAATGGGTATACAAACTGTATATTGTCTTGTGCTTCAGTGCTGTATTTTTCCTGATTGTCCATACTATTGAGGAAAGCTCCTTTTCATATATAAATTTTTTTCTGTACTGATATTTGAATACAGGAACACAGCATTCCAGAAGTTTAGTTTCATCAGGACCTTCTAGTTTGTATGTCTACAGGAAAACTAATGCCAGGGTAGATGCCTGGAATTCTCAGATAAGAACAGCATCTGAAATACCATCTCAGAGCTCAGAAAAAAGCATCCAGACCGTATTTTCCTACTTTCAAAATTAACAGTTCTCGCATACACATAAAGAACTCTCTCAGCTCATGAAAGATCCTGGGTTTAAGACACTTGCAGAATGGAATCCTGGATTGATGCCTTCACAGAACGAGTCAATGTGATGAAGTTCCAAAATTTGAGTTGAAATCCTGTCCCTTGAAAACCATGCCCCACACAAGGGATAAAAATTAACAGAAGGGATGAATCCAAATCCACTTTTAATATCTGAGGTCTATAGTTAAAATGCATGAACTCACTGAATGTAAATCAGAAAAAAGAAAGATTGGAATCCAAATTCTGATTTTCAGCTTCCAGAGTTTCTTTCTAGGAAAAATCTCCAGGAAAAACTAATAGGCTAAATGAAATAGCTGAAAACAGCAGGCACATTTTCTGGCATATAAAGCCTCTTGCACGTCTCTAAACATAATAGGTTATAGAGATGTGCACAGCACCTGGAAATTTGTATAGATACTTGTCTGCAATTTCAGATTATTACATGGCAGGCAAATTAGCAAAATATAAACAAAGAAAAGGTTTCATTAATGCAGAGGTAACTACATGTAATTGGTTATAATCCTCCAAACGAGTTAGCCCTCCTGATGCTTCTGCTGGCCAGAAATAGCGGTTGCTGTTTGCCCAGTGCTAACATTCATCAGCTTCCTCCTTTGATTTGAAACCTGTAATGATAGATGTTGCATGCTCAGACTGAGGGGACTATATATATATATATATATATGTATATATATATAAAAAAATCTAATAATTGGTAGCATATCTTTCTACTGCAAAAGAAAAGCACATGGGGGCAAGTAGTTTGTTAGTTTTTGACGTATTTTCTTCCTCATGAAGGACTGAACATATTATTTTCAGCCACAGAAAATAATTAAATCATGTTTTTGTTTATTCTATTTGGAAGTGTTGGAAAGAAACTGTTTTTCTTTCGTCTCCAGCCCAATGGATGAAGAGACTGTAGAAAAACAGGAATTCGGCCACTTCTCAGTTTTGCAATTGAGTTCAGTGGAACATTGGGCCTTTTGGCAGGAAATGGGCTTTCAATCTTGCAAATGGCTATATCAACAATTTCTTTCCCAAATGGAAAAATACGGCTTTTCTGTTGCAGCAGAAACCGCGATGAATTGTAGACCATGTTTTATTTCTTTCATCCAGATATCAAACAAATTGAAGCTGACTAACTATTACTCCCGCTCTTATTTCAGTTATAAAGGAGATACTTTCCTCTGTTATGCTTCCCTCGATTACCTGTTGTTTCAAAGCAAAAGTGCAACAAACTGATAAAGCACAAATAGAGACTGGTCAAATAGCTCAGGTACCTGATGTAGAAAAGGTATAAAGCAAAGAAATGCCTGGCTGCTTTGTTATGTAGCTAGAGACTGAAGAATAACTTATAGTGACCACATTTTCCTAGTGTTTTACATAACTTCTTTGATCTATAAGTGCCAGTGTATAATGAACCTGCAGACAGTTTCCCTCCATACAGATGTCAGATGATGATCTCAGATCTTGGAAGTTTGTCACTCCACAAAATCTCCTTTAGCTGCTATGAGACCACGAGTGTGAAGTCATAATATTTTTTTTTACTGTTTCATCAATCTGTATGAATAGAGAAAAACATAACTGGATTTTCATATCTCCTTGTAACTTGTGGCTTCATCTGCTGATGCAGCTAATGTTGGTACCTGTGTTAGTGGTGGCGGCAGCTGTTGTGAGAGGAGATGATGTTTTTTTCCTTGCAAAGTAGTTTGGTAACTGTAGTATATTTGGTATAAAATCCCTTCCTGAAAATCCAAGTGCGTAGGACATGTCCATAGAGATAGGTCATTACCTGGATTTCCTTGCTGCAGTATTTTGGAATGGGCAAGGGTAATGAATCTGTTTCTGCATAGATCAGATAGTGCTCACTTGCTGTCCTCTGGCTTCAAGGAGAAAGGACAAAAAGATGGGGAGAATTCCTCAGTGCGGAGTCATTGCCCTGCTTCATCTATCACATCTTGCTAGACTGGATACCCAAGTCACTGCGAGCCTGCGAACATGATTCATTTCTCCTTTAGAGAGGTGATAGCAAAGTAAATAAACTGTACGGTAACCAGTAATGCTTTTAATAGCATGAATGTTGATAGTGTTTTTCTACAAAGTCCCAAGGCAGTTTACTGCTAAACCACTAAAATGGGAAGAAGCATAAAATTTAAAGCTATAGGGGAAAAATAAGGGCCCTAATCCTGCATGAATCTACACTGCCTTGGTCAGGGCTGTGTTCTGTACTGGCTTCTGGCTAAGCTTACAAGCAGATCAATGTGCACCGTACAGTTATTGTCACTTCTCTGCTCATGAATAGGTTTTCAAAGTAAATTAAACTTTAACAGTCTCTGTGTGCTGGAACTGTTAAATAGAGGATTGCATAAATCTCAAATGCAGAACCTAAAGAGGTTAATGCCAAGAAAATAGAAGCTAAAGCAGAAGTTTATATAAATGTTTGTGTGGTGTAACTAACACTGGTAAAATTCTAGTTTTGCAATGCTTTGTTGTATATGTAACTTCATACAGGTTTTTCCACTGGCTCTGGTTATGGATGCATTTAAATGTTTATGCTGGCACATGTCCAGGGCCTTGCAAACTCTTTAGATATAATGTATAACACTACAAACACTATCTGTGTATATGTTTAGTGACAAATTCTCTCTAGTGCTGTGAAACATGGCTCATGTCACTCCAATATTCTGCAAGAACTAGATGTTTTGTTTTTCCTAGTCTTAAGTAAACTCTACAACCTCCATCCATTCCCAAACTCTGTAATTTCCATCCATTTCCAGAAAGCCCATCACTCAGTTTCTCGATTTTCATTCTACATTTCTGATTTAGAAAGTCTTATGTTAGTGTCTAAACACCTGGTTTTTAAACTTTCTGCGCAATATCTATGAGAAATCAACAGATTTTAAGAACATATCAAGATTTTGACACACTGTAACAGAGACTTGTGCTATCAAGCCTGTTAAAATAGCTGGAATACTGATATAAAAAGAATAAATCTTGTCTAGTAAGGTCAAGTAAGAAAAAGGGACTTTTATTCTGCCACTGTAAAACGATAGAGTTCACTTGGAAAAGGAGGGGCAAAAAATCAAATAGATCCAAGAGATTAGTATTTTTCAGAGCATCCGAGGCTGCTGAACTCCATTCCACGCTAAGAAACAAATGGTCTGTATCAATATTGGACCATTAGGTATCGGTTTAACAAACTAGTAAAAGGACAAGGTACCAGGAAGCTGACAAAAAACAAATGCAGTGTTTGTCCTTAAAACTGGTGTACTGTGCAGCTCAGCATGAATTCTCAGAAAAAAATCTGGAATAAATAATTAAAATACTCATAAGCAATTCTAAAATAGCAAGGAAATGAATAATCCTACCATGGGTTTACTGTGAACACATCACATCAAATCAGTCTAATTTCCTTTTACAGCCGAGCAGCAAGTTTTGTAGGTGTCAGATACTGCAAAAGCCTCGCTGAGGTCAGCCTGCTTTTCAGGGCATTCCTGCGAGTCAAACAAGGAAACACTGGGACTACAGTGAGTAGAGCATGAGAGGAACTGTGTAAAAGCCTTCAGATTTATAACCAGTGGTCCCATTAAAAATAGGGAACAGCTGGCTTTATATTGGGCTACAAGCTGCACACCGAGTGACCAAGATGATGCAAGAAACAGAAAAGTCTTTGACTTGGACTATTCACCGTTAATCTCTTTTTATTAATTAAGTACTGATAAGACCCCGGTTGAAAATATGTTGTTCAGTTTTGTGCACTATAAATCAAATTGCACACCAGCAGTGAGAATGATTACAGCCTAGTAAACATCTCATATAAAGACTGACTGAATGATACAACGTGGAGTAGTTTAGAAGGCCAAAGGGAACACTGGTGGGGCAGTTACAGGTCCTGAAGACTTAAAGCACCTTGTAGGAAAGGAGGGTCTGAGCTTTTCCTGTAGGACAGATTGTAACAAGCAGGAACCGCAGCAGGGAAGATTCAGACTAGCTAAAACCCCCATCTTCCTAATGATGCAGATACTACAGCACTGGAATAGATTTTCCGAGGTGACTGTAGAGTGTCAGCAGAGATCTTTAAGGATTGGATTAGACAAACTGTTCTCAGAGACTACCAAAGTGTAGCTAAGCATCCCTTAAGGCTAAAAGATACATAAAATGACCTTTTCTTGTCCATTCTTTCCCTATTTTTCCATGATCCAATTAATTACATTAACAGATCATAGGGTTCTAACATCATTTTGCTCACATTTTGCTGGAGATTGGTATTAAATCTTCCAATTCATCAATTTACCCTGTGAGCTTGTACTATCTCTGCTAAAGCATTTACAAAATGCAAAATGAATAAATAGTCTTGTAATGAAATGTATCCATGAAATGTAGCCCATTTCCTCTCAATATTGAATTAACCATTACAAATCATCAATAACTAGATTTCTGTATCTACGGAAAAGCACTACTGTAGTTATATAAATTTTCTGAAGTAAGAGTATATGGCTGATGTTTTATCACTAAGACTCCGATAGCAACTGAAACTAGCTGGCTCTCTTAGAAGATTTCTAACTAGCTAAATTGATCCTGTCTTTCATCTGTAGGTTGCTGCGTCAAATTTAGCTTAACTCTACAACTGTGGATAATTCCTGGTATCACCAGCTATTGGAGACCTCTGTAAAAAGACATCTTGTTCATGCTTGTGCGAATCTGGTAACTGTTATCATCCCTTTTATGGCATAACAAAAACATCGAGTCAATTCTGCAAATATCTAGATACCTAATTCCATATTTTGGCTGCTGCAACATTCTCCACTTTGTTCCACCAAACTGCATTAAAACACATAGCTATGGGTCTTGATTAAATGACTGTGTGTCTGTGCTGCTCCTTGTGCTATATCTTTTATATTTAAAAATATCCTTTTAGCCCATGTTTGTGGGACACTGTTCACAAGTGTCAATGCGACGTTTGAAAGCAAACACGCCTAAACAGGGAATAGAAGCACATAATTCCCTTCAGCTTGTCAACACTGGGCTATATCTGTCACTTGGCACAGGCCTGGCATGAGATTCAGCTTTCTGCTGTATAAACGGAGCCGAATGAACGGACATGTGAGGGGACGGGTACGTACAGCCTGCATTAGTCCTCTGCACCCGACTGCATTGAGACTTATTGTAAGTGATACATCATATAAATTGAATTCAGCACTTCAGTGCTAAGGAAATGTGGAAGAGCTTAAAATAGACCAATTCACCTGTGCCAATTTTGGGTAGACATTGCTCATCATAAATGAATGCATTTCCTAGTTGTCTTTTAAGGCATCCCATTTGATCAGATGGAGCTTTAAAGCGTTGCTGCTTATTTCAGCCTTGTTGAAAGCTGCTAATTGTGATTCAGACATACTAATCTTCCGTGAATAATATGATGGACTTTCAGTATCCTGCAGTTCCACTGGTAGATAAACAGTCCTTCCTTTATAGATTGTTCTCTTAAATATCTTGTTTGTGTTAAGTTATACTTCTAGATTTAATTTTTTTTTTATAATACTGTCCGAATTTTAACATTTATGGAAGCCTATCATGGGCATTTTCTTCCACCTTTAGTTTTAGTGAGCTGCATGCTCTGCTGTGTAAACTGAGCCTGTTTCATATCAGGCTGTTTATTTGCTTACCTATTCCCATTTTTGCTCTCATTGGTGGCTTATTTTATGCAAAAGTGTTTCACTTCTTCTGAACATGTAATGTTGAGCCCTGTGCTCACCTCTTGCTCTACCCAAGCTGGGACTGGTGATGTTGCACTTGATGGGCAAAGACTGGGGGCTCAATGAGTGTTCACCACTGGTTCAGCAGCAGTTTTGTCTGTAATCCTTGCCCATAATGACAGTGGGCAGAGTTTAGGAGCAAAGAATGCGACTGAACCTTCCTTTAAAATAACCTCAAGGAACTTGATCTTATCCTCACCAATGCACGGGGAGTGCGTTCTCCATTTTCGCCTTGAGAGCCCTCCAGTCGACTGAGTTTTCTACAAGATTGCTTGTTAAGTTTGACCTGCACCGTTGTCTATTCCATTGTCTAATGATGTATACTAATCTGTTTTAAGCTACCTGACTATTAAGGACTGTCTATATTTTGCTACAGTGCTTCTCATTTTCACTTCTGTTTTGTCGCTGATATAACTAGAAGCTTTAATTAACCATGTACTTCACATGTGTTACCTGTTACCAAGGCAATATTGTCTTTAAATCCGAGGAGGTGGAATTGCTTTCTTTTTATCCCAAGTGCTCTCTTCTCATTTCAGATCTGCACCTCCTTAGCAACAAAAAGGCACGTGTTCAAGGGGCTAGAAGCAACCTCTGCTTAAAAGTAAAGCTGAGTCTAGGAATGACTATTCTAAAACAATCTGAGCATTTAGCAGTAGTTAGAATGACATTAGGCTCTAATGGAGTCTTTTTCTTTCTTATAAGAAAACAAAAACTCTTTATTTTGAACACAAATCGATAGGTAAGACCTTCATGGAGAAATAGTCAAGCCGATTGTTATGACTTGTCATTAACCTGGATATAAACTTGCACACGTGTTTCAGGAGGCCCTCTTTGTGGAAATGCCCACTATCCTCCTACAGTTCAACTGGTAGAAACCTGCAGCATAATGTGCTTAGCAAAGAGTTGAGGAGAGACAAAAACACCCTCCTCCCTCATTGCAATAATTTTTTCTTTTAAGTGTAGGAAAATTCTTTTCTCAGTCGCATTGATCGTGTCCATCTGCTACTTGATGCCACCAGCTGCCAGGTGCTGCAGCACGCGCACAGTTACACTCAGCAAGTTGCCCTCCACCTTACCTTATGTTGAGGAGTGTGGTAGCTTCTCCTTCTTACCACCTTGAGGTCTTTAACTAAACCCTCCTCTATGCAAGGAAGAAATTCTGCACAGATGATGAACAGACTGAAGAGGGACATAATTATACCAGAAGAAAAGTGTAGGCTAATGTAGGTCCCCTATAGGGTTTTGAATTGTCTCAGGAAAAGCGAAACCATTAAATAAAACAAAATGTTAGAGATTTTGTTGGGAGTGACAGAAGCAGCTGAATGTTCTTCCTGCTCTGTCTCTGATATTCGGCAATTTCAGGCTGAGTAAGAGCAGCAGGGTATCTTTTTCTCAGTTATCAGAGCTCGCATGTATATAAAGATTTCCTAAGACCATGAGATGGGGAGAGAAAGGGGAACCGTGCCCTAGTGAAACTGCTTGCCCTGAATTTTATGTAGTTGTTCAGAATAGGTAGGTCCACTCCCCCTTCCATCTGGGGAAGTATTGAGCAGCTCTGCAGATCATTGTCAAGTTCATCTGATCTTTTGCCTTTGAATACAGATTCAATTATGAACCCAGGATTACACATCCAATCTATACAGTTTCATTAATGGAAAAAATATCAACTGCTGAAACACCTAGTGAGGTGTGACCCCCCACATAATCCTTACAGAATAAATATTCAGGGTTTGCATATGTTTGCTTAAACTCAATATTTAAATATAATAACTACTCATTAATCAGTCTTTGAAACACGCTATTGCCCTTGTTTCACTGACGGCGGCATGGAGGCTTCGCTTGCAGGATGTCTGTGGATCGGCCCTCGTTATTCCAAGAGGTAAAAACAGCCCCTTTGACGAGTGTGCAAAAGAAAATTCTGCCTGTGAGTGGGAGTCCGGTTATCCGCCTTGTATCTCGCTGCAAGACTGCAAGAAAGGATTCTTACATTACATCAAGCACAAAAATGACATGAGAATTTTCTTTAAGTGACTTCTGAAGCTGGCACCCGGGAGACTCTTGTTCATGCAGAAGGTATTTTTAAATTTTAAAAGAAAAGTCGGAGTGTAATTTTTGTTTCGCTCTAACAGTTGCTTTTGAATCTCTGTCCTCTTTACTGGATCTAGCGTCCTTATAGCTGAGCTGCTTCTGGTGTTTTTTCCCTCCAAATATAGTGTTAATTCACTGATAATCAAACAAAAGGAAGGGTCTTTGTTGCAGAGATCTATATAGGGCAGCTCTTCTTCACCCTGGCTGGTGTAGCAGCAGAGCTAGAAAGCCTCTCCGGAGCACAGCAAAATAGCTGAGGCATTGTAGTAGCTTGAGGAGAAACTTTTGTCTGACCCTTTACATTCTGCTTTATACAGGCTCCTAAATCAAACCTAATGATGGTGCTGGTGTACAAACGCCCCAGTAGTAGCGCTGGGATAGATTATAATACTCTCAGTTACAGTGAGGACAGTCCTGCTAGAGCCAAGTGGGATCATGACTGTGAAGTGAACTGGCTGTGAGAATATAGTCACCAAAAAGGAGCTGCATGGAGGTAGAGATGAAGTAGCATCCAAATAAAGACTTTAAGGTCTCCTCTCTTCACAGAAATATCCTTTTGGATTGGCTTTGAGGTGCTTTGCATTTACAAGCTCCATGCTCTTATGTGGAGTGCGAGGTTACTTCTGCATTCTGAGCTAATAGAGTTAGAGCTGCAGCATCTTTACCAGCAGTGACTAATTCATGAGGCAGAAAGATGGCCATTTGGGCTGCAGAGCCCATAAACAGCCACAGCCTCGTTCAGCTCTACTTCTAGTGTCATTCCACGCAGGCAAATGGCTTTAGTCTGGGTGTTACATAGCGTAGTTGAAATCGCACTCTGTCTCTAAATGCACAGGGCTTTTGCACGAAGAAACTCAGTTTTGGACCCAGCAAAGAGGGTCCCTACGTAACTGACCTACAATATGTGCTTGGCCCATAATGATAGAGCATCTGACATTACCAAGGAAGCCCTTCCAGCATTTAACAGGTTTTAACTGCAACAGGACAAAACCCAATAACCAACAGCTTTGAGTGACTTTTTTCTTCCTTTTGGCAGAAGGTTTAAACAGCAGAAACCCTTAGGGTTCTGGTTGTCAGGTCAGGGACAGGACAGCCTCAAGTCTCTTCCAACGTTTACTTCATGGGAGGTGGTGTAATATTATGGTGTTAATAAGACCTGCTGCATAAGTAGCTCAGCAATGCAGAGGCAGACTGAAGCGTATTTTCCTATGCATATACAAGAAAGGTGCTCCAATTACAAACTACATTTAAGAGAATTCAGCTAAAATAAAAAAGTGCCCACGTCATATACTGCGGCTGGGTATATTCTAGAAGCACTTTACACTAAAAAGCCTTTATGATTCTAAACAACCCATATGTCTGTCAAAGCTGTCATTGTGCTGCAGCGAGTAAAGGAAACAAAACTTAATTTGTAAGGAAGCTTCCCCTGGCTGAAAGCACAAGTCTTCCCCATTCTCATTTAAGCCTCTGCTCACAATTGCAGCTCTCGCGCTCTCAGACTCCTTCTGAAATGCTTTGCATTTCTTTTTGAATCATGTCAAGTTAATTTTATGGCAAACAATCTGTGTTTTCTGAAACACACAAAAGAAATATAATTATTGCTGGGTGAGGGGTGAAGGAGAGTTGGAAGGAAACCGAACGTGGGGCTGGTAATTGTTTTTTGAGAGTTTTCCAGCTGCTGCTGGAAGGTTCTAGACACCGCAGCAAAATGCATCTAAAAACATCATTATAAGTGGAAGCTTTGTAGTGGAATTCCAGGATCAGAAGAAAACCCTGCCAGTTAAATAACCAGCAGATGATCTTTCAGTAAGCAAATGACTTTTTGGTTCATGCCAGTACATAACCAAGGAAATACCAGGCTCCTGTATTTTTTTGTATCCATTGAAGTGATAAGGTGAGATTTTTTAGGATTTTTAGCTTTGACCTCATTCTGTTCCCATTGTGGTCAAATGATTTTTTTTTTTTTTTTTTTTTTTTTTTTTTTTTTTTTTTTTTTTTTTTTGGTCATAGGGACAATCTGTTCTAAGGGAACAGAAATAACAAAGCAGAACACTCAAATTTCTACCCTTAGGTAGACCCTTAGTTCTACATTTCTTCTTGCAAGTCAAACTCTTTAGCAAGTTCAGCTCTACTGAACTGCACCAAGACAACATGTGCTTTAGGATTTGTTGCAATATCTGTTTTACTTCCTTTCCTTAGGAAGACTTAGTGTTTTGTAACTTGCTTGTTCTGGTGCTTTTAAAGCACAATTATTTTCAGTCACTTTTGATATAAGTGGCACTCCAGGCAAGTGAGGCTGGCGAGATGAGCTACTCATTGCAAACATTTCCCAGTTGTAATCAGCAGAATTGCTCTATGAATCTGTCCATTAAATATAAATTAAATCCTATAAATGAAATCCAGTGCACCATTAGGTTGCTGTCACTAAATTTGTTTTAAAAAGATAGTGTTAAATGAAGGCAGGCATTTATAAATGCATGGTTTTGGGGCCAAATTCTGAGATCCTCGAGGAATTTTTAAGCCAGTGCTTACTCAGGCAAGTCGATGAATGGTAGAGAAACTAAGTTAAGGTGACTTAGGTGACCTAAGTTATAGCTCTGAGAACTGTTTGTGAAGATTCAACCTCTTCATGTGGATTTCCCACTTATCACCCGGAGCAGTGTTGATGTGTGAGGACAGAGTACAAGCCTCGTGAGTGTCGGCTTCTCAGTTTTCTTCATTTCTTATCCAATGAAGAAATTCACACACAAAATAGTACCATTTACAGAATCCATTTACTCATCTGGAGCTTTGAAATCTCCGTGGTGGAGGGTCCTATGGCATCGTAGGTAGTAGATGACCTAAACCCAGCAGAAAGCAACCAGGAGTGAGAAGTACAGATCTTGGTTTTCTGATAGTGCTGGTAGTAAAAGTTTTAGTTTGAGAAAGGTGGTTACCAGAACCAAGGGGGTATATTTAATTGGCTTAGTAATGAGAAGAAAACTCTGTTCTCCTTCATCACAGGATGAAGCTAAGGTAACACTTCTCAAATCAGTGGGACTGCTTTCACATTTATATCAACACCTGTGAAAACAGAGCTGAGCCCCAGGTTTTAGGGTTCTATAGTCTCCTGGGGAAATGGAGGTGAGGGGGAAGTTAAGAGCAGGGATCCTGTAAACACAATTTTAATCTATTGACAGATGGGCAAAGTGGAGAACAGGTTGTAAAAGTAAAAGCTAAAGTATTATTAATATTGTACTGTTACTGAGCCAACTTGTGAAGGAACTAAAATAATATCGTATTGGTTAAGTAATCACTACACATACGCTTTTGGAGATTAATACTTTGAATTTTCAAAGCTCTTATATATGTCAGTTCTGCTAAACAGATGAAACAGCAAAAATGCACTGATGGCAAGTTTAAGCATTAATAGCAATGTCAGATACACTTTAAGGATAATGACAAGACTCCTTTACATCTACTAGACCTACCAGTCTCAGATATGGAAATAAGACTTTGGACAACTGAAAATGTTTGAGGGTGCGAAAAGGCCAAAGAATGAAGCAGAATATTTTAAATCTGGGCAGCTATTTCATGCCTTCATTTTTGAGGACTATATTCATCCTGCTGGTGATGACTATATCTTTAGAAATGATCTCATGATCACTGTGGCTTCTTTTGCTTTTGAAGGTACCTCATTTTTTTTCCAGAGGCTTTTTTGTTTTTTATAACAATGTTGCTGCCTCAAAACCCCAAATTTTTCAAATATTAGGAACAGGCAAACTTTGAGTCCTCAAAGTGCCTGCTTTGAAGTTATCTAGCTAATATCTGGTGTTTTGGGGTGCAGTAGCATTGATTGCTATTTATTTAAACCGGCATTATTTAAATGTGTATTTAATGCTAAATCATGCTTGATGACTGTGTACAAGAGATGCAGACAGGAAGCAAAGGAAGCAAAGCTGCTCCTATCCATGGTTTTGGGGTATCTTTATTTCACCCGCTATTTACTGTGTTGTTCTTCATTTGTGTTAGTCGTTAGCAAAGAAAGAAAAGTTTAGCTCCTGGCCAATATAATTTTTGAGATATTTGATATAAATCCAGGACGCAAAAGATTTTTTGTGTGTGGTTAGTCTGGGCCTTGCTTTGGCTTTTCTTAATTTTAACAGCTCTGGATCCTTTGTGAGAGCCAGATGTGTAGATCACCAGCACCTCACAGGATGAGTCAATGTTCATGGTGCAAAGCTGTGCTTGTAGCAATGTATTTTGAAGTATATTGTTTTATGTGTGTGTGTATGTATATATAAATAAATACATATATCGCTAATAGTCTAGGAGTGGATTTTGGTGATTTAATTATTGATGATTAATGCCTGACCAGCTGTGTTTGGTGCAAGGGAGGCCATGCAGTAATTGTAATAGAAGCTAGGCCAAGACCAGAAGCTTTTCAAAATCCCTTGCACTGCCTGTTTGGCAACAGGCCAGTCCCTTGCACTTGCTGGCAACACGCTGATCTTTGAGGCTTGTATTTGGGCACCAGGTTTCAATGCAAATTATGTCCTTGTGATGACAACTTCATGAGGATGGCTTATTAAATTCCCCCAGGGTCACTTCCGATTTACATAGGAGACAAAACAGCTCTCAAAACCCTAAAACTGGAGCTTTTTTCTGATGGTGTCTGACATTTTATAGTGTCATTTACATCTAGTGTCTGACTTGGCTTTGTGACATAGATGACATAAGGACAACATAGGGATTTAATGTTATGGGTCGCATGAGTCCAAGAAGAAGACATGACACATCAGCTGTGCAACTGTGGCATTTGTGAATCCCAATATTAACATGGGAAATAAAAGCACTTGTGAGATCCCTGAAGTGAGGTGAAAAAGACAAATCACCTCAAGGCACCCTAGTACTCAAACACTGTTTGTGTTTATTTTAATGATTTCATTTATTCCTTTTCTGGTGTTCAGAAAGGCTCCCTTGGCATCTAAAGAAAGAATAAAATATCCTTACAATGTTAAAACAGTAAGAACTAAATGCAGGAATATCTTCCTATAAGAAGTAGTGTGCCTTAGGTAATCCATTATATTTCTATAGCATCTTTATAATAATATTTCAGTGACTATTTAAGGTTCCCTGCAAGCTTGTTTGAGATGTTAATTTAACTCTTGATAATATCTGTTTTAGTTTAAAAAGTAAATGGGATAAAGCTTTTTTACTTTTTCATTTTTATTGCTTAGTATTTGATTTTTTTCCTTGAAAAATTAACCCTTTATTTCAGCCATATCACTCCAAACTCGTCTTTGGCATTGCTCAAGCAGAACACAGGCTATCTTCCGCTTCCAGTAGAGTAGGTACAAGACGTACCTGAGGAATGGGCATGGACTATTCAAATAAACAGAGGAACAAAAAGGGAAAATGTAAATAAAAGTTGAAATGTGAGCACTTCAAGAAGGTGCTGGGCATTGATTTTGAGATAAAGATATTCCTCACCTTTAAGTGATGTTAGGAATGCTTCAGCTGCCCAGCACCTGTGAACAGTCATTAAGTTCAGAGTCTAAAGCTGCACTGAATCCTATCTATTTGCCATAATTTATCACTTGTATTTTATACACAGAATTACATTTCTCTTTTCAGGTAACTCCTTTAGTTATGAAGCTTAAGGTAAAAATCATATAGAAAACAAATATCAGGCACAGGGAGGTCTTAGCCTCTGCCTCATTTCTACTGAGCATTGGTTCTTGCCTTGTGCATAAGAATAAATAGACAACTTCTCCTCAAAGTCATCTTTGCTGTAATTCATTTTCAGCCTTCTTTGTCTCCCTTGGACAACTAACTAAAGACAACTTTATTAGGCAGCTCTTTTCACTGTTTTTGAATGTATTTTGTCATGTTTAGGGCATCTTCACTTTCTGTGTCTGAGAAACCAAGATTACATAAAGAGTATCTTCTCTTCTACTTTTGGACAGTGAAATATAATTTCCTTTTTACTTTTTTTTATGAATTCTAGTGAGGCTTTTCTGGTTACGTGTTAAAGAACCTGTCAAGATCCCCTTTACAAAGAGCTATGGTTATAAGCTGAGGACTAACTTTGTGTTAATAATGTGACTTTGTTGTTCTTGTAAAATGTGTTAGCTGCTGGCTGTATTAAAGACTCTTCCCTATGTAAATCCACAAGAAAAGGTGTAGAAGCTGGAGGAACTGGAAGGTGTCTTCAGTCCTGTTTAATCATCCTAGCTACAGGGAAGCTATTAGAAACACCCCTGAGGCTAATCCTGACAAATTGTGCTCGTTCTGAAAGGCAGAATTGATATGTGCAAGTACCATATTTCCAAGCTCCCACCCTTAGGAAAGCCTAAGCGAGCCTGAAACAGCCAGCCTTATACTTGGACTTTGGGAACCTGGTCGTCCGGATGGCCAGTTGGAAGGTCTTATGGCATACAGGGATTGCCATGGTGAGGATTGTGTAGATAACTTGCTGGCTTGGAAGGTTGACTCTTTCCCAGGGTAGGAATGCTGAATTAATGATCAGGAATGTGTATATTCTACCTCCCACACATGCACAGCTCTCCCTTACACTTGTCCACCTCTTTCCTTCATGCCTTTTCCAGAGCCTCTCACGCTGCTGGTGGGACTGGATGTGATGAAGGGCTGGTTGCTCTTCATAAGCTGAACCAACTGCTCGGATGACACAGCACAGAAGGCACTGTGCTGTACAGACCAGCTGTTCCCCAGCTCTGTCCTTTCTCCACATGGGTTCCTAGTCCCCAAGGTGGATGTTGCTGTGACCCAGGTGGTGCTGGAGCACATACACACGTATATTAGTGTGGGGCAGTGGGTTGTGAGCAGTGGAGAGGTGGTTGCTTCTCCTGGAGGCCCTTGTAGGTGCGACAGGGATGTTGTGTCTGCCAGTCCATTCTGCAGGTGTTGGCTTGTTCTGCTCCACCTAATGTGCCACCCAGCACATAGGAACATCTGTCCTTGCTGCTGCAGCCACCAGAGCAGGGATTAAAGATGAGATTGTATATTCTAAAGTCACACAAACACGGTATTTTTTACCCTGAATTTACCAGATTTTTGGAGGAGAATTCTGAGTTGGAATCCATGTAGTTATGTTGACTTGAGGGCTTTAAAAATGCATTATATTTCATGTGTATGGGATGCCTTTGGAAGCGCTACAGGATTTCCAGATTGCTCTGCAGTGCTACACTGCCATTAAAGGATAAACTGTTCTTCCAATTGTACCAATTTATCAGTAGTCATATTTTGCCTTTACTGTAAACATGCCTGTCCGATACAAGAATTATGAAGAATTTTTACTGGGCTCAGCTTTAAACTAATCCTTCATCTTACTTTGTTCCTGCTTCTTTTATCAGAGAAAAAGCCATTGGGAGAGATTAAGGCCCTTCATCTTTGGTTGTACGGTAACACTCAAAATTCAACCATGTAACAAATTGCGGGGATGCGATTCTGTGATTTCCTTGCTATAAAGTAATGTGTAAAACGCTTCCTCACCAGAACATATTTTCCAGTGAGGAAGCTCTCAAGAGCTTGTTCCCAGCCTCTCTGTTCTCTTTGCTCCCTTCCATTTTCCTTAGTGATACCCCACTACATCCTTTGCCACCTCCTTGTATCTGCTTCCCTGGATTGGAGTTTAGGGCCTGTTTTGAATCCCATTATTTTAAGGTTCTTTCATATCCATCCACTTGCACATCCCTAATCATGACCTTGAAGTGTCTTTTGACAGATAAGTCATCCCACTGCTTCTGCAGTGTGGGCATCACCACCCCAGTGTGGTCTGAGTGGCTTCCCTTGATCTTCCTGCATTGGAAGACATCCAGTTGGGCAGATCCATCTTTCATTTCTCCTCCTTAGGGGATCGGGTCCTTTAAGTATAAATAATGCTGTAAAACACTAGCAGGCAAAATCAAACATTTGGCCTTTCTACTTTGTTGTCCTTTGTTGGTCTATCTGAGGCAGGAAGATCTTCTTGGAGCCTTGGTAGAGTAGTGCAAACTGCAGCAGTCATCTACTACATCTACCACTTAGGTGGTTCCCATGAAAAATGTGTGATTATTGTTTGTGACAGAGTAACTTCTTACAAAAGGCCTTGAACTTGTGTCCAGTTCTGGGCCCCACAGTACAAGAGGGATGTGGAGCTGCTGGAGAGAGTCCAGCGCAGGGCCACGAGGA
>JAWLRI010000640.1:6954437-6995432 GCA_034781795.1 Crypturellus tataupa
TGTGCAGGGGGGTTGGACTAGATGACCTCTAGAGGTCCCTTCCAACCTTAGGCATTCTATGATTCTGTGATTCTAAAACAAGACTTAATTCAGCTTTTTTTGCTTCTGTCCTGCTTTCAGTTTGTAACCTGCTACCTCTTGAGCACTTCCTGTCTCTGTTTGTATCTGTGTGGTGTGTATTGATGTTTGTCTAATGAAATGCTGCTCTGGAAGATTTATGGGTTTACATGCATGGAATAATTAAAGGTCCTTGAGAGTCTCAGGTAGAGCAGGCGGTAGGTGGGAGGCACTGAGCCCTCTTGGATGCTGCTCCGCGCTGGGGACAGCGGCACGTGGAGCTGTGGGGGCTCTGCTGCAGCTGGGGGCTTTCCCTGCCCTCGCCCAGCCTTTTCCTGGGCTGTCCCAGAAATCTGGGGGCAAATTTGGAAGAGGGAGAGGCAAAGATGCCAGAGGGGAGCGTGGCAGCTGGGAAAGCCCGTGTGGAACACGGGGACTGGGCTGCAAGCAGCTGCGCATCACTGAGGGTGGACGGGAGAATGAGAGAAAGGGGGGGGAAAGGAAAAGAGCCAAATCGGCTGGGGGCGAGGGGCAGAGCGGGGCAAACTTGGAGTAGAGACTGCGGCGTCCCCGGCTGGGCACAGCGTCACATCTGATGCGCAGGCCAGGAGGAGGGCGGGCACGCGCACATACATACATATGCACATACAAACACATATACACACAAACATATACACATACACGCACAGCCAGGGTCCCTGCGGGCACCAGTCCCGCAGGGGAGCGCCCTGCCCTGCTCCGGCTGCGCACGCGGCTCCGCGCACAGGTAGCGGCGGCAGCCGAACCGCAGCAGCGCCGGCTCCACACGCGATCGCTCCCTTCGCTGACGGATGGAGAGCTAGGAAAGACCCTGCCATCCCATTCGTGCGCTGCGCATACGTCTCCTCGCTGATTGGTTTTTTTTTTTTTCCTCCTTGGAAATCTCCCTGGGAATTTTGTGTTTTGCAGCTTTTTTTTCCCCCCTCCTCCTCCTCCCTCTCGTTGCTGCTGGGGACACGACTGGCTTGCCAAGTTTGTAGTGACACCTCTCAGATTCCCCCACTCGCTGCTTTTTGGATCTATCTCCGTGACCGTTTGCACATATGCAGATCGGGGTGTTTTTTGCCTCCTTTTTTTTCTCTCCAAGAAAAACGGAATTCTTTGGGAAGCTAATGGATACTGAGGACGATACTAAAAACCTCTTTTTGAATCTGTAAAAGAGGTGCACGAAGAAATTGCTTAAATTCAGCCATCAATTTAGCTTCCTACTAAGCACTTCGAAGTATTTATGATTGCAGAGCAGGTGCAAGCGAGGATTAGTAATAAGGTAAGGGAGCTATTTCCATCCTTGAGGCAGCAGCGTTTGCTCAGGCTCAGCAGCAGCTTTTTTTTTTTCTTCTTTTTTTTTTTTCTATAGAATCTGAGCTGATTTATTTGCATTTTCAGTGCTATTTCCCTGCCCTTCCCGAGTCTTTTTTTAATACGCCTGCTTGCTTTCCAGCACTAAAAGAGAAATGCCTTCTGCCTGCCTCCTCGGCATGTCCGAGTTTCCTATCTGGGCACACATTTTGGCTGTTATTCGGTAACTGCTCAAAACCACGAGCTCTCTGTTTAGAAATGCTTTCTGGTCTTGCCCTTTCTCCCCTCAGCAGGATTCCTGAAAAGCCCTGTGGAAAAATGCGACACAAAAGCTTTTATTGGCATCAAAGAAAAAGAGAAAATAAAAAAGGAGAAAGAGTATTTGAAATGCCCTCCCTCCCAAGGGGAAAATCAGGATGGGGGTAGCGCCCAGGTCCTCCCTGCACTAAAAGGGGAGTGAAAAGCACTTTACTCTCCAGCCTATTTTCCTCCTCTTCCTCTCCCACTCCAAGTTTGTCCTGTGCTGCTACTAGCACCGCATTCCTGCAGCCCCTGAGCTGTCCCTGCAGTGTGGAGGGGACGTGGGGACACGGGGACTGCTCCTGTCTGAGCAGCTTCTCCAGCGATACAAACGGCACGAGCAGGAATATCCATTACCCGCTAACTGCAGCGGAGTCTGTTTTATGGGATTTAATGATTTCTCTTGTTTTGGAAAAGCCCTTATGATGCTCCCAGTAAAACAATGCTGCAAATCATCCCAATGGATCGGGTGCCAGGAAAGGCAATTTTCCGGCTTTTATGGCATCTCTTCCCATTAATTAATTGCGCTAGCAATTATGAGCATGTTACGAGTGATAAAGGTGCCGTTAGCAAAATGTGACTTTCTTAACACGTGCCCCATATTTAGGGAACTCCTTCAGTGTCACTTAACTGGATGTCTGCTGGCATCTAGCAATACAGAGATCAGAATATTGCGAAGTTTGTGCAGAGCCCAATGTGCCTTTTCAGAGCTGTGGTTTTTATGCACTGTCCTCAGCAGTGAAAATAGGGAAAATCCATTTAATGGGATGCTTCAGTGACGTAGGATGAAATGAAGCAGGAGGTAATCGGAAGGCCTAAGTGATGATTACAGGTTTTGATTAGCAAAGCAAAGATGTTTTTAATAACATTGCTGATTCTGTCATTAGCTTTTCCAGATAGGAGTGGGAGTTGAGTCCTTCATCAGAATATTGCGCTGCTCTTGCAGTGCTGTGAGAAAAGCTCCTTTTTCCTGCTATCCTTTTCTGTGGCTTTATTTCCACCTTCCTCTGTATTCATGTTTGTATTTTTGATTTATAATTTACAGTTAAGATGTATAGAAAAGACTGTAATAAAAGTAGCGCTTCTCTTGAAGAGAAGAGCGTGCTATGCAGAAAAGAATCAAGTTTGACTGCTTTAAAGAACTGCTGAACCACAGGGTTTTCACTTACCAGAGTTTTCTTTCATCTGCCTCAGATAATCTTTAAGATGATCTGTAACTGGGGATAGGAGTAACATACATTTACATGAGCTGCATATAGCTCTGTGTGCAGTTGAAGCTCCATTTAATGTTGCTGACAAATCTTTTGCTGTGAAAAAGCATTAATCAACAATTGAGCAGATGTAGGTTCGGTTCTCCATATGATTAATTGGGCTGCTAGCTACTCAACATATTCTAATTATATAGAGATGCTGAGCCCTCCATAAATATGTTCATGTGCATCTTTTCTGGAGGACGTGCATGTGCAGGACCTGGCACGACTGAGTTCCTTGTGAGGAAGGTTAATTGAATCCACACTAAGTTCATTCATTAGTGCTGATTTCTATAGGACTCTCATTAGATCTTGAGAAGTTTTACTAGCATGAAATATCTTGGAGGTACCGAGTTTAGCCCTGTTGTTCTTACTTAATCAAGAATTTCCATAGATTTTATGAATCCATCTGTGAAAATGGTTTCAGTGAGATTTTTTTTCTAACTATGTAATCACACAATGCAGATGGTAACTATGAAGCTAATACTCTTTATTTAAATTTGTCAGTATAACTAAGTTTCCTGTTTATTTTCACAAACTCCAAAGGGTCAAAGAGTGGTTTCTGACATTGTCCATACAGCCCCTGTGATTCCCTCTTTATTAAAGAACAATTATCCAGTGAGACAGACTAGAATTTGAGCTTTTTAAACTTCTTTCCTCTGAATGTCAAGTATACTTAGAAAAACAAATGGACAATTCATTAAAAGGTCTTCCATATGTGTATTTTGCAATTATAATCTTCTGTATTGTGTGTTCATTTGAGCATGGTTCTTGGATTGACAGATCATTGATTGAAGAAATGCTTTGTTTATTCATTAGTTGGCTTATTTTTCTATCTGAGCATGATTATCTGTCTATTAACGTAGAATCTGCTACAAGACTCGATTCCAGTGGTGCACATGCTATAATAATATTCCTTAAGAGACAGTGAGTTGCTAGTAAATGCTCAAGTTCATGGGTCAACTAGTAATTCACTGTTGGGTAGAGAACATTGCTGATCGAGGTGTATGGTAAATTAAATCTCCAACTATTATTTCTGGGAGAGGTACAGTACATTTCCTATTTCTTCTTAAATGAGCTTTGTGATCTGTTTGCATATAATAAATAGTACTATTGTAATGCTACAGGATGGGTGTATATATAGCCTTGCAATAGAAAAACAGATACAATCTTTCAAGCACTATGTTAATTAATTTGTGGTATCCAAATCTGTATGGTTTCTAATGATGCTGTTTGACATTTCAACCATTACTGTGAAATCTCAAGGTACTTTTCAGTCATGGGAAGCTATTCGTATCTATCGGTATTCTTTTTTGGGAAGTTCTCAAAACAAGTGACCGGTCTGTGGTTCTGCAGCAAGGCAGCAGCAGGTGTGAACAGGACAAGTGTCTGTTGTCTTAGTTCTTGCCCATAACTACTAGCTGGGGGTGGAACTTCTGGATGAATTGCAAGCTTTTTTGAGGAAGAATTTAAGTGAACGCTTCAGCAAACCAAATATTTGATACCTGTTAAAAATAAGCTTGACTGCAAGAAGTTGAGGGGTGGATAACAACTGTTGTCTCCATTCAGTAGTGACCGTGTGAATTCTGTAACTGGTGCCGGATGTCCAATGTAACACACATTCAAGGGCTAGAAGGTGCCATGGGTCTGCTTTTAGTAGGAGTTTACTGGCAGCTAGTGAGATGACTTCTTGTTTCGATGCATTGGTGGCCCAGGCCTTGAGTCTGAATATTTAAGCTCCGCTGCTCTGTGGAGGTCATTGGGAGAGAGGAGTAACTACAAGGAATCAGATGTGTATCCAGATGGTTAAGACTATGCCTTCATCATGAGTAGGACTTACAATTTCGTGAGAGAGCAGAAAATAGTTTTAGTTATGGAAGCAATCGTATCTTCCATAAATTCAGATGCTATGTTGATGTTTGCCACTTTCTGAGGAATGGCAACATTCATTCTTGGGGGTACTGGAGATCTTTCTGCAATGCAAGAAAAAAGAAATGGTTCAACGGTAACTTTTTTAAAAAGTATGTGTCTATCGGTGTACATTTCAAAAATGAAATTCTGTGGTAGTTTTAACAGGGTGAAGACTATTCTTGGCCACCCGTTTTCTTCCAGCACCTTGCTGGTGTTACTGTATTTTGGGGAAGGCTCTGAAATGCCTTTTCTCTGCGCCAAGGCGTATGGCCTAGTGCAACAGCCGACGAGAGAGAGTGTAGGCGAGACAAGCTGTCTGGGCAGCAGGAAGAGGGAATGGGAACGATTAGGAGACTGAACGCAGGAAGAATGAAGCTAGAAGGAAGACATAGATCAGGAAAGGTAATGTACTGAACTTGAAGCAATGATAAATTGCTTCTAATTGAATATAATAAATGCCTCATTATCTGTGAAGCTGCCTTGCAAACAGAAGTAGCTATACTCAGCCCGGAGATGACACTAAATGCAGCTTTAGGTCCACATGACTTCGTTTCAGTGGAACCACTTGCATAGAACAGGAGTTAAGCAGTAGAAAATCGGGATTTTACATTGTGGGATGGATATCTTCATTGCCCTTGGTCAGCTGAGAACACAGGGCTTCTTAATAGGCCTTCTTATTATGGAAGAAGGATGGACTTGGAATTGATTAGCTTTGTTTATCAGCTTTCTAACTCCATAGATTATGAAAGAGCAGAGAGAAACGCTGGAAAATAAACTAATTAATTAAAGCCAACTACGAGATGGTTTCCAGAGCCCTAACAGCACAACAGCAATTAATATAAAATTTCAGACTGGCATAAGTAAATACCAGATGCACCTACTTACCAATTTAGAATTTGATCCTTTTCCTATCGAGGAGAGATTTAGCATTCCGAGGAAGGATAAGGGAGATGGAACGCGCGCACGTGGGCACCAGGTTCTAGCACGCGTAGCGCGAGGGCTCTGAATGCAAAGGAGAAATTCTGCTAATGTTTACACTGCTAGTTACCAACACTCAATATGCTGAAAGTTCATTTCAAGAAAGCAGGAATATGCTTAAAGGCAATTATTTTTACCTCCTGACTTTTATTTAACAGCTCTGCACATTTGGCTTATCTCTTATCATCATCCTCTTAAGCAGCATCTCCAGATGAGTTGTATTGGACTTCTGTATTTATTAAAGAAAAAAAAAAAAACTTTGGGAAAAACTGGGGATGGCTCCTATTAATACTGGAGAATTAAATTTAAAAACAGTTGAGGTCTTACTGAAAGATGCAGCCAGATCGCAATCTATGCCAAAGTAAAAATGAAAATTAGAAGTTGCCAAGTTATAGACTGAGAGTTGAGTGCTGAGACTTTATTATTTATTGTTAGTATTCCAGGAACAAGCAAAGAGGTCAGTCAAAATCATCACCTGCTACTGCAAGGAATTGTAAAAATAAATAATAAATATATTTTGTGTCCTGAGGAGTTTAGGCTTCATTCTACAATAAGTTCTTATTGTGTCACACTGAGTTCATGCATCACACTGAGTTCACAGTATACAGAAGTACAGTAAATGGTAGAAGAACTGAAATATAATGCAAAACCAGCATGGTCAGAAAAATAAATGTCAAGCCTCTATGTATTCAGTGGAAAAACCATTTGGAGGCAGCTTTAAAACAGGATCAGCAATCCAGCTAGAAATTTTTTTGGTCTTTGATAGGATTAGTTAAAAATGCATCTGTATATATGTCTATATACTTATATTTTACAATATGATAGCACAAATACATAAATTATGGTCTAATTCTAGTTTCAGTGTGAATAGTGAATGAAGTCATTGGAGTTAATAGGTACAAAAATGTATATGAAGTTAGTAAATATGAAGTAAAAGCATTTCTGTTAGCTGGACATTCTTAGGCATTTTTGTGGCTGTAATTAATCAAAATAGTTGCTACTTTTTTCCTGTTTTTCCTTTTTTTTTTTAATTTGAATAATAAAATACAGAGTGACTTCTAATCTATAATCAGCAGCCGTTCAAGAGACACGTCCCATTTTGCAAGTGAAGGTCTAACCAAAGGTTGAACAAAATTGAACGGGAAACATTACTTTAAAGTGGCCATTAAAGAAAAGAGCTTCTCTATTGTATAGGGACATTTGCTGCAACTAACATTTAAGAATGGAGCAATTTTTTGGAAATGCAAAACCTAATGATTTCACTGCTCTTGATTCACCTCCACCATTCTATACTTTTGCAATTCTGATGCTTTTGCAGATGGCTGTTGAGGTCACAGTTGACCCTGAGCTTCATATTTTAGTCTTTGTGCTGCAGCAAAATCACTACCTTGAGATAAATCTTTTTACTTTTGATTTGCTTCAGTCACTTATGAGACTTTTATATATAAAAAAAAGCTTCATTTGGAATCTTAATGATGGAGAAAATGCCACAGCTTTGACCATTTTGATACATTTCCTAGAGTACAAAAGGGAGAAGAAAAATCAAGATTATAATTGGGTCTTTGCTTGTCCTACAGCCGTTCTTTGCCCAGTTGCTGGGGCTGGGATGTAGTGGTTAGGCTGTTCTTCCTATTTCCAATATTTAAGGTGTTAGCTGCTCCATGTGTGCAAGTGACAAATCCTGGTGGCACTCTCATCCTCATGTGTAAATATTAGGAACACGTCATAAATTATCTGTGGTTACTTGTAGAAAATAACACCACATTGCTTAGTGTGGTGCTTTTGTGTCTCTGTAAAGACACAATTCCACTGCTTTAGCAGTGCTGAACATATGGAAAAAAGCTGGTTTGCAGGAGAACAAGCCCACTCCTGCAGAAGGCTGAGCTTCTTTCTAGGGTTCTAGGCTCTGAATTAGAGCAAGATTGGTAAAATCTGCAGAGCAGCCTTGATATCAGCACCAGAGGGAGCCACTTACCTGTCTCTTGGCCATGTAGCGGCTCAAGGATTGGAGTGAATGAGCTAAAAGGGACAAAATGGCAGAAAAAATGGCAAGTAGTTGAATACTATCTACACGTGGAAAATATTTTCAAGTTGAAGCCATATTTTGGAGTGTTGGGCCAATCTGGCATTTTTCTTGTATTGAATACTCCTTTTCAATTACATCTGAACTCTAATATAGCCATCCTATATTCCTTCTAGATTGTTGTTATACAAGTATTTTGCAGCTTAGAAAGAAAATCTGTTCTTATATTTTCATACTGGACCCCTAAATTTGTATTCTTAATTATTACTGTGTAGACTACAGAGAACTGAAATGTGTGATATAATATTGGAAAAAGTCTTCCAGCACAAGTCCAAATCTAATCTGTAAGGTATTATTATTTAAGTACTTGTGTGACAGGTGAATTCATATGCTGTAAAGTGAAATCAGGGCTCAGATGTGCATGGTGCTGTATTTACCCATAGCAGAAAAGGCAAAAAGCAGCATCCTTCCCCACCTCCTATGGCCTGGCGTAATGCATTTTGTTGCTTATGTACTAGGACACACAAACAAGGAGAAAAAGGAAATATTACCCTTCAAACAAAAGATGACTTAAGCATTTGCTTAACAGCCAGTGCAAGTAGTCCAGGGTCATGGAAGAAACCTCTGGCAGAATGAGAAATTGAACATCTGAAGTCCTTGTCCAGCACCTTATTTATAAGATATTCCTTCTTTTTAACCTTACTGCCATAAAAACAGTTCTCTATACACTGAAGATAATACTTTTAAAAGTGAATTTATGTGTTCTGCTACTGCAATAGTAAAATTAAGTTATTTACAGGCATGCACACACACACAGACACACACATGCGCACACAAATCCTTTCCTCAGACGGGAAGTCTGCTGATAAGGTGATATAATAATACTGAAATCAATTTACACGGAGCTGCAAAGTTATTAAGCTGTAACAATTTAACAGTACATTCAGTCTGCCTGCTTAAGACTTACAAAGACAGACACCTGCACATAAAATATGGGTATCTATACACACATACACTTTTCTAGAGTATTTGTGTGTGTGCATATCTGTGCACTTTATTATGAGACAAGATTAGAGATTGGATTTAGTCATGAGTCCACACGTGCCAGAAGGACTGTAGCTGCTGAGATATTTGTGAACTCATTCAGTGGCCTGACTTTCTTTTCCTTGATAAGTCCGATCAGAAATTATTTACTGCTATGGCCTTAAAAGTGAACAGCCATTTTACTAATTTCCCATGCCATGCTTGGAGTAAATCCCATGTTTGAGATGAATGAAATTCTGCAGCTTAGTATTTTACAAGTTATAGTGCCAAATTTAAATGGCAAATTATGTTAGATTTCAAATTCCTCCTTAGTCTACAGAAGCGTGTTCCAAGAACACATTTTACCTATAGCGCATCCTGAAATGTCTACTTTAGTGAATGATTTGCATAATCTGTGAGCAATCTGGTAGTTCAGTTAATTGGACTTCAGAAACCAGGAATCAAGCAGTATAATCGTCTTAGCCTGGAGTGCTTTAACGCAGTGCTAGGTAAATCTCTATGCTCGCTGGCCAAAACAGACCGGCAGTGGATCCGGGGATGAACAGAGGTATTTGGGTCTCACTGGCATCCAAATGTTGAACTCGGGTACCCAAGTCCTCAAGCGACCTCACAGAGAAGGGCTGGGATAGAGCAACAAACTGGCCTGGGGCATCAGCTGAATCTCTGAGTGGTTTCCTTTCTTTCCAACTTCTGGAAAACTGCTTGAGTGTTAATGCAACATTCATTGCTTCTGGATGAGATAATGTCTCTTGAGATAAGTCATGGGGAGCTGCAGAGTTTATTTAATTTTCACCATTTATCAAATTTCAGGAATGAAAGAAGTAAGAAGGCGGCATTGTCTCTGGCAGTCTGTAAAAACGGGCATCACAACCTGCAAGCTACCAATTTTGCAGTTATATCTTTCAAAGATATTACTTCTCAGCGCTTGCACGTTGGATGCTGAAAGGTTGATAGGAGTGGACTTAATTTATATGAAACGGGTGAGAACTTAGTGGGCTCTTAATGCAGATGATTTTGCTTCTGGTCTTTGATTCAGTTACTTTCATTTTGGTTCTAAGACCAAAAGTGAATTAACAATTCATTATGATTTAACTGGTCATGGAAAGGGCATCTAGAAGGTTAGACCAGAAGGTTTTATAGGAAGTTTCCTTTATTGTCAGCGTTCATATACAGTATTCTTAAAGCACCATTCAAAACTGCCATTTCTTTTCCACTTTCTTAGTCTTTGGCACATATGTTTTCTAAAGGAGACTGTTTATCCAAGAACCTTCTTTCAGCAAAGCATTTAGAGAACAGTAGCTGTTGTTCCTACCATGAAAGACATTATTTATTGCTTATTCAAAATGCATTTGCATGAACTCACTTCTCTGTGCAGGGCGATATATTAAAACCTGGAGGATGATGAAAAAAAGTCAAGGTAGAATAATTGGGCAGAAAAAAACAGTCCTTGAAATCCAATTTGCATAATTTTAAATTGACAGACATTGCTAGAAATACTCTTTAATGGGACAAAGTATGGTTTGTGGCTTATCCAGGGGACCACAGTGTCCAAAGGCACTTTGAATTGTTCCTTGGGGAGTGCACTGAGTTTAAGCAGAACCTAGAGCTGCAACTAAAAATGGATAAAGTGATTCAGCTCAACTGAGGCTTTGTCCAAAGTCCATTGAAATGGGTGGAAAATTTCCCACTGGTGTCAGTGGTCTTGCTATATTCTCAGGAAAAGGCAGTCTCGTGACAAATGTCTCTAAAATCTTTCTATGAAGAAACATTTTGTCACCTTTGAAAGATCTCAAGCCAAGTGATATGCTCGGTCGTTCATCTAGAGCTCCACTGGGTCTCCTTACCACCGGTGACAGGACGCAGCTCCAACACGATGGGAAAGGGCACGGATAACAGTGAGGCTTCGCAATTACCTCATACGATATGAATGACTGAGTACAAATGATCATGCGAGAGCTAAAGCATTTAGATTAAATAAAAGAAACACTCTGGAATTTGCCACATAGGGAGGTCATCAAATCAAACTTCCAGGCAAGGTTTTCTTAAAAGGCTGGATGGTTTTATGGCCGTTAATAATATTTGTAGCTACAGTATGCAAACCAAGTTAAGAATAATCAAATCTCATGCTTCAAGGCATAAGCTAATCACCTGCTGGGTTGGGCATAATTGGCTTAGTGTGTTATGCAGGAGAGGAGGTTCTCTCCCTCTCGAACTTTCATGTTCTCGCCACCCTCCGTGGTGGATTTAACTGACCAACGTTTTATGCCACCTTCTCACAGCTCTTTTGTCCTTAAAATGATGTGCAACTAGGGCAAGTTAACACCAACATTAGAACCTTATTTTTTTGTATTTCACATTGTAGAGTTGTGTTAATATGGGTTATTGGATTTTATGCAGTGGAGAGTACAGATCTGATTCAGAGTTCATTGTTTTTGTCGTTTCTTTAAATTAAAAAAAAAATCAACTGATGTAAGAAATGATCTTAGTGATAAATAGCTCAGTAGCAAACATATGCACACATTAAATCACACATTAAATTACAAAATAATTTATATATCTGTTCTGGTATCTGGATATAGATAATGGATGCCCTCCTTGTATAAATAGCTATAAAATATTTACAATGCTTTGCAGACCTCAAATTAGACAAGTAATAAGTGGTAACAGCTTTTTGATCAATTCCCTGGCAATAGAAGCTGGATTTACCTGATATGGAGCCTGTTTCTGGCAATGGATTCACCAGAAACCACCTGCTCAGAAAAAGGATTAATTCTGTAACTGAATCCGTGCTCGTATAAGTGAACATGTTGTGTTATTTTAGGGCCAGATTGTGGTGGATTCTGGCATTGGGGGCATGAAGTGAAGAGGTGCAAACATTTTCCCCTCCCAGAAGCTGCCCACACGTGCAGACCCTGCACCTCAGTGAGCAAAAAGCCCATTCGGAGCCAGTAGAGCATGGCACCTTGTAGAGGAAAAAGAAGAAAGACTCCATAGCCCTTAGCAATATGAAATACAAAGTCTTAGGCAATGAGCTATACTAAGCAGAGTCCTCTAGGATGTTTAAATATACTAGATGAGATGAAATTCCGCTGCTTTTAGAGCACTTTATGTAGAAGTCTATTAGTATTTTGCTATTAAGTTAAATTTGGATTTTTCCAGATCATGTAATACATTCTTTGAATGTGAGTTGCCCTGCGGCTTCACCACTGTATTAGCTGGCAAAGTTGCATAGGGCTGCTTTATGCTTGTGCTGTTTGATTAGGCAGCAGGCTTAGCTGCTCCCCGTGCTTCAATTCCACTGGACTCTCCTCTCTAGCATGTTTATCTATTGCCTGCAACTTCCCTTTTTTTTTTCCTTTTTTTTTTCTTTCTTTTTTTTTTTTTTAACCAATACAAATGGGTTTCTGACTGAAAATGGGCATCTGCAGTTTTGTATTCAGGATTAGGGGCACGTGGCTAAAATGCAATATATGCCTGTTCCGTACCCAGGGATTGGCAGGGAGGTGGCAGTGCTATGGGATGATTTGCCTTCCGAAGCCTGGGGCAAGGTGTCTGCCTTGAAAGCCTCAGTATTGCAGCAGTCAGACCGTGTTGCTCGTGTTGCCGGGGCCGTGGGTGAGCGCTGAGTCTTTCTGCCTTGTCTTATTTGATTTGTGAGGCTTGGGGACAGAAGGATACAGCAGCGGAGTGTTCCTGCAGATGGAGCTAATGGGAGATCTGGAACCTCCTTGGTGGCCCAGCTCAGCTCAACCTTCTGTCAATCTGTTCCTGCCATCGGTGGAGGGGAGCACTCAAGCCCATATAGAAGTGTTGTTAAAGGCTCTGTTGCAGTTTTTTCTTTTGTGTGCAAGTCAAGATGTTGCTTTCACACAGGAATGTGAAAAACAAATCTTAAGAAAAGCATAAGCAGGCATATTATCCATGTGAGCATCCTCAACTGTGGGCCTGGAGGAAAACCTATAATACAGCTGAAATGTATGCAGCAGGGTGCATGGTTTCTTTTTTTTCCTCATTTTCTTTCTTCTTCTTTTTTATTTTTTCCAGCTGAATACTTTTATTAAAACATTTTCATAATTTCCACACAGTGGTAATCATTTTATTGCTTTTCTTTATCGGTACCTATTACTGTTCATACTGTAGCTGCTCAGTTCTGATAACCTAGTGGAAATGCGTTCCAAGTGTGACTCGAGATTTGTGGAATTCCATAAAATTCTCTGAATTTCAACTTCAAAGTACACTGGCACAGTTTACCATGGCTTCTATTAAGACATTTGTGGTTTTAATAGTTTGATCTGGGAATGCAGTAATTTCATTTCCTGGCCATTTGTATGTTTCTTTCTAAAAGGAATTTAGGCTTTTCAAAGTTATCAGTCCACAATTAAGAGTTTACAATTAGCTGGCCCATCACCATAGCAGGAAAACCATTGGTCTATTTGATTCAAGGCAACAGAAATGAATTAAAAAAAAACAGCTTTGCTAAGACAGACCCAACTGCACAGGAAAGATTTTGCTCAGCATTTCAATATGAAAAATTGTTAACTGACCTAACTAGCCTTGGTAGAGAAGCCGACCCAACACAGAAACATCTTTGTCTGGAGGGATGCTCACTTTGGTGCTTATCCAAACTTTCCTTTAATCACTCAACCAATCCTTCAAACAAGGCCACAGTTTCAAAACTGAGGTTTAATTTCACCCAGTCCAGGTGCACATGGCTTCGTTAGTCACAAAAGGAGACACGTGAAATGTGTAAATGATAAACGCTTTAAGATTCACATTTGACACCGCTGAATATATTCAGTTGTGCCCGGAAGCCTAGCTCATGTTGAAATGAATTCATTGTGTGCATCTTCAAAAGTTAAATGCTTTAAAAGTAGGGTCTAAATTATTCAAACTTGCTTCTTGAGTCTACAGCAGGCTGTTAATGATTTGAATGGAAGAGGTTCTTTCCAATAAGCCTCGGTTTGAAATGTTTTCTTGAGCTGTCTATTATTAGAATATGTTTTTGAAAGCCTTTTGGTCTGTACTCAGGAGCTCTCTGTTGCCTTAGAGATACTCTTGTATATTGTCTATATGAAATAAAGCCAATGAAACTGTCTAGAGATTCTGCAAAATAACACTTAGGTCCCCCCATAAATAGCCCTAACCCATGACTGCCTGTCAGGCTGGTGTTGACAGGCTAAATTGTCAGCAAATACAGGCATTTATTGTATATTTTGGAGAAATACCAGGTACTTACTGCAATCAAAGGCTGGTCTACACAGAATTTTCCTCCAAGATTGTATTTGCTTTGGTTGGACAGTAAAAGTTATTCCATTCTTGCCTGTATTTTACTGTGAATTTCAAACGCTCATGGTGGATGCAGGTTTGGTGCATGCACAAGAGCCAGCGCAGAGCTGTTGGATCCACGAGCAGAGTTAGGGCTACAGTCTTCTCCTCTTGCACCTGTATATGCCAAGATGTGTGTTGTCTTACTATGAAGATCCGATTAGACGTACCAGATTTCCTTGTCTTTTCCTTTTTGATGAATTCAAATTGAAGTCTGGAAAAATCTGTATTTAATGCTTTGACTTCTGCAGGGAAGCCTTGGATTCACCCAGGGGTTTTTTTATAATGGGTGAGAGATTGAAATTTGCTAGAAAGTGGGATGCAAATATTCTCTCTTCTTTGAACATTTTTCTTTAAGAAACTTCTCAAAAGCTAATGACATCACTTAAAGATTTCTGCAAGACTTTTGTAATCGTATTACTAATGTTTTAAGTCTCTGAATTGGTAATTAAAATATCTTCTATTGATCATAAATGAAATAAGGCATATTTTAATCGAATAGGAATCAGGTGTCAATTCTCAAGTTGAAATTACTTTATGGCAAGCTTCTGCAAGGTCTCCTGTATCCTCAATGCTTCTATTTTCAATAAAAATGAAGATTTTTGACTATTTTGTGAAAGAGTGGCTAGACTTGCAAGACATTATCTGTTCAGTGTTGTCCATAGAATTCTTTATTTATAAATTTTAAGGACTGGTTCAGCATAAGCAATGCTTCAATAGAAACACAAAACTTTTAATATGTAAATAGTCTCTTTCAAGTTATAATCCAGGTTAGATATATGGCACTTAAAGGTCTAAAAAATGAACAGCTAAACTTGATCTGGTGCTAACGTAGGTAGCTGCATAAGACTTCCAGGAGGGATCTGTTCTTTATTTCTTTCAGGTCTTGCACTTTTTCCTGACTCTTATTTTTTGAGCAAACACTGTGTATGAGAACCCAAGTCTCTGGGTGCACATGTATAATTTAATTTTTGCAAAAAATCTTACTTCTGGCCTAAAGTGAAGCATACTCTGGTCTGCAGGATCAAAGCTGTGCTTTACAGTCTCGAAGTTTAGACACTAGGTGGGTTCTGCAGTGAGTTTTAATGTACATCTTTTATTTGACCTCATACTTACTTTGATGCACTGATATATTTTGCATTTTAAGCAGGCTTGTACTGGAAATTCACAACTGTAGCTATATTACAGGAAAAGGGGAGAATGTGGTTAGGCACCTGTGTATTGTAACAATCTTTAATGCTAAAAACAACTAGAAAATGAAATAAAAAATGATGATATATAATCTACAAGCTTAGCATCACACATGGGTATATTCTGAGTCACTGTATTGATTTCTGAAGGGAACTCGGTCACTAGCTCCTTCCACAGTCCTGTATGGCTGGAACTCATAAACCTGTTATTTAGTAGATCATACTCCTCAAAACAGCCCATGATCTTGAATGTGGATTGCCCTGGACTCTGTGTGCCAGGATTCCTGTACTGTGCTAGTTCCCTTCCCTAGAACAACACGGCCTTACAACAGGGTTTCTCAACAGGTTATATATATTAATCACCTGTAGCTATCAGGTAAATAAAAGTAAACTACAACACAGGGTCTGGGAATTAGTGCAATCTGTTAAATTTTGCGCCTGCAAACCCATTATAAATCTGAGTTAAGGGGTGATGGCAGACGGGCTAGACAGCCACCGCGTCCTCAACGCCGCTCCAAGGCTGCGCTGCGCACGGGGAGGTTGCCGTGAATGCAAACAAGCCTGTTTTGCTGGAAGCTCCCAAAGCCCTCGTTGTGTTGTCACTCCCTGCAAAACGTTAAGGTAGGATTAGAGCTGCTGCTTCACGAAAATATTTCTCTGAGCTGCTCTGAAAGACTAGAGGCTGTTCTTAGGGTTTTTGCTTTTCTTTCTTGCTCATTGTGCTTTTGTAGCACATCCTTTCCTCTTTATTTCATCTTTCCTTCCTTCTCTCCTTCATGCTTCATATTCCTCGAGTTAGTCAGTAGTGCTTCTTAACAGGTAAATCTTACTCTAAGGCAGAAATTGCCTGTCATATTTAGCTGAGCACCATTAAAATGCTAAAACCTCTCTTGGGTTGTCAGGCATGTTCCACTGCGTGGTTAGCATGGTGGCGTAATGGGGATTTTGTCCTCCAGGGCTTGCTGTGAAAGTGTCCATCACATCCCATGTAGCTCCCCCTCCTCGTGGTAGAGTCCAGCTGAGCTGGTAACTATTCTTGTGCTTCAAAATGACTGTATTGCAATGGAAATCTGTGCTGCTGGCCTGTATAAGTATGAATTTTGTCACTATAGAGATATGATTTTAATTTGTCCTCAGCAAGATACTTGCAGGCAGGTTCTGTGCAGTAGATTATTGATAGTGCCCCTTTCCGCATGCTGCTAAATGAGGGAGGTGATTCTCCAAAGAATTTCAATGGACCCACAAAGACCTCCCAGAAAAGGCAAGTAAACAGCACACTGGGTTGTACTTATATATTTTGCAAGGAAAACTAAATCACCACAGATACAGAGACATAAGTTTGTCGGAAACGCAGACACACTTCCAAAATTGCAATAAAGAGCTGTCCTGTGTAGCTGAAGATGTCAAGCTGCAGGAATCCAGCAGGAACAGGGGCTCCTGCCATCAGCTGCATTAGGGCTGCTCGCAGGCTCCTCATATTTGGATAGTTTGATTGAAGCTTTAGCACCGTGTGCTCTGTACAAATGACAGCACCTTAGGCAGAACATGACAGGTTTTAGAAGGTGGTTAAAAGAAAGCTGAAGTGACTTTTTACTCTCTCTGATTGTATTTTGTGTGCGTGGCCTAGTGCTCTCGCAACAAGTGTAGAAATGTGCTGGTGCAACAGAACCACTAGGATAGAAATGAGGAGGAAAACATGAGTGCAGAGGGGTTGTTTTTAATGTGGAAATTGCTGCTGAAATTGCTAAACTTTCAGCTTGTGATGCTCTAATCACTTTGAACTCTTAATAAGATCCAGTATTGGGTGGGGATGTGAATCATGGTTCAGTTTAAACTGTGTTACTTTTAGAAGCTGAATTATATCTTCTGTGTGCAGGCTTCAGTAAACCAGACGTCCCTGGGTTGCTCTGCCTTTGGGTCTTAGTTTGCACAGGGAGGGACACAAGAAACTCCTAGTTTATCCCTTTGAGTTTGGGAGATAGAAATGCCTACAGTTTCAGGAGGGACTCTGGGGAAGCCTTGCAAAGGGGTGCAAGGGATGCCACATGTGTCTTTCAGCACAGCAGTACTGCTCTTGCTTCCCCTATTCCCACCAAAAAATAGTTAACCTATGGATAGCATCAGCCATAACACTCACCAAAGGCAGCAGAAGGTGGTGAATGGAGCTTTGTGCAGGTATTGTACTCCCTCCCAAAAGCTTTTGTCCTCTAGGAGTGTTCTGATTCAATATTTTTGCTGTTCAGGAGCCGAAACCCAGGAGAAGCCCAGCTCTTTTCATCCCTGAGTCATTAGAGTGTGGCAGAGAAACAAAAGCGAGAGCAGAAACGGAAAGCGAGCGATAAGGAAGCGCTCTGGTTGCCACACGTTGACATCCAGGGCGGCTCCAGCATCCCAGGGTACCCAAGACCCAACGTGCAGCCCCTTGCAGCCTCCGGAGCAACAGCCTGTGTGGCACTAGGCACCTGTATCCAGCCCCGAGTGCTGCCCTCACCTCTCCTCATGCTGGGGAGGAAGCGTCAGCTCCGGTGTACCTGCCAAAATGGGTAATTATTCCCTTAGGGATGCATTTATTTTAGGATATCTGTCAGGCAAACGCTCTCCAATCTGCTTTGTGCTCCATTACAACCAATGGCACCAAGGAGAGGTGAACTCATTCCGTAACAAACATTTGCACTAGCGCGGCAAGGACTCAACCCTAGGTGCAGATGCAACAATAATTTCACCCCATTGATGTTTCTAATCAACAGCCTGGACCTCTGGGGTGACAGTGGAATTTAATATCATTTTCCCAAACAAACAGTGTTCTCTCTACAAGTCAAGACTGCAAACAAAGAAGCCATCCACTTAGGAGTCCCAGCTGAAACATGGATAGAACTAGAGTGGAAAATGGTCAGATGTAAACAAGTTCATTTCCCCCACATCCCCAAGCAACTATTAATGGTAACACAATCATTAATTATTTACCTTTTCTAGATTTAATATGTGACCTAAAATTAAAAGCCTTTTAATCAGGAGGCAGCTTCTTAAGCTGCCTAATCTAATGCCAGCTGGTATTTCTGAACCAACTCATAGACAGTTTTGAATGTTTAATGTATAATTTTTTTTACTCATTAACTGCATAGTTTTGCAATTGTGTTGTAATTATGAATGGTCAATTAAAACAGGTGATATTTTTTCCAATTTAAAATATTATAAAAAACCTTGTCTTAGCATAAAGATAGCATAAAGATAAAAAAAAAAAGTACTTTTTAGTTGATTCAGCTAACTGTGTGATGTTCTCTTCTCTTTCCTATCATCCTGTGAACCTCCTTTGTCCTAGGCGGGGAAATAACCAAGGAAATTAATCAAAAAATGCAGGTGTTTCAATATCAAGGTGGAATACACTTTTGATAGCTCCGCTATAGCGGTTTCCTTAACAGGAACACACTGTTTTTGCCCGTCCGGTGTGACGGATAGGTCATCGTGAATAATTAGACAGCGCTCGTTGCAAATCCCAGCAGAAGCTGCAAGCCGAGATGTTTCCTCTGCAGAGGGCGGGATGCGAGGAGGGAGCAGCCGCTCACTTCAGACACCTTCCGTTTGCACGTAATCCTTCATGTCAAAGAAAACCGAGCTGTATGATGGTTTGCATGTCAATTAAAGCGTGCCAGCACTGAAAGAGAGTTTTCAGAACCCCAAAAACAAAGTTTTTCAGATGGAGCATTGGCTCTTGCCTAGACACTAATATCTGTGCAAGAATCAACAGCAGCCTCATTATAAAACTGCTCCTGTCTTGTGTTCTTGCAATTAACAGTGAAAATGAATGGGGAGGACTTGTCTTGTAATTAGCGCAGGTTGGGACATCTGAACTGTCCCAACAAGTGCGTCTGAATTTTCCCAGTGGAGTGAAAGAAAACTTCAAAGAACTTATTATTCTTTCAGTTGGCTGGTTTGGCTGGGTCTTTTTAAAGGATTAGCTCCCTGCTGGGGCTAATAAGTATTGAAATGCTGGAAATGCTGATTTTTAGAAAGACTGTTTAGAATGGAGGCTGCTTTTTTCTTTCTATTAATCGTATTCCCATGTGTCACTGGAAAGCAGGAGGTGGGGACTCGGCGAGGACGCTGCTTTGTGGTGACAGTGCCCTGTGCCCTGCCCGGGTGCCCTCTCTCTTCTGCTGCTTGTGAAGTTTTCAGTGCTAGAATGCCAAGCAGTTGTCTTCAATTCAGAAGCATTTAAAATAGCTGAAGTGCATGAAAATGAACTGATTACAATGAAGTTATGGATCGGGCGTGTTATGTTCAGAAGTAGAAAGTTCTTTAGTATTAGCTATTTCTCCGAGTCTGTTTAATGCTACTCTTACCTCCTTCCTGTCCAAAGAAATAATTTTCTACAAGCTTCCCCAGGTTTTTGCCTTTAGTCACAAGGACACCCATGCTGCGTTTTTCAGTGCTGGTGCCACGCCAATAAACTAATAACACAGTGTTCTTCTTAATGAGGTGGCAGTTTTCCTACCTCTGAAAATTAAGACTGTCAGTCTGCAGCAATTTGGCATGAGGTAGCTCTGCCCATATCACTGTCTCCCAGTAGCAGCGAGAACAAAGTGCTGTTGTTATCCATAAGCCCAGATCCAACCTGAAGTTTTATATGTAATTTATCTCTGGCTCATCCGCTAATCAGCTGTCTTCCTGTGGAAGTCAGAAGGGCCTTCTCATAGGTATTGCTTCCCAATACCATATGGTTGGCAAATTCTTCACAACAGGAAAGGGAAGGATGAGAAAAGGAATAAAAGGTTAATCACTCCCTATCTGTGCTTATCTATTCAAATGGGGATGTTTGAATAATACGAACGCTATTGTGCGAGCAAAATGGAGGACGTCAACTTAGGAACGTGGAAAATTAAATCAACCATCACTTAAAAGAATTATTTACACTTCTAAACCAGCAAGCCTCAAAAAAGCAGAATGCTGCAAAATGCAGTGTAACTCTGCCAATAATTTTCCATAGAACTCGAGTGCTTTCTCTGGCAAAACACCCCTCAAGTAAGGAATGCAAATGCTGTGACAAGTGAAAAAATATATATTTTTAATGTGGTCAGAAAAGTGAGTGCAAAAAAAGTCAATAGATTTGTGTCCTGTGGATCTTCAGTCCCTGTGTTGACTCCAGTGCACCAGTTTGCCTTGCACAGCCACCACATCTCTGCAAGGGAATGAGCTGTATCCTGACCTGGCTGCATGAAGTAGGTCCCAACTGTGGACTCATTCTTGTAGGGGATGACGCATGAACCATAAACAACCCAACTTGATGCTCAGATCTCAGACAGAATTTTAGGGCTGCAAGTCAGAAAACCATGTTCATACTGATAAATCAAGTAAGTTCCATCAGGAGTCACTTGCAAAAATGTGTTTTGAACACACTGACACTATTTATAGCTCATTTTGCAGAGTATAATTGCATCTTAACACCGATTTCTTTAGTCCTTGTCCTTGCAGTCCTCTTTGTTCTGCTGTAAAAAGGGATGTGCTTTGGGCAATGGCTAGACCAGCTCAGCGCAAGGAAGACTTTAATGTTTCTCTAAGAACCAGTTAATTTCTGGCCTACTCTTACCTATGATTGGTATTTAGGCACTTAGGAACATGAGAGAAACCTTCCTTTGTATAACTATGTACATCTTTTTCATCATAAATATTTCTTTTCTTTCCTCCTTGTACACTTGCATCTCTATCTTCCTGCTTGCTTGAAGAGCTCAAAGTTGAGAATGTGTTTTAAGGATATGGAAATATTTCTGAGGACACTATAAAGAAGGAAATTACTGTGAGATTAAATGTGTGCATTTATAGTTTTCTCCACATAATGTTTAACTTTAAAGCAATTTCCTGTCCTTTTATAGGCTGTTTTAATTTTAACAGATGGCACCATTTTTTATCATTGAAACTGTAAACCTTTATGTAATTTACCTCCATATAATTTGTATTTATTTCCTTGCAGGTTCTTAATTTTTTGAATGTAATAGCTCTCCGTGGATTCTGCCATGTGCTGCTATACTATGCCAAATATTCAGCATCGATTTTCATATTGACTTACATCAGTTGTGCCATTAGTGTAAAACGGATGGGAAACGTATCAAACATAATATTCTGAATGTTTTCATTCTCCAATCTGATATTAATAATTCAGGATGTATTTAACAGGGAATATGCACTTAAATCTCTGCCAGGGTTTGAAAATAAATTTACCACCAACCTTTGTGACTCTATTGGCAATGGGTTGGTTTATTTACTGTAATTTTTCCTTTCCCTTCCTCAGATGTGTGTATTCCCTCCTAGCTCATCCAAAGAGCTGCTACAAAAGTGTGTCCTTCTCAACCCTATGCTGCATCAAGGTCACTCATGGTCCCAGCTGGTGCATGGAGGGCTCGTGTAATCTCAAATGGTGCCGTTTTTCTCTCACGTTACCAATTTCTGGTCTGTAAAGCTGCGTGCTTCCCAGCAAACCGATGCTACCTTATGTGGCAAAACTCCTAGAGTCTGCAGCACTCTTGGGAGGCAGATGGGAAATGCTGTGACGGCGCCAGTTAAATTTAAAAGGGAAGGTTCTGATTAATTCAATATGAAAATGAAAGTCTGACTAAAATAGTAACTCCTTTGGTTTTATTTTCAGATTAACTTGCGTTGGGTTTATACTAGCTGTATATTTACAGTTCCCAATGTTTCACAGGTCCTAGTAGTGATAATGCATAGCTGCATCTTGAGAGGGCAGAGGCAAAACTGGTGATTTTGGCAAGGATCCTATGGGATCCTGTGGGAATGGTGATGGCATTTTGGAGTTCCCGTGCTGCTGGACGGGCACGGGAGCTGCAGGTACCGAGCAAGCATTCGGCTGCTGCAATTCCCTAACCTGAGACTATAACGAGGGCAGATGGAAGTACAGATGTTTCTGCCAAAAGGATCCCTGGTGAAAGAGCAAGAGTGTCATTTAAATGATCGTCTTCGGGTTGCGGGGCTAATCACCGCTGAGGTGAGCGCGGTGCCGAGGCCCTGCGCAGTGCAGACTAGGGCAGCAGAGCTGTGCCACCTCCACTCGGTTTGCATCTCCCTCCTTCCCTACTCATTGCTGACAACAAACAGCTTTTAAATGTGCGTTTTGTCACTTAAATGGAGGCTGGAGTTGATTCTAAATCCTATCCCCATGTCAAAGGCTTTTCCTGGAATCTCACTATTATTTTTCTCTGCTTTGCCTGTGCATATCCATCACTTTCTGCTGCTGGTAGCTTTGTGCTTACTTCTCCCCAGCCATTTCTGTCTGTTCCTCCAAATCTAGTTATGGCAGAAGTCCTTCCCCTTAGCTGAACACGCCAGTAATCTCTCCTCATTCAGCATCTTCTGACAATCCCTGCTTTGTCTCATGTTGGTTGCTCTTGTCTGCCTTAGCAGTCAAGCGTTGCCTGACAGCAGGTTGTACTATTCCCTTTTTGTAAAGCACCATGTGAGGAGACAAACTTATCTGCAGGACGTTTAAGAATCGTGCAGATCTGAGGAAGTGATATTTTTAAAATCCTCGGGATTGATCTCAGCTTGGCGTACGTCGGCTAGTGCTGGACTTGCAGATGTGTGGGGCTTTTTAAGTTGATGCGTGAGCCCCTCATTGAGAGGGCGACGTCTGATAAAGCTCAGCACAAGGCAGAGTGGAGCTGCTGAGGGCTTGGGACAGAGGTGTGAAAGTCCTGAGCGGCAGAGGAGGGAAGCAGGAGGTATTACGCCTGTTGTGTTTGTTTTACATGCTGGGTTATAGCTCTACATGACCTAGCTTCTTCACAGCACTTGTGTCCTGCTGTTAAGCACATCTCCAGTATTACTCTCTGAGGTGTTTTGTCTGTGTCTATTTTAAAACCCCCCAATCTCCTGTTTTGCCTTAACATTATTAAGTGTGACAATAAACCACGATTTTTTTTTTCTTTTCATGTTGTGTAACTGTTACTTTGGTAAGCGTGCTGGAATTAAATGGACATTGCTGTACTTCTGTACAATGTGTTTGTATTTTATTCGTATTTGATTCCATTTTGCCTTGTAGAAGTTGGCGAGCGAAGCTTTCAAGCCTTTTCTATGACTTATCCTTTATGTATTTGCTGGGCTTTTTCCCACCTGCTCTTTTGATGGGACTTCACATTAATGTGGCACTTTGTTAACTTCTGTGTTTGTGCCTCAGTATCAGAGATAATAATAGTGCTTTTCTGGGAATTGAAGATGACAGTTTAGCGCTACCACTGCCGCTGCAGAACAAGTATATTGGCAAATAAGTGTTTCTCTTTTCTTCCCTTCTCTGCCCTGCTCTAAAGGGTATCTGTGTTCATTGTTGAGTAGATAATGGGAATTTTTGCTGTAGCGATATGTTTAGGAGATCAACAGTGCTCTACAGGGTTAACTTCGTGGGTCATCCAGGCTGATAATCACTTTGTGCCTCGGTGCATTAGAGGGAGATGCGTCACAGCTGGCATGCAGCTGTAGCGCGTTGCCCCTGATTTCCCGTGTCACAAATTCTATGCTTCTGCATTGAAAAATTGAAATTTTTCAAGTGTCAGGGTTTAGTGCAGAGATACCTGGAACTGTTTTCTTGGCGCTTACCAGGACGCCAGAAGCAGGTCAGCTCTGCCCACATGGACCTTCAAACAGTTCGTACACCACAGGCAGATGAGAGAAGTGCAGCCCTACAAAGAGCTTCAACTACAAGATGCTTTAGTAAATAGTCTTGGCTCCTGCAGAAGCTGAGGACTCCCCAGCAGTTTTTATGATGTATTTAGCTTTTCTCAAGATCCAGCTTGGCTTTCTAACAACCTTGATCGGATAGATTTGGCTAGGTTTTTATGGCCACAGCTTTTTGTTGTTGCTACCTTGGATTTGCTGAAAAGCAGATCCAGTTACTCCTGCACAGCCTTCTGTGAATAAAAATCAAATTCAAATCCACCGCATTAGCCACAGTCCCAATCTTTTCCTGATAGTAGATCATGTAAGTGCCGATTTTAATCTAACCTTTAAAGAGAAAGGAAGTTGGTAATCAAGTTACACTATGTATTTGTAAATTAAGCAGTATATTAATGCGCTGGGTTTTGTCTGATTTATGACTAAGACAACTTTCCATGAGCTACGTATTTCCTGACTGTTCTTGCAGTCTGTGGTGCAATGTCATGTAGTGCACTGTACAGCCAAAGTATTTACTCTTTTGGCAGGGTAATACAGAACATTTTCTAACTTATCTCCAGAAAATCTCATAGAGATCTGACAAGATAATAGCTTGTGCCTGTATCCTGTGGCTTTTCCTGTTTAGTTATTCAGCCTCTTATCTGGTGCTGCGAACTCCTTAGATAAGTGTCATTTGATTGTTTAATAACGAAGGTGCTTTTCATAACGGCCACCGGGCTGCCAGAAACCATGCTGTTTATTTCATTCATGTTCTGATCAATTGACTATTAAGTAATTACTCTTTTGGGCTATCTCCAAAAGGCTCTTAGGCCCCCACAATACCCTCCATTAAAAAAAATACTGTATCCTGGCGCTCGGTTTGTGCTGAGGTGTAGTTTAGCTCACTACAGGAGAACCAAATTTCTTGATCCATAATAACCAGTGGTACGGATTGTCAGCAACACTGAACCAAACAGTTTAGTGCCATGCACGTGCAAGTGCTTTGGAGATCCTGGGAGCGATTCTGCTTTTTCTTATGCTGGTATGGCATTAATCAGCTTAATTTTTTTAATTTGGTGCCCTAGGCTAAATGCTCCCACCAGGCATGTACTTAGAGGCAGTCCAGATGTCCAGTTGCTCATTAGGGGTGCAGCACATTGGCTCTGCACCTGCAAAGGAGCAACTCGTTTCATGTCCTCTGGAAGGAACCTGCCTCGCACTCACCACCAGCCTACAGCAAGTGGGGGAGATAGGAGATTTGCTTCAAAATTGCTCTGCTGCTCTGAGCCAGAACGTGAATATAAAAGCAGCCGTTGTGTCTTCATCTCCGCTGTCTTTTCTCTCCTCCTGTTTTGTATTGCTTGCAGGGAAGGCAGATCTGAAGGCAGTGGCTTTGCCATCAGAACTGCCCTAACCCCGGTTTGGCTGTTGGTTACAAGAAGCTCCTGAGATAGGAAGTGCATTGAGGGAATTCTTTTAGCAAGTTCACCCTGTCTTCTGAAACATGTGCTGCTCTTCTGCTACATCATGAAAGAGCCTAGAGATACAATGGAACTGGAAGGAAAAAAAGAGAAATAAAGCACATGCAATTACCCCAGATTCTAAGCCATGATGTATAACTGCATATCATTAAGAGGTTCATGGTGGAAAACTTAATGAAACTGAGAAATGCTATGAATTTAGTTAATTTTTTTTACAGAGGAATCCAGTGATCCTCTTTCAGGCAGCTCATAGAACAGGCTCTTAGAAAAGAATAGCAGGGAGTGATTTACATTATCACTGAATTCAATCTTGAAGCCAGTAATTTTGGTGTCAACCTACAATTACAGGGAATCACTTCCACTTAGCTCCTTGTTCTAGGCTGTTACTGTTTACATTGTGTATTACCTAATGAGTAACATTGCAGAGAATTGATCTTTTTTTTTTATAATTAGCTATTCTATACATAATTGTTTTTATGGAAAACTATAGATGGGTGAAAGTGCTACTAGCTTCAAGGGGAAAGAAATCACCTATTTCATTTCCTCCGCTATGACCTGAAGGTTAAAGGGGCTTCTGGCTAATGGTACCCACCAAAGCCCACATCAGAATGAATACGTTTGAGGTAGTTTGCAAAATTCTGGTGAATTTTTGACAAACCCTATTGTAGAGTTGGAGTCCTCAAGCTCTGCAGATAGAGGCAGCTGAAGCAGTTGCCATCTTTGCTGCAGGCTCCCACTTGCAGAAGCTAAAACCACCTTTTCCCTGACCAGAGAGGATATTGTAGCAGTTCTGGGAATATGGACCCAGGAATGTGATGTCTTGTCAAATGTGAGGTTGGAGAGTGCTACCTCAGTCCTTCTGTTTCTGTATCCAACCATTAAATTTTTTGGTCTATTGTCAGTGAAACTTTTAAATTAATTTTTAGGCACAGTAACTGATTGATCTGGAGCATTACCAAGCTATGTTGGGATTAAGGCTCTCCTGCTCTTGGCAAAAACCTGAACTGGTTAAAACTGGTTTCCAATTAATCTTAGAGAACGTTACTGTTCCAGTTGTCACCAGACTCTTGGATTTTGAGCAGTGATAACAGATTTGCACAACACAGAAAGTGTCCTTAAGGAAGCCACACTGATGATCTCACTGGGAAGCTGGTAATACTATGGAAATCTGAAATCTGTATATTGGTGTGCTCAAAAACTTACCACTTCCATGTGAATAACACAGCGTTTTAAAGGGATCTGGCAGCAGTTTTGGTCTTCTTTTATAGTACGTGTTTGGAGATGAGTGATAAAATAGAAAGATGCAGGTATTAGGTTTTTTTGTGTAATAGCTTAAAGACAATATTGAAGTTTTTGATAATTACAGAGTGTTTCTCTGTGTGACACTTTTGATCATTATATTTCATAAGGCTTTTTAACTTTTGAGGAAGACAGACCCCTGTGAATTCTAACTGCTACCAATCTGTGTTTAAAAAGATTCTAACCTCTTACATAAGTTTTCTGTAAACTCTTCTCATTAGGCAAAATGTTGTGTTTGATTCATTTAACCCATTTACTTGTACGATATGGCAGTCACTTCATTAAACATCTAGATGAGAATGAACAGAAAGCAGGCTGCCTTGCAAAAACAAGATCTCATGTAACATGTTAAACTATATTAATCATTCCAGTTTTCAATATTAAAAGATAATTAGTTCTCCTAGTATTGGCATTGTGGTAGAGAAAACACTCAAAACATTTTTACAGCAAGCCTACACATGGATACACGTTTACTAAATCCTCATACAACAGCTAAAATCCTGCTATATGTTGATTGATATTCCTATTAATTTCCTTTCTCTCATAGAAATTCTTGTTCTCCTTAGCCAGTTCTGCAACTCATGGCTTATACAGTGTAGCACCATGAAAGAAAGACCATGCGGCATAAACTCAGGCTAAAGAAATATAATTTTCTATTGAAAGAACAGCTTTCTTTAGGATGCCTACCTAGAAATTTGGCACATGCAGCCAATTTCCTGGAGTTTTGCATCATGCTGGTGTCAGAAGGTGGTAGGGTCAGCACACTCTCCCTTGCAGCTCCTCAGAAGAGTGTTTCTGTTTTTTCATTATCAGAAATAGGTGTCTGCAGAAGTTGGTTCCCCATCCTTTGTGGAGGGATGCTGTGATGCTATCGTTAGGAATATGCTGTTTACTTGTAATCTTTGCATTCCATATTTTAGCCCTGAAATCTTATGAGCCTTTGACTGCCTCAGGAGGAGGGAGTGAGGAGATAGTTGAGTCAGGGCACCTTAACCTGTGAGGTGGAAGATAACTTGTGAATCATGTGAAAGGAAGGTACCGCAAGGAGTCCATTCTGAAGCACCTAAGAGGACAGACAGACTATCTTGCTTTTAGTAAGTGACACACAGACCTTACCAGACATGCAGAGTTATCTCTGAACTCTGTTGTGCTGTGTTCATAGTATTTTCCCAGTGATTCAAAGCCCAAAAGACATTCCTACTCACTCTGGGATCTTCCCTATGCTTCTTCCTTACTTGGTGCTGAAGGGGATTGTGTATAAATCTGCACCTGAAGCTATCAAGATTGTGATGATGGTCTTGCTCTCTGAGGTGCATGAGGTTTTGCCCTTGCTGAGGTGCATTTCTGTGTATATCTATATTGTCAAGCGTTGGTGGATTAGTACTTAGGTAGGAAGAACAACAATTTCTAAAACGGAAAATCCCTCTGTGAGAATACTGCCTATTTGCCTTCCTGTGCTGGTTTTCCTGGAAGATGTTTCTCATCTGCCTTTCTTGTAAAAAAAGCAAACACACAGCAACCTTTCCAAGGCTCTGTTTGTGCTGGACACTGTTTCAGGTGTTCATCTCATTGGACATGGAACCGGTTTGGCAGTTTCTTGAGCATTGATGTTCATCCTAAACATCTGGAAAGACACAAAGAAGTTGTGCATTAAAATGCATTAATTGTAACGCAATAACAAGGAAAGAAGTTATATCCCTTAAGGTTAATTGCAACAAAAAACAGACACCCGAACAAGTTTAGTGAGTCTCTAATATACTGTAACCACACTTTTTAGCATGTGCTTTTACCTCAAAAATAGCAGGAATATCATGGATCATGGAATATCATTGCAGCAAGCAATGCATCTTATCTTCTATGAACTTACAAGCAAGAAGAGCAAATATTACCACAGTAAATGTAGAAAACCAAACATTAATCAGTATAACATAACATGTGTTTTGTTATTTTCTTCCCAGAGCCTTTTCTTCTTTAGCAGGAAAATATGTCAGATTCAGTAGCAGGTTGGATAATTTAGCCAAGGGATATTTCATTTCTTAAAAAGAAACTGAATACTTTGGAAATTAGGGGTATGCACAGGACAAGTAGCAACCTTCCTTGGTTTACCTGTCCCATGGTTGAGCAATGAATGAGTTATTGCTGTGCAAACGAAGAGGTCTTTGGCGTACGGTAAAGCAGCCCCTTTGGGTGGCTCGTGAACTTTATATGCGCGCTCGCTCGCAAATGGTGCATATTGCACTAATGAATAGGGCCCTGGGTAGCCCCAGCTGCACATACGGGCCAGATGGAGCTGCACACCTGAGCGGTCAATGGAGCGGGATTTCCATGAGACGACAAATGGGACTAATAAAGCAGAAAGCGTTTGTAGCGTCCCAGGGCGTTGATGTATCTGTTTAGACTGTCAGGATAAGATTTAAGATACTAAAGATTACCTAAATGTGATCGAATTCAAAACTATAGCAATTTTATTATCCAGCCTATTGCCAGAGCATAAGTGATATAATTTGCACAGCTTGCTAGGGAATTTTACCTATGCAAAAATTCTATGACTTTTATAACTATTTATTTAGGACCTTTCATTGATGCTAATCAATTTCTTTATGCTCCTGGGACTAGATATGCTACTGTGCAAAAATGTAATTTATGTTATTATTATTATACTATGAGTTAAGGCTGGTCACATTGTGAAAGAAATTATTTCTTGTCAGAAAGATTTGCAAGAAAGAGTATTCAGTCTCTGGTAGTACCAGCTATACTTTTTGAGACAGAGAGAAAGAGAGGACAAGAACAAAAATGACTAAATATATTTTTTGTAGCTTTCAGTATATGTTTTGTCACAGATTAATTTTTTCCCCCTCTAATTTAATAACAACTCTTAAAAATTCATATAAGAACATGCTTAATACTATTGTTTTAATTAAAACAAATCTTCTTGGATTATTCCTTTTTTCTTTTTTTTCTTTTCTTTTCTTTTTTTTTTAAGTAACTGAGCACCTTTTTGTTCTCCTTCAATTTAAGCTCATTTTTTCTCCTTTTTTTTCTACACTTCAGATAGAATGAGAGAAGTCAATACCTATATCAAATTATTCAAAGAAAATTGAAAGATTCAGCTTAATAGCAGTACCTGACTTTTTGTGTGTGTGTGTATGTTTTTGTTTGTTTCTTTTATTCTGGACATGTCTCTCCGTGCTCTTTAGGAGTCCTCTGCCTACACACATTAGTGCCCTTGAGCTAGTCCTGCACCCTGTCGTTGGGATGCTTTGGGTCACGGTAACCCCAAAATCTGCATTAAATCAATGCTTGTTCTTGCTGTAAATGACTTTTTGATGGTTTTGTATTTGTATTCTGGACTGTAGCCCTTCAGTGACAAAAGCTAGTGGGTTTTTAACGCATTTTCATCCATCTAATATTTATTGTCGAAGCATAAGTAAGAATTTTAAAGTGCTTGAAGCCATAAAAAGGAATGTGCTCTCCATGGCAAAATATCATAATTAGGATGGCAGGATTTTTCTGACTTCTGAACAGAGAAAGCTCATTGGATTTTTAATTTGATTTTTGGTCATTGTCATCCATTAAAATGGATCCATAGATCCATAAAAATGCTAGCTTTCCTCTAGTCTGCTGCCTCTGAGCTCTATTTCCAACTCACCAACATAGTCAGACTGACCTGTCTTATATCCCCATAGGAACTGACAATTTCTCTTGCCAATCATGACTGCCCATGCTCTCAAGTTGAAAGCTATCGCATTCAGGATCATCAGATAAGCTGCTATTTTGATTTTTTTTTTTTACGTAACTTTAATGATGAAATGTTAATGGGTCACAGTTAATGAGTTCTCTCCATCATGACAAGTGTTTGCCCGCAGCAGAGGTCTTCTTAGCAGCAATACAGAACGCGGAGGGTCCTCTCTGATATTATTTGGACAAGTTACTTGACCTACCAGTCTTGTTTAATTATTACGGCTGCCAGTGAGTAGCAAATGCTAAATGTCAGAAGATAGAAAAGCCCCCTAAAATGCCATGTGAAGCAATTGCCTTTTGCATGCAGAACATTTCCTCTGTCTGAGAGCAGTATTGGGAAAGGCTATTTCAAAATTTACCTTGCAGATTACATCGCTTTGCTTCTCCGTTTATTTATTTACTTATTGGTAAACCTAAGCCCAGCTTCCCAGTATGAACTGTGTCCGCAGCAATAGGATGTCTTGTATGTATAACTGCTTATGTTTGAGCCTATGCTTTACGTAATGAGTGTGGTTCAGGGTTTAATTAAGGGGAGCAAGGGAATACGGCCACCTTTCTTCTACCAGAAGCAGGGGGAGATCATCTCTTCCTGCACTGGTGCAAGCCACATGCCCATCTCCATGGTTAGTGTGATTTTCTTTCTTTCTTAGCATCTCTGGCCACTCTCAGGGCGATGCCCTGGATCCGAACCCAGTCCCTGCTGTGATATTCGGAAACGTGAGTGTCAATCCCAACTCTTAAGTGCACATCCCTTCCTAAGCAACGTGCTCCATAACAAGCGCGTTGCCTACAGAAGCTCTTCCCCTATCCGGCGCGGACTCGGTGCCGCTGCTCGGGAGGATGTGAGAAGAAGCATAAGTTTGAGGTCTTAAGAAATTCATGAGACGTCGCCGCCTCGGCGCGGGGCCCCGGCGCTGATGCACAGTGGAGGGCTCGCAGCCAAAGCCCCATTAGCTCCAAGGCAGATGGGAGACAGTCAGGTGTGCGGAGAGAGGCAACGCGTGAGCGCGAAGCCGCCGTCTCGGCAAGGCTGACCTTGTATGTCGGGCGCCTGCAGCAGCACGTACTCTCCTTAATTGCTTTTGGAGCGGGTTTAGGTCGCTGCTTAGCACCATAATGCCCTGGCGTTACTGTGTCAGGGAAATTTCAGCAAAAGCTGGGATTTGGGTTAAACATCTGCTCGCAAAGCCCCAGCAAATTAAAAAATTATTAGTAATCGGGTTGTTGTCTAGGAGATTTCCCGGAGGGAAGGGTAGGCTACTCTTTCCGCACTGCTTCTCTGACGCCCTAAACAGATTATAAGGGAATGTACCTTATACTTATTCATAATAGATTGGTGTCAACACAAATAATACATGTATATATCTCCTTTCATTTGCAAGTGCTCAACAGAGCATGGATCTCATTTGGAAAAGTGCGACACTCTTGAAGAGAAGAGCAGCCGGTTGCACTCGGAGGCTGCCCGGAGCGTCCCCGTGCGCAGCCTGGAGCAGCCCCTTGCTTCAACCTCGTCTCCCTCTACAGACCTGAACCTTTGAGGTGCTGAACAGGCCCCATCACCAGATGTTTCCATCAAATCCCACTGAGATATTAGTGGCCTCGAGCCCACAGGAAGAGCAATGTGATTTTTTGGCAGGGGCGGCTGCTCAGCAGGGCTTTACAGCTCCCGCAATCTGCAGGCGGTGGTTGTGCTGCTGGTTGAGTGGGAATTTTGGCGGATCCATTTGGTGGTGGAGTGGCAAATACCACGTTTTACCACGTGGTAACACTGCTTTCCCACCAGCACTAAGCTCTGTGTGTATACTCCGTACTTAAATGTTTTTATTTTCTGCTAAATGTAATGTATATAATTTGCCTAGCTATAATATTAAGAATAATTTAAAAGTATAAGTAGTAAACACCTGGGAGCAAATGTTAACATTTTTGCACCTGCAAATCTATCTCATACAGCTTTTTCCAAACAATTAGTTGGCATAATTTTTCTCACCCTAAGATATCAAAATTATTCTTACACATCCGTGATGTGACAGTTAATGTGTTTTTCCCCCCAAGAACCAGGGCAGCTTTACGTTCCTACCCAGATCACTTAGTGTGAGGGTGATCTACCCTCTTTGTCTTTGATAACTTTGTGCTATTCGCTGCAAATGAGGACTGAATCTGTAGAATCTTTTAAGTTCAAAAATAGATATTTTTAAGGAGAAATCATATAGAGTTCCTCACTGTACCAGAACCGTTTCAGTGTTTCCAGGCAGTTTTATCATCCCACTGTGTTTTCAGTACAGAGCCGTGACCCTTTACTGGGATAGAAGCCAAACAGATGAGCACCATGAGGTATTATAATTTGGTTTTATTCAAGACCTTTTTAACAATATATTAATTTATGATAGCCAAACTTTCCATGGGTAAGATACCTAGGAAAACACTTTATCTCACTTACAAAAAGAGGCTTTTGGATTAAATAATAATTTTTTTTCTTAACTCAAACATTTGTAGGCAATGTGCCTATTTAATCAAGTACTTAATGATTTAATCAAAATATCCTTTTTTTTGTGACATTTAGATATAAATGTAGATATATATCTTAGCAAAAGTAGTGCACATGGAGTGCTTTATTTGCAAGAGTGTCAGCACTGTTTCCTGACATGTGCCTCCTCAGTGTATCCACAATAATCAGATACTAAGGAACCTATTTTGCTGAATCTAATTGATTCGCACATTCTTCTCTGAAAATTTTAATATCTCAGGTAGCAACAAGATAGCAACTTTTACTCATAATTTCATTTTAAAATGTAGGATTCTGGTTTATCCTTGATAAGCTATGACAGAAGGACTACATTTTCATGAATAATAGCAGGGACACCTGAAACTTTTTTCCTTTTATCAGTTTAATTGGAATAATCTAATGTTTGTGCACATTATGAAAATTACGATATGTGAGTCTAAGCTTTCTAATGGCAATTTTTAGTTCATTTTAAAGCTGAACTCCACGCTGCTGATGCTCTACAAACAGTTGCCTGCCTGCTAGAGCTGCAGACTTATTCTAGGTTTTTATGTGCTGTAAATAAAACTTAACATGAGGCTTGAAGCTAGTCATGTAACTTCACCATGCGCTGAGTTCTTGATGCTGTACTGTTTCCAAATAAATATATGCATTCCAGGTCTGTTCACAACTGAATTTCCTATAGTTGCTCCCTTATCAAAGTTGTCTTTTTTAAAAAGAAGTTTTAGACAATTGCTAGGAAAAGTTCTTAGCCGTACATTTGAATAGTCAGTTGTTTAGTTTTTATTTCTGAGTTGATAAGCTTGATATATATTGGTTGATAACAGTGGTTGATTTTTGATCTTTCTGAGAGCTATTTCATTAATATTTAGGGTAAATATTTTTAAAAGCCAAAAATATAAATGTATTAGCTGTTACAATCTTTTAAAATGCAGTGTTATCACAGTAGAATGGTTGTGTTATAAGACTTCTAGCGAACTGTGTTTCTTGACTGAAACAGGGAATTAGGTGTAGATTTTGACTGCTAACCTTGTCACAGAAGCAGTCAAATAACCACCTGCTTCCAGTCTGCCTGTTAATCTCTGATCATCTCAAACAAAGAAGATGGTTACTTTAAATATATATATATATATAAAAATATATAGCCACTAGAAGTGGTTGCACAATGCCTTTTGGGGAAGAGGAGGATGTGTGCATGTGTTTATTAGGATGCTCTTATACCAAAGTCACTACAGTAAATGTTAGCTACTGTTATTTTTAAACTTAAATCTGTGTAGTTTGTCCCATGGTATGAACTTGTTATCTATTGCAAAAATGGAATGCGAAAGAGATGGTAAAAATCGGATTTGCTATTATTCATATTATTATATCGTGTGTATTTTTAGAGTGAGAGTTGGACCTACTGCTGGGAAAATTTGCCATTTGCTATAAGATTGGCAGCTTGTGGGCTTGGAAATGTAAAGAAAAACATTTAACAATTGACACAGCTTGTCTGAAAGGTAGATGGATTAGCCTCAGAAGAGCACAAGTAATAGCAAAAGTGAAGGAGGCTGCTGAACAGAAAGTTGTGTGCTGGGTTGTCAGTTTTTCACTCGTCATAAGGCCAGATATTCTTTGTGGTGCCTTAGCATTTGCTATGTCCATGAACCACCCGTGCCCCAAACTCTTAGTGAACTTCTCTCCTTCATGTTGTCCAAACAAGCAAAGATTTTCCTTGGAAATATTTCAGATTTCTGAAGATCTGGACACAGCAGTACCAAGGTCCTGAGATATAAGTATAAACTCTCCTTTCATTGATAAATTTGAAAGAAAATTTCAGCTACAGTAGAATTGTATAGGAAGATATTCACCTAATGGAAATGCTGCACGTTAACTAGGTCAGTGTGAAGTAGAAATTGTTCTGTAGAGAAACAGAAATCAAACCTACAATTTTGAAACCTTTTTTATTTTTTAAACCCTTGTAGTCATAACTAGGGGCAAGTTAAACTTGCATATCTTCTAATATGGGTTGTTAAAATGACTCACATGACATATTTATTTGCTGCTTTATTTGAGAGGAGACTGGATCTAATCCGTATATACAGTGAGGGCTCTCCCTCCCCCACTTCCAGTGAAAAACTGCAATTAAATTTTAGATGCAACAGGATTAACGAATTGTATTGGATGTGATGTGACGTTTGTGTGCAGAATTATTGAAGCTTTATTCTCGCTGATATTTTACTTGAATATAGAGATTAAAAAAGACAATGTAATTCATCTTGGCTATATCCTTCAGATATGTCCCTCTGTTTTGTGCTACTTATGCTATTTCCAGTTTCATTTTAAGTAGGCCATTTGCCTGAAAGTTTATTTCACCACCTATTAGACATCATTGTTAGGTGGATTTTTCTTTTTTTGATGTGTTTTCTTACACCATAAAAAACATGGAAAGCAGCAATTCCTGAATTTATTTTGGCCACGTGGAGCACAATACAAGTTGTAGCAAGGCACAGAATCCTACCAAAGAAATTGGCCGTAACTGGAAAATGAGCATATTTATTGCATCTGTAAAATTTAGAAAGAACAAATTAATTGGCTCTGATATAGTAAAATGTGTGCTAAATACTTGGGGATCTAGTTGCATTCTAGAACCGTCCTTCTGCAGCTCCCAGCTCTCTCCTCTTGCCAGTTTGCCTCCCACACCGTCCTAAGGCAGCAAGAGTGAGGAGCTCCTTCCATTGAGAAATGTCGTTTTGCATCTTTAGTATTTTTTGCCTTTATTTTACCCAAAGCTATATGGGCAGAGCATCACTGGAGCCATGGATTGAGGGCTAGCATGCCAGGACTGCTTTTCTGTACCCAGCCAAAATGTGTATACGCGAAGGTAGCGTGCCAATATTCAATTCCCGTCTGATGAATGAAGGGAGCGGAATGAAAATCTGTTGATTAAAGACGCTTTCCATGAAACGAGAGTGCAGATGCACGGATGAAATTATTTCATTAAATATTTATGCAGCGTGGGGCTGGGGCTGCTTCTCCTCGCTCAGCACAAGTGTGCGGCGGATGCGGATCCCTTGGAATGGAAATCGCTGCCTTGGAAGCCGCTCGCCGGCACGGGTGGCATCGCAGCCAGCGCCAACCAGGGCCAACAGCAGGCAGGGGCTTGGCACCCGCGGACACAACAGATTTGTTTTGCTGTTTCCATTTTGGAACCGAACGGTATCAAAGGAGTCGGTTTGGCCCAGGTGCTGAGGAAGGGGAGAAGTCCAAAAGACGTCGCTGCTCAAAAGCGCAAAGATGCGATTCCAGACCGCACCTACATCATGAATTCCGTAATGAACTGGCAGCCCTCGCGTTGCCATGAATCGGGCCGCGCGGCTTGGCAAGAGCCAAGAACACCTCTTTTGGGAACAACAAGTACATCTCATGAAAACTGCAGGATTATGCAGTATTTTATGTCCTTTAATCATCTTCCAAGTATCCACTTCCAAAAAGGTACTGTTCAAAACGCTCAGATTTACCTTTCTGACAGAAACGTATGATCCATGCAATCCTGCAGTGATAAAACTGGAGCTAGACTTTAAGGTGGTTCACAATTAGCGAAGAGCTATTTAAATTAATTTAAATATCTAATTTTAAATTTGGAGTAATGGACTGAAAATTCACTTACAGATGTCAGTTATTTTCTAAAAGGAATCTTGTATTTGTTAATTAGAACAATAATATAATGTGATCTTCCAAAAAACTTTTATATTAAATTTAGGATTTATTTTTGTTTAGGTAAGAATATATACTATGTATTCACATTTCAATATTTGTGTATAACTAAACATACACCTGCAATTTTATTTTTTAAATTTCTAATGGAACTTATTTTAATTTTAGAAAGCTGAAAATAATAAATAATGTGTCTTATGCTATATGTGGATAGGAATTTTTGTTTGATGAAAATATACAAAATATAATTTTTAATTAGTTGCATAAAATTGTATTAAGTGTGTGTTTTATTAGAAACAGGGAAAAAAGAGATATTCAAAATGTGTTTTGGATGACAGGCTGGTTACTAAAAAAGAAATGTTAGTTTTAATTAGTTTTTTTTTTTCTTTTTTTTCCCCTAGTCATCTTGTGAAACATTTTCAAAGGTATTTTGATGCCTGAAAATGAAAGTGCAGTTGTCAGAAGAGCCAAATTAGACCAAAGCACTAGGATTGAATTCAGTAAAGGCTAAACACCAGAGAAGTATCCCAGGAACTCTACCTGAGTATTTGATGTTCTGCATGCACTTCTTTGAAAATTTATAATTAATAGATCACATATTTTCTTAACAGTTTCTTGTCATAGGCTGAGAAAGGCCTGCCTTCTTCTCAGCTCAAAGCTATTTTTTCAGTATTCAAGGAATTAATCCAGATGAGAAGATATTCTTCAGCTCATTAAGATTTGTGAGGTGCTATTGGCTCAGTATATTTTTAAATGATCATTTAAAAGATTTTAATGGATTATAAGACATTTATGCTTTGACATTACTGATCATAATATTGTGTAGAATTTAAAATGTGATAATTTTAAAACCAGAAACGCTTGTAGTTTAAATTAAGTAGCCATGCTTCAAAATTGATTTTCATTTCTGCGCATAGTACCAATACAGTACTAAAAATTTAAGTAGAAAATAAATACCTAAAATTTGCATATTGCTAACTCAGGAATAGACACATACATTAGAATTAAGACCACATGTGTATGTCACATATATAATTCTCCATAGTGCCAGCTCAGTTATATATTACCTCCTCGTTACAGCGATACTCGTGGTAATGAAGCATCACACGCTGTAATTCTAACTTCTCCCCAGGGACGTGAGGCTCAGCTTGAAGTTCACGTCACACCACCGCTGCTCTTGGAAAGCTCTGCAGATCCGAGATGGTGACGCTATTCCCTAGCTCCCTTTAAACTATCCCAAGGGACCTACCTGCTTTGATGTTGCAGTATTTACTGGAGGGGCAAGGAGGTGATAATTAAACTGATATAATACCCGTTACCAGGTATTCATTTGGGCCCCTGATATATCTTAAGTGGATTTGTTCGTTGACTTACAAAGGTGGGTTATTTTATGGCCACGGAGCCCAGGTGGGTGGTCATAGAATGAGGGAGTTAATCTCCTAAAGCGCAGGTAAGCAATCCCATAATTCGTATGCTTTAGGATGATCCAGCTGAGAAGCTCATCCAGAAGTATAAAAGAACCCTGATGAGAAAAAGATAAGCGACATATGTAAGTACAATCTGAGAACAGAACCTTTAGTGTTAATAGGATATTTTGTAGGAATCTCATTAGACTGTAACTAGAATTTGCATACCGAACAATACCGAGCTAAGTCTTTCCTTAAGGAGCAAAATGAAATGTAAACCTGGCTCCTTCTGGGCTTAATATATTCACCAAAAATAATTTTCTTCATCTCAGCAGCCACAGCTTTCTTTACTCACTCGGTTCAGTGTTTTCAATGTATTGAGCTCATAATCCTTTGACTGTATATAAGCTAGTCCCCTACAATGCAAGGTGCAAGATTCAGGTTAATGGTAACCTAAGGATTTTTGTCTTATTTTCCTATCTAGAAGATTCTAATCTCTCTGTCTATGGGAAAAAATTGTTCGCTAGTCATTCAGTTCTCATTGTTTTCATTGGAAACCACCATTAGGCTATGAAATCTTTGGTAATTAAGTGCTAAATCACAAGAAAGGGAAAAAAAAAACATATTAATTATAAAAAGAGTGTACTTATATAAGGAAGATAACAAAATTGCAAAATGCACGTATACCGCAATGGAGTTTTAGTGAACAGTAAATCAATTTGAGTTGCATTGCCAGGTTTTGCAGGCTGCTTGTGTATTACACCCACAGAATGCTCCATTTCTTTCAATTATCAAGGTTACTGAACTTCAGATACACTTTTCCTACTGAGTATACAAATCAATTAAGTCAAAAGAACAAAGCTTTTTTACATGCTGGAGAAATAATGCTCATTAAATTTTGGATAAGGTGCAAAGACAATTACTTCTAAAAATGGATAAAATTAATTGCACTCTTGGTTTCTTTTGATCTTCCTTAGCTTACAATACTCTTGTTGATTTTCCTTCTCCTCTCTTGAATGTATTGGTATTCCAGAGATTATCATGTGTTAGTTATTAAAAACAGTATTTTTGAATAAATTCAACTATGCACTTTCCATTCTGAATATAATAAGGTTGCACGAGAGGAACAGGTATCTCTGAGATTTTGTCATTCCTTGTTTAGTAAATAATATAAGTGCTGCATTAAGCACAGTATTGTGCAGAGGCTGGGATATTTTGTAGGGTCACTCTGAGTCCTAACAGTTTAGTCTGTAGGTGAAATCTTGCATTTTGTTTTGTAGATTTAGGAGCTGTAATGATACTGGGTGCACAGGAATTTATCCCTGGCTCTGCTAGCGCTGCCCAGACGTGCCCTGCATGCAGACGCCTTGGACATGAGCGCACGCTGGGCTCTGGCAGCCTCGGTGGCTCGGCACAAGGAACGAACGTTGGTTTGGTTACGCTCCCCCGTGGCACGGGGTCAGGAAGCAGCGACCACGCGGGCGGCGTGGGTCTCTTGTCGTGGGGTGTAAGGCAGCGCGAGCTGTAGGCAGCCCGTGGGTGGTCGCGCTGGCTGCCAGGGTGGATATGAGAAGAGCTGGGCTAAGAATACCGCGTGCTCTGGATCCCTTCCAGTCCCCCTGCCTGCGCCGCAGCCCCAGCAGAGCTTCTAAATCTTCGTTTCTGTTATCGCGAAGTCAGAAATACGCAGGACTCTTCAGGAAAAATAGTGAGGATTAATTAACATATGTGAATTTATAGTAGCGTGTTAGCTGCTAATTAGTGCTCCAGATAGTCAACTGTTGTCTTCGCATGAAGTTTGACAGAAGTGGCATCCGTAAATACTGCTTTTTTAAATGCCTTTTTAACTCTCAGTTGATATTTGCTTCTTCTGAAATGCATAATGATCTAGCTGTGGTCTTTAGGAGAGAGCGCGTTTAGATACATTTACATTTTTGTTATATGCTGTTTTAATGCAAATATATATTGAAAATAAAAACACTCTTTTTACTAAATTTTCCACCAGATCTTAAGTATGGGGAAGTGGACACTTCTCAGTTTAGCATGTAATTGTGAAAATCAAGATAATGTGCTCATAATTATACACAAGAAGGGGAAAGATATCAAGAAACCTACCACTCAGAAGATAAACATTATACTGAAAGTGGTTGCATGTTAGGATATTCCTGAGATTAACCCTCTGCTTATTGAGCAAGTCACCTGTGGTCAGTAGAAGCTTATGGCCAGGTGCAGATAGGATTGTACTCTTGGTTTACTAGCACGTGTGCAGGGTGTAGATACATACATTTAGTGAAGCAAACTCGTTTATTGTTTCGCTGCTGCTCTAGGTGCAGCTGATGAGAGAAGCAGAAATAGGAAACCCGGCAGGTGTTTGTTGAATGGAGAGGAGGGAGATGCAGGTCACATCTAGAGCATTTTCCTCCTGAATTATTTGTTGCTCAAAGCTCTGTGAAGTTTGAGGAGCACAGATGTTAGCATCACTGCTGAATCAAGCAGTTTCTAGGAGAAAAAGGGTAATCCTTAATTCCTCAGACTTTATCTAGGGATAACTTGTTCTCCATGTGGTATAATATTGAACTAGATATACTGCTGGAAGCTGGTTTGTATTGTTAAATTAATAGCATGTAGCTAATAATAACCTTTATATATTTTGTTCTCTACTTCCTTTCCTGTTATATAGAGTATTTAAAAGGAGAAAAAGAAAATACCTAATTTTGTTTCCACTGAATTTTATATAGAGATAAGGATGTTCACGATTGTATTAGAACAGTTTTATCTCTGAAGGGCTAATCCAGACCACTGAT
>JAWLRI010000640.1:6995532-7019660 GCA_034781795.1 Crypturellus tataupa
TATTTGTTGCTCAAAGCTCTGTGAAGTTTGAGGAGCACAGATGTTAGCATCACTGCTGAATCAAGCAGTTTCTAGGAAAAAAAGGGTAATCCTTAATTCCTCAGACTTTATCTAGGGATAACTTGTTCTCCATGTGGTATAATACCAAACTAGATATACTGCTGGAAACTGGTTTGTATTGTTAAATTAATAGCATGCAGCTAATAATAACCTTTATATATTTTGTTCTCTACTTCCTTTCCTGTCATATAGAGTATTTAAAAGGAGAAAAAGAAAATACCTAATTTTGTTTCCACTGGATTTTATATAGAGATAAGGATGTTCACGATTGTATTAGAACAGTTTTATCTCTGAAGGGCTAATCCAGACCACTGATGTGAGTAAAACATTGTTCCACTCACTCCTGTAGCCCTTAATCTGCAAGATGTGTTATAAATGTTAGTCCACACAATCCTGTGAAAGATGCAGGACAGTGACATTTACTTTTTTTTTTTTACAGATGGGGACACCTCAGCAAAGGATACAGAGCAATAGGCTAAAGCAATCAAAATCAGGCGGCTCTTGGGTCTGAGCACATTGTGGCTTGTGTCCATATTTGTGGTGAGGAGCTATCTACAGGACAGGAACTGATTCCTTCTAATGCAGCTATTAATTATAAAGCTTAAAGCAAGCACTGTGGTTCTCTCTTCCCTCCCAAAAGGTTTCTATTGACAAGTATATTAGGTGGGTATGAGGCAAATGTGTGTTGATTAAGGACTAGGCTTGGAGTTCATGTTCATCACTGTTCTTTTCCTGTATGATTGATGATACTCGGCTATAATTAAGCTTAAAGCCATAGATTTGGCAAAGAACAGTATCCATTAACTCAACTGATGTCATTCCATCCTGGATGATTCATTAACAAGTAGCAGAGGATGTTTCCTACAGTTTACCTAATGTCCTAGGGCATTAAAGATAATGGTAAAGCCTTGGGACATTAAGTTTGTTTATTTTCTTAATATGAGGGAAGTTGTCAGTAGTTGCCTAATTCTGGGATGCTCACAGAAGAATAATGTTCTTAGAAGGGTTAGTATTCTGTTTAGGATCATTTAACATGCAGCACCAATGGTTTTACTGAACAGACGCTGGCATTTTACTCATTATCACTTTGGTGTTCCTGCCAGGTTCTTGCAAGAAGTGTATTTGATGCCAGGTGCCAAATAACCTTTTGTCATCGTGCTGCATGAGACATTGCTTTTGTTCTACAGTCAAAAGATTACATCCAGATCTTATGAATGTTAAAAAAAAAATCCATCTTTTCTTCTCCTTTCCTCTAGACACACACAAAATTTGGCAAGGACTAACAGTACTTCTGAATCTACACATTCTGCTCACAGCGAGACAAGAAATGCCCCTCATTTCTTAAGGTCCTCACTGGCCAATGAAGGACCCAATTGCTATTTGTTTAGATACTGTCCAGCACTTGACTGCAAGGATGGTAGAGCCATGAGGACTAGGGAAGACCAAGTGTATTAGCACTTGGGACTTCACAAAATATGGGTAGGTTGTTAGAATATTTGAAATTCTGCTTAAAAATAGCTGTGTGCATTAAAGTCACCTGTGTGGCTACATGAGCCAAATACGTGTAGGATGATCATTCTGAGTCATGTTATCAAAAAAAAAAAGCTGGCAGAAAGAACATAACACAAACTCGTAAATCCCTTAATTATAAAATTATTTGTGTTAAATTATTGTACAATTGCAGGATTACACATCTGCATTTTCCCAACACACTCAACCATTTAAACATATTCTAACTAATTCCTAGTTTGCTTTTGTATATTCTTTGAAAAAGCAAAAGAAAGTTTAAGAATTCTTATGTAAACTAGATCATTCTGGTGAACTAACTGTGTTAGTGCTATCTATTATACAGAGTTTTGGAGATAAAAGTGTGTGTTTTACCAAAGCAAGACCTGGGGGTATCTATAGTGCTGGGGGGAATGGGCTGTTTTGTTTTAGCATTTACTTACTATTTCCCCTTTTTCAGTTCTCTTTGTTCTAAGGAAAAAAAAAAATGGAGTGGAACAAACTGGCCAGTGTGTAGATCTACATACCCTCTATTTAATTCAACCCAGGAAACAATTTAAACATTCTATAGTTCTCTATCAGTTTCAAAAAAAAAAATATGATGGAAAATACAACTGTTTCTTTCTGCAATAAACCTGTCATAAGATTTGAGTTATTCACTTGCCCTTTTGGAAAAATAAGGAGAAAAACACAAAAGCTTAACACAGAGTGTAGGCCTGATTCATTACAAATTACACATCCCTGATTCTTAGCAGTTGAGCACTGCACAAGAAAACCTCTCATGGAATCAGGTTATGTTTTAAAGATGGGAAATGGAGCAAGGAGCTTGGCTTTTGCAAACTGCTTTATTTAGTGGAAACCATGAACTGACTTCAGCCAGAGGTCTGTCTGTCCTCATCCTCGTCTCGTGAATACTGTCGCATCTTTCATTTCCCATCCTTGTCAGCTTGGCGAGTTATTTATCCCCCAGACTTAGTTTCTGCAATTCTTTGGCATGTGTTTTGCAATTCCTGCCCCTAGGGCTGTTTCTGGATGTGACGGTCCCAGGAACTGTGATATCTGCCACCTTGGTGACACAGTGGGCTGTAACGCGGGTTCAGCTGCTCACGTTCAGCTCTCCCACCTCCAGCAACTGCTACCCCAGTGTGACGGGCGCTCGAAATTCATCATTACCCATAAGTTGGATGGTGTACGAAGGACACGAATGTGTTCATGGAAATATTGACTCTTAGACACCGGGTCTAAGCGAAATGTGTGGCATTTCGTTTGGGGCAGAGGCCTGAAGAGCCTGCAGAGTGCCGGGCGGCCGCGCTCAGCACTGAGGTGGAGCGAGCAACGCGAAGGTGCTCTATGCGGTGGTTTCTTTTTCTCTTTCCTTCCCCTAACTCTCAGTACAGCAGCATGACCCTCACACTAGCGGTCTCTCATCCCACAGCTTTGCCGTGGCATCACTGGAGACTCCGTGTGTGGGAACAAGGTGTAAAACAGGTAGCCGCGGCGCCTGCGTGAGGGAGGGGATGGTGGCCATGGCTCCTGCCTGCAGTATTCACCTGGCTGGAGCTTTGTGATGCTCAAAAAAGGGATTTAAATATCGCTAATCTTTGTGATCGTGTAGATAGTCGTGCATAAAGGCCTTTTGTGGAGAGGAAAATGGGTGTTCTGCTTGGTAAGAGGATGAAGTCCTTTTCTGGGGGTGACTGGCATTAAAATACGCTGTAATAATAAGGTAAAGAAAAGGCTAGGCAGCGAAGAAGAGGCATTAGCGCTGCACAGAGGTGTGAACAGGGCTCATTTACTCAAAGCGAATGGACATGGTCCCTCCGTAGGGCAAGGCAGGAGCGTTCAGCATCACCAAGGTGCCCAGTGCCTCTCCGGATGAGGAGAAAGGGCCGGTCTGTAAGAGCAGCAAACTCCATCTCACCCCCTTCCCCCTCCTCCCAGGGCCACTGTCCTCTCTGTGGTGTCACCTCTGTGTCCTCGTTGTCACTAATTGGATTCACCTGTCAGGATGATGCAGCATTAATTGCCCAGTGTCCCAATGGCCCCGGTGAGCGCTTGGCAGGAGAGCCCTGCACCGTGCGCTGAAGCCATAGCCTGTCGTGTCGCCGCTCCCCACCTCCATTTGTGTTCGCCTCCCGCTATGTTGTTTTCTAACACCTTGAACTCTGCAGTGCCACTGCACATTTAATAACCAAATCCTAAAACTTGCTGACACGCGTTAGAGCTTCTTGTCTGTTAGCTTACAACGCGGGCAAGTTCCTCCTCAGCGTGGAGCTCTGTCAAATGTTTTCTGACAATCTAAATAACTAACATCTTTGACATTTTCTGCACCCCTATGCCAAGCTTAGGAAGAGGCTCAGTGAAATCTGAGTTGCTGAGGCATGACCTGAAACAGTATTAGCTCTCCTTGATTATGCGCTGAATTTTCATGTTCCTTTCCTCCCTGGCCCCAGTGTGCTCCCGTTAATGGTTGTCTAAGACTTGCTCGACAACTAATGGGAAATGAACTGACTGGTAATTTCTTGCTGTGTGTCTGCTTGGCCCCATGCCAGTCTCTTGAAATAATGGTACTAAATATAAATTTTTATTACACCTTTTTTCAATTTCTGTGCGTACTTCATGTAGCACTTTTAGATGAGCGTTGTTCGGCTCCGGTCTCTTATCAGTTTTAACAACAACAATCCAGTTAATTGACAGCTTGGGTATTATCATCTTTTCTTTAATTCCTCACCATAATTTCTGTGTGTGGAGTCTTAGACAAACGTCTGGCCTCTTCAGTTTTAAAGACAGGTACAGGAATAAATGCTGTGTAGCCTTCTTGGTTCTTTACACACCGTCACCTTTTCCTCCTGTCCGTTGTTTGGTGTATAATTATGCTTAAAATATCTTTTGGTATTAGTTGCAATGCTTTGCACTATTTGATGCTTATTTTTCAATTTGGCCTTCTCGAGTATTTTTGATTGCCTTAGGCTCCTGTTATAATTTACATAATCCTCCTGTAATCTAGATCCTTGCTACCTTTTAATGCTGTCATTTTACCCTTGATACTGTTTTCCTCGTCCTTTGCTTCTGCACACCAACTTCTGCTCTCATTTCTGGCACATCCAGTACATGTTTTATTAGAATGAGCATAGCTAATAATATCTTTCCTTTACTATACTTTTCCAGACTCTATTAAAGTCACATCAATTTTCCTAAACTCACTCCTTCAAAATATACCTTTGGTAAAGCCCATTATTTTTGCACATATTTTCTTAAGACAATCTAATGAATATTTTGAGTCTACATGCATTTCTCACTTTCTAAATTCTTAGGAGCCTCTGAGGAAATGCTACCTCTTCTTAACAATCCATTTTTATTCAAGAAAAAGTACACTGTGTTACACATTAGACTTTCCTGTTCTCCTCCTTAAAACATGAAATCTAAAATCATGAACCTAAGACAATGCTGGATAAATTTTAAGCCTAGTAAATATAAATAATAGTCAGGGAATAACAGTAAATAGATTACAGAGTTCAGTTATAGTAGGACAATTTGCATACAGCCATTTGAGTCGATTTAACCCCTGTCTTTTGTCTCTGACGTAGATACTTTTTTTAGAGCAAAACAAGTGTGGAACTTTCCCAGTTGGGTCTGAGAGCAGCCTACATTCATTCTGGAATATTTTGCCACAGGTGTTGACTACAAAATATGCAAGAGAGGGGTGAATCTGCTCCTAATTTCTTTTCAAGATCAGACCCAGTTTAGCTGTAGAGCAGATAATTAAAAATACATTTTAGCAAGCAAGAATCGGAGCTCATACAACAAAACTGGCATTTTTGTCACACGTTTACAATTTCCTTTGTGTCTGCAGTTGAGGTCCTGGAAGATCTTAATGAAATTTTTATAGTCAATGTTGGGTCTGGCAGCAGAGAGAAATAACATTTACACTTATATCACCAATGACCTGGACTTTCTTAGAGCCGACTGCACTCTCACGAGATATCCCTGAGCGTATTCAGAAAAAATTGTATCTGAAATCTCAGAAGAGATTATCTTGATGTTATTTGCTCATGTAAAATACCATGAGCATAATCCAAGGAAGGATCATTTTAACCAACATTATGAAATATGATAAGCATCTGAAAACAAGATATCTTATTATGCAAAGCAGCCTTTAAATTAACTGCTTTAGTGTCTTTGCGCAATTTCCTCAACAGTCCTAACACTTTGAGGCAGATCTACCGTTCTGCTCAGTGAAAGTTTTTCAGCACTATTATGTGCATTTTTTTCCTACCTGAAAATGAATCTTTTGGCATAAGGCAAAACAAAAGAAACAACTCCAAAGAGCATACACTAAGCTTGATGTTTTTTGTAGAGAAAAAGGCAGGAGGAGAAGTAGGTACGTCAGTAAGTCTTTGGTGGAATCGTTTGTAGCAGTGACTTCCAAAATAATGAGGTGTCACTGTGCTACTGTTAATATGAGAGAAGGGCAAGCTTTGTGCTCTGTTGGTAGAGAGAAATCAAACTTTCCCTGCCTTCCTATACCTTTTTTACTCTCTACAAAAAAAACCCTGCACTGTCAAATAATTGTTATAATGGAGTATTTTTGTTATTTGTATCTTATCCATCCACTTCTATGAAATAAAAGCATAATCAGTGTTTGTCACCCACTTGCTCATTCCATAATAGCATCTCCGTTTTAAACCATCTACAAGCTGTATTATTTTCCTCAATAGTGGCTTAGATAGCCAATTATTTGATCAGTTTATTCTCAGTAAAATCCAGGATCCCATCTCTGCACAGTCAATTAACACACTTTGCTGTTTACTTGATTTCTTTATCTTTCTTTGGAAAACTTCTTTTAATGGGAATATAAGACTCAACTTTGCGTATCAAGATCTATGCTAACCCATTTCCTGATGTTTCAGGGAAAGGTGCAAGTCTCTCACCACTTCTTTTTTGCTTTAATGGTTTTGGATATATATTTCTAGGGAGTAGTCTTAATATTTACAACAGTATTTGATAATGCTGTTTCTTAAATGGTAAGAGGTATTTTTCTGCGCCATCAATATACACTAAGAAACTATTTTAAAGTAATGGGATATGATATGTTTCAGGTGTCCTTATATCTACAATATCTAAATATATTTTACATCCTCCTAAACTCTTAGACTCAGTATTTTACAAGGAAAGAGCATTCCACAGTTTAATTACACGTTTTGCACAAAATATTTCCATTTAACGGTGCCAAACCGTCTCTTCCCTTTGAGAAGAACCATTCTGGCACAGCTCCCATCCTGAACAATGGGAGTGTCACACTGAGTCCCGAAGTGTTTGAAAATTCTTTTTGTTAGTTTTCATTTACAAAATGTGGCTTCCACCCTTCTTTGTTACGCCCTCCCTAGCTTAATTTATGGAGTGGCCCCTGCTATTGTTTTCACAGTAACAGCAATGTAACCAGTAGTGGTTGTGTTTTACTAGTCCTTACATTCCCCAGGTGGCTTAGAAATCCCAAGGTCCTTGCTCAGAGCCTAGTTTTATTTCTTATTCTACGTTAGCTCACTAGATTAGATCAGGAACGGTCATTCTTGATAGTTATTCATGAGCAGATATCTTGCTGCTGTAGACTGACTTCAAAATAGTTCTTCCTGCTGGAGAGGAACAAATTGTGTATCTAATGTAATAAAAATGTTGCTAAGTGCTAAAGTGGAACTATTTTTTCATGTGTTTTGGAGGTGCTACGAGCTGGAAAGGGTCAAGCTTTTACTAGTCTACTGCAAAACCTCAGTTGGGAGAGTTGAGTGTGTAAGAGGGCAAGTAAGAAGATGGTCTTCCTGTGCAGACAGGAAAAGATAACAGTATAGAGGATTTATTTTATCCTCAGGTATCCCTGTCCTGAGTTCAGCAACAATTTAGTCCAAACAAACTGAATAAACGTACAAATTTTCCGTTCTGACTGCAGGGCATAGGATGGGAGGATGTCCATTTGCATCCATACTGCACTGCATTTCCTTCATCTTCTTGGCTTGTTGCTCTCAAAAAGAACTGCCTTGGCAAGTCATTCTACTACTAAGGCAATACCATGCTGTTGCTAGGCAATCACTTGCACAGTTTTGTGCAATTCTCTGCCTTCTGACGGGTGATGTAACTAGTCTAGATTTGCTGTCTCACTCATATCCCCTTATCTGGACTACTTGTGGCAAGAGGCAAGGAGGATGTGATAACATGGGTGCTAGATTTAGTATTAATTAACCTAATATATCAAGTTTCTTGCTCCAGAAGTGAAATGTAAACAATTTGAAGTATCACAGCATGTGTGTTATGTAAAGCAATTACTAACTTTCAGATACTAAAAAAGAAAAACAGAAATGGGAGGAAAGGAAAAAATAGAGCAAAGAATGAGATAAAGATGTTAAAGTGTTTAAAGAGTCAAATTTTTCTCCATTTATGATGACCTAATTTTTTTCCATGTATGAAGACTATAATGTCCCTATAATTCAGTAATGTTGCACGTCACGCTATGCCACTTGGCCTCAACCTTAGTATATATTCAGCCCAGAGTGTATTATTTACCTTGTGCCACTATTCAAGTTATTACATTTTCCACTGCAATACTAAAAAGTCTAAAGTACAACTTAACTTAGCAAATATTGAGTCAAATTGAAATGATTTCAAAGATTACAGACTTACTGTAGCTGCCGGCAGGTATAATGTGCATGCAGCTCGGTTTAAATATTTATTTGTTGTTGTTGTTTGATTCAAAGGACTATTATCAACTTTGACATTGGATAACCAGAGGGGGTTCCTACCAGCCCAGTCAGATCAGAAGGGCTTCCTAAATAAGATCCGGCACGCAATTAAACCATTTGAAGATATTAGGTAAACTTTCCAGTTGAAGGCCAAGTCTACTCTTTGTGACATGCGAGCATGCCTTTTATAAGTCTCATTTTTTAGTAGGTCAAGAGATCTAAACCTTAAATGAAGCAGGCAGTAGCGGACACAGATTTTCATCACCAGTAGGATCATGACCTTGCAGTGTATATTGAATTTAAGTTTAATACTGTAATGGATGGGACTTGTAATAAAAATCACTAGATGTTTTGTGGATGAGTAATAAAGAATAGATCAGAGCCTGGAACTTCAAGAATCCACAGTACAAATGAATTTCAAACAGTACTGAATTTATACTACCTTTTGGCATACTTTTTTTGTGCTTTGGAAAGCTTACGATAAAATTCAGGCCTTGTCCATTATTTAATTACTCTGCTACGTTTTTTTGGCACTTTCCTAGCAGCTTAATAGGTAGTTTGCATAAAATTCTACCACTGTTAAATATCTGTTTGTACAGCTAGCAACACAGTCGTGTTCCTTCTGTCCTAATGTATCACTTAAATGGAGATAAAATAGTGATTACACTTACTCCTTAGGACCATAGACTTGGATTTACTTTCAGCTGTTGCTGCGTATGTGAGCATTTTGGCAGTCTCAGTTTTTAGAAGACACCAGTACTTGCTGCTGCAGCTACTCTAACTTGAAGCAGAGTTTTATTTTACAGTCTTGTCATTAACCTGCTTATCTTTCACCGTAATAAATATGAACAATCCTGTTATCCTAGCAGGCAAAAGGAAGTAAAGCGTTTGAAGCCTGGAAAAGAGCATTAGCTGCTCTGTGGTGTTTTTCTGTGGCTGTGATCGCAGATGCGGAGTTTCACTCTCTTTAAAAAGCGTGAAGATCAAGAAGCCGGACCCGTGGCATGTGAGCGCTTGTGGCAGGGGACACTTTGCCTTCACCTTTCGCAGAGAAATGAAAGATTGTCTGAGGCTGCCGGGGGTGGGTTAACAGCAGGGTCAGACATACCTGCTTCTATATTTCCTTCCAAAGAAGGATGGCACGGAGCAACCTTTGCTTGGGAGAGCCATGCCGCGTGCTGTAATGACTCCGTGACACCGCTCATTCCGTGGGAAGCGCGGGGTATTTATTTTCCTACATTCTCTAACACTTGCCCCCAGACTGTCCGTAGCAAAGCTTCAGTCCATGGGACTCCTGGTAAAGTCAGGGCGAGATTGGTGATATAAATACCCTTTCAGAGCTTGGTAAAATTAAGAGTTCCAATTACGGAAATTGATACTGGCTATTAGTGACAACAAAGCCTTTAAAAAGTCGTGGGAGAAAGGAAATAGAACAATTACATGGAAATAAAAGATTCTACAGCCTTCAGATTTCACAGATCCCTTAGAGGTTTCGTATCTTGCCAAGTAAATCCCCCTGAGAAAAAGCAAGCTTTCCTAAAAGAGGTACCTTTTAGGAAAGAGATATTCCTTTTCCTAAAGAACCACCTCCCTTACTGTACAGACAGTAACAACTGCTGTTGTTGCTCTTGCTGCTATTTTACTGTGTTCTGTATCGTATTTCACGTCCTCAGTCATGCTAATTGAAGTAGATTGTAATTAACAAGTAGCAATATATTGCATCATAAGCATACCTAATTTTTAAATAGTAACAGCAAGCCTGAGAAGTTAATAACCAGCTTTGGCATGGCGTGAAATCGTGCGGCAGGACATATTCAGTGAGCGCAGTAAGAAAGAGAAAAACGCTGAAGTTTTCTGAGTAAACTTTAGTGTCTCTGCTCTATGAAAAGTTCTCAGTTTATCCTCACTCAGAACAGACATCCTGTGAGTGTATCATGCGGTTCTTTATTTTACTTCTCTCTTCACACCTTCTGTCCATATGCATTTTCAGCTCTTGAAAAATGTCAATATAAAGGTGCAGGGAATTATGTATGTCACATAAATGTTCTTTTCTTTTTTATTCTTCACTTCACTGGGACATTATGATTTATAATGGCAAACTATTCAGTATTATGTCAATTATATATATATTTTATGTATTATAAAATGGTGATATTACTCTTTGGATTGAGGCATAGGACAGACTGACAAAATAAAATACATCTTGCTTGGCAAATACTGGTGAAGAATAGTTGTGTCCTTTTTTTGGTAATTATCAGGACGACTGATGTGCCAGTTAGGAAGCTCTCCTTTCAGCTAATTGCAACCAAAACCAAGCTGTAGACTCCGTGATAAAACTCTAGTCTAGAGTAAGGAAAGATTTGAAGGAGGTAGAAGAAGGTTTCACCTTCTGGGGCAATGTGCTGTGGAAGGAAGAATCAGAGATGTTATCTTGGTGTATTTATCCTGTTGCTGAGACCAGTGCTGCTAGCAATGCAACCATGCACAGTTCTCCTTAGTAATACACTAAGTAATACATGCTTGTGCATGGTGTATCTTAAAAAGAAATTTTCTTGCATTTTGTCTTAAAAGGGAAAGATTGCTGCAAGCAAACGGCACTAGTGGTGTTTCAGAGCACCGCTTACTGCATCAGAAACTTGGTCTGAGAGGTGAAGACCCCTGCAATCTGGATGCAGGAATGCACAATCCCCCCTGGAATCAAGGAGTAACAGAATTCTAATCTGGCTTTGCAGGGAGTAACACTGCAGCTGTCACGTTTTGATGATAATGAATTGGGAGAGCCATTGGTACCATGGTCAGAAAGGGACAATAACAGGAGCCGGCTCTGATGGATGCTGTGTGAAAGGTGGGAAAGGTCTTTGGCCATTAGGGATGACGGATGCTATTGTGGAACCGTATAAATGATGTACTGTGGAAATACATTAGGGCACAGTATGAAACCCCCCCAGAAACCTGAGAAATATATCACCAATCAAATTGATTTTGAAGGTCTTCTGTATCAAGGAGGACTTGATGGGAATCCCTGTCAAGTCTGCACTTGATATACGGTGTTTAAATGCTGCTTGATGTTTTCCTTTCAGAGACATTATCAGTTTGGGAGCAATTCTGTTTTGGCTTTTAGTGAAAAGAACATCTTGTTATTGGTCTGAGGGTCTTTTTAATTGGGAACAAAGGTTGTTTCGGCTTGGTTTGCTTTAGAAGAATAGCTCAGAAGTATTCTGAGAAGCACACACAGCTGACATTTCTGATGGTTCCTGTAAATCATCTCAGCTGTCAACTGCACATGGCAGCTTTTGAAGGGGAATATCAGTCTTCTTTCACAGCGTGACTATTAAAGCCCTGCAGGTGTTGTGTAGAACCTGTCCTGGATTTAGCCTTACACAGCTATCCCATCAGCAGTGCTACCTTGTTGTGTGGATTTAAGATTAGGAGAAAAGAAGTATTTATTCTATTTTGATTTCACTTCTCCATTCATCAGAGGGAGGTGGGACTTCCTTTGCCCACCTAACATGTTTGATACAATCAATAGGACTTCTTTACTTGCCAGATCCACAAGACATCTGTGCTTGGGAAATGCTGCTCAAGAATAACCACCTTCTGAAGTCACTATTGAATTCTGAGGCTGTGCAATATCTTTCAGATTTTTGATACAAGTTTATAAGATGCAGTAGTAATTTTACCTGCGTTTATTCCTGTTCACCTTAGAAGTTCCCCTTCTTGATTTATTATTGGGTTTAGCAGTTAGCCTAGAAACGGTTCAGGTCTAGTATCAAACTTCCAGGAACAGGTATTTATTGACCATCCTCACTGATTTTGATCTTATCATTCATAGTGGGATTTACCCTTGTCTGGGCTGCTATGTTCCATTTTAACGTTTATCCTAGCTGTCTAGGTATTAACACATACATCCTAAGATTGTATGTGTTTCTTTTGGTATATTTGCACTTAATACATTTTTAGCTGTTAAATTTTATTCTATTTGTGGATTTCAACCTTTCTTAGATTTTACTGTGTTTGGGTCACTCTTCATCACAAAGTCATGTGAAGTAGGTGTCTTATTTTCACTCTGTAGCATAATCTGAAGATTTTTGCCCATCTGGAAATCCCATGCAGCATATGAAACTGTATCTTGTGCATATATCAGCATGCACTAGTAAATGAGGTCGAAGTTTGGTACATAAGCTCTAAAATATTTACATTTTCCATAAGAATGGAGTGCATAAAAATCCAGCTCTGGCTTTTATGTTCTTCCTCTGAGGTTACTGTCCTTCTGTCTTCATGCCATTTCACATGCCTTAAAAGTCTTACAGAATGATATCACAGGAGCAATCAAATATTAAATTTAAATGAGTGTAAGGATTTATATCTTCCATTATGGCTCCCGTAATATTTTCATTTTCTGTCCTTTCCAACCGAGTATCATCTTTAAAGATCTATGTTGTAGATGGATTAAGGAATCAGTAAAGACATTGGGGCATAATCTGAGCAAAAGTATATTTCCTGTCTGCTCACTCCATCACAACAGAGGGAAAAGAGAGAGATTCAGATTATGAATCGATGTGGAAATATGATGTGAAAGTTTAAAAAGAGAAAAAATATTACAGCTGGCTGGTTTGGGGAGGAAAGGGATATTTAGAATGCTTTGTCTGGAGAAATCTTTCTTCTGGCCCAAACAGCCCTGCTGTGATTAGCAAGAAGTTTGTTCTTGTATAATGTTCTAGCAGTGTGTTGGTTCTTTTATTTATCAAATGCTTTCAGGCTTCAGTAATGTTTCAAAACACAGATGTGAGGCTGAGAATAATGCATAAATGATGCTTAACTCTTGCTTAATTTTTTTTCTTGATGGCATGAATTATATGATTAGTTTTTCGGTTTATTAACAGTTGTCATTTTTTCCTTTCACATACAGCCTAGGTGAGATCACACCTCTATGAATCAATATAATATAATGACGTTATATATGTATATTAGTATTTTACCATTAGTCTCTAGGGCATAATTAAATCAATTATATTTTACAGAGAGTTTGCATGGATTGTTACAATGATTACAATCTGTTCTGCAGAAAAACTCTGCAAATCACCTTTTTTTTTTTTCATTTCAAGGATAGCTATGGTGTTGAATGGGTAAAATAGTAACAGTGGATCTGATTAACATGATCCAGCCAGTAGTACATGAAATACTACATGGTAAATCTGTAACTAAACCACTGAGCAAATGAATAATCTTTATAGAAGATGTTACCACTGAGATTTTTTTCAAGTCATCTAGCAGAGCCATCCCTGAAATTATGCCTGTAAATGTCAAAGTATTAATATGCACCAGTATTATTTAGAAAACTGTCAACTATTCATTTTGCTCTGTTTTGACTTATTTATATGTATATTAAGTAGACATCAAATTGAGCTTAAACCAAAGGAAAACAAATGCTCTTTTGGATGTCTCTTTCTGAGAACTGTCCAAAAAGGAGGATGGAATTGGAAGTTGTATTCAACTGTGTATTGCAAGTGTATAATGATCTAAACTTAAAAGCATATAAATCTTCACTTGGATGATATGTACTCCAAATGAACTCTCTAAATATTCCTCCTAGCAATTTTTTTATAAATCAGATGTAATTTATGCTAACATTGATGTGATGAACAACAGCCCCTATATCTCTTTCCAAATAATACTCGCCTACAGCTTTTTTCAGAGTCCCCAAACTCATAGAAGACATGAGAAAAATGATCTTAGTGGTGATTTTTTTGCCCCATTTTGAATCATTTTCCTAATCCATTGTATTATATGCTGAGCAACATGCCCAAGCTAGTTTAATTGAGGTAATATATTGTGTTGACTAGTACCAGATAAAAGCCTTTCTGGTTCATGCTACCATCTTTTATGGCAAATAGCATAACCTAAAATACAGACATAGGATTTTTTTTTGGTCCAATGTTCTACTTGCACATTGATACAGTCCATACAAATGTGAGAAATATATTATCCACAACATATTTAATGATTATCTTAATATCACAAGCTTTTGTATTTTTTTCAGCTTATGGAAACATGGTCAAACCACAAATAAAGAAGAGGTAGCCACTAGTAAGTTCTTTTTTGCACACTAGTTGTAGCTTTAGGGTAATGAGAAAAAGTGAGGGCAAAATCTGGACCAGGTAGGCAGTCTATTGGCAGAGAAGTTTTAGGGCATCAGATTTTCTTATGGCATTTATAATTTTTTAGTGGGTTGACCATTGTATCTATCAAACAAGTGCTTTGTTTTCAGAAACTTCTAAACTCAGCTGAGAATCTGTCCATCTCAGATGCTCAGCACTAAGTATTTTACTCCCTCGGGTGCTCTAATACTAGTTACAGAAGGAGCATTGCTGATGAGTGCATCCATATTTATATGCATTTGAGTTACACAGTGTTTTTTTAAACCTAATGCATAAAAGAACAGACACGGGAGATGTAATGCGGACTTTAAATTGCAAAGCAAAATTCTGTAGACCACAGGAGCCCAAGAAGACCCAGTAAAGAGGCATTTTCACTGGAATTTTATAAAACTGAGGAGACCAATTGATGAAGTATCAGGGACAGAGGTTTTCAGTAAGAAACTGCTTGGCTGTTTCTTGTAGAAGAGACAGAAGCATTCTCTTCTACATGAAGCAGAGAATAGGTCCTGCCCTCATCTTGTGGCATCCTGAACAGTTCAGACATCAGCCAGACAGGGTATGTTGGGAGATGAACAGCAGAAAAAGAAAGGACAAGTATTTCTGTGGAATGGAAAGGGGTTGAGAGGCTGGAATAGAATACATTTCACTGGGAAATGCTTACTATGAAATTATACTTAGGAATCACCTCTTTTGCTTGGATGACAATTTGTCTTGACAAGCTCCTTTAAAGCAAGCGCACAAAACCCACAAGGGAACTGAACTGATAAGAAAGGATGTTATATGTGAGCACAGGTAGCTATTGCTTAATCTAGAGTGTTCAGTCTATATTATTATTCTCTCAAAACCTTTTTATTTTCCTCTTTCACTGATTATAAGAAATATCATCAGGATCCTGAAAGAATGGGGCTCTAACTGAAGAGATTGAGCAGTGAACACTAGATGATTTGGCTTTACATCCTGGCACAGTAGCAATGTTTTCTTCAACAGCAGTTCAGCTGATCATTTATGTCTGTAAGACATCATAAAACATAATCAGGATTTTATAGAATGCTGGAATTTCAATGCGATCCAGAGTGAATGAAAAGTCTGTCTGAGACATCGTGCTCACTTTTCCATTTGGACCAACTGTTTCTTTTCAACTTCTCACAACACAAAACCACGTTACATAGACTTATCTCTGTTAGCAATTACATGCTTTCTCTTTGTTTAACGTGAAATGAAAGGGCTAGTGAAAATGTTTGGCATAGACATGGAGCTGCCAACTTGAAAGGTTAAAAAGCAGGAGCTGTAAGCAATGAGGTTTAGTTATTTCCCTTAGGATAATTCCATTCACCGCACTGACAGGACAGAGCTGCTGATGTTCGGGCTAAATATTAATGTGCTCCCATTAATTCTTGTCATACATCCCTGTGATACTCTACTCTTGCGTGCCTATACCTTTCTAATGTGTACACTCTTTCTCTTTTCTGCTCTTATGACTTTATTCCTTCACTGATCAAAATACTTGACCTTCTGTTCTGGAGACACTGTCTTTTGGACAGTCTATTTGCAAAACCAAGTGTTTTCAAAGCTACTTCTAGAACAATTATTGTCTGACAGTTGGCAAATGCAAACACACAACAACGCTCCACCAATTCTCCAAAGAGTGAATGGAATTTAAGAAAGTAAGGAAATGGATTAAAGATTATAGAAACAGGTAGAAAACCTCCTCTTTTACCTTCCTTCTTGAATAAAATACAATGATGTACTTCTCTTAGGTATAGCTTAATTTTCCTGATTCAAAAATGTTTTTTGGAATAATCGTGACAAGCATGAATCCTTGACTATTTACCAGGCATTTTCATTATGAAGTATGCCCTTCCAAGTTCTATATTTGTAAAAACTCATGTCATAAAGAAGACTATCTGTGGATGTCTGCACTTGCGTGAGTCAGTAAATTGTTTATTTTCTCAGTGGGAGTTCACTCAGGACATTGAGGAGCTATTTCCTCCTAATTAGTTCCCCAGATTCCTCTTATAAAGAAGAAACCTTAGGCTTCAAGGAGTCTGTTTGGGTCATTATTTTCTTGATAAATGTACTCGCCACCACTCCAGATTTCCCAGAAGGGACGCTGCAGGGTAGAAGAATGTTGTGTTGCACGTTATGTCCCATGATTGGTTCAAATTACTCAATTTAGCCAGTATTTTCAAAAAACAATCCTAAATCATCAGTCAGCCACATCCTAATTTCAGTGCTGATGCCAGACAGTCATTTTTCCTCAGAGCATCCCTGAACTAGCTCTCCTCAGCTTCTTTCACCCTTTGATGAACTGGATGGCTGGAGGGACTGGTGCTGAGACTGGAGACGTTTCATTGGCGATGTTGTTAGTTGTCTCCACTGTGGGTAGCTTTGTATGGCAGAGGAGGGCAATACTCATTTTATACATACTAGAAAGACTATCTATAAAGGGCTGTATGTATAAAGAGGGATTGACTTTTAAAATTTACCAGCATACTTTGCTGGTAAAAGCCAAGCATCCATGCAAGATGTCTTGTGTGGGGGTAGTCTTTGATGGGAACTCGCAATTAAACCTAAGTGCAGAAAAAGGATCTCATTTATATATTGTCTCCTGCTAAGGAGACAAGCAGAATTGTTTTAGTTTCTACATCAACAAATACTTCTTCAAAAATATATCATTCTAACACAAAGTTTAGCATCACCCTGTGTAAACGTGTTCATTTTTACCCTCCTACAAATCCTTTCATACTGTATGTCTTGTGGTTATCACGTCTTCGATAACTGTTCATCTCCGTGGGTCAGTATTGTGAACAGAGCTTGGCATTTTTGTTTATTGTAAAGGTCCTTATTCCGTCTAACTGAGTTTTAGGCTGCTCAAACCAGCGGGACTGAGCTAAATTCCGCACCTAAATTGCACCTAAATACCTGTGTACCTGGTGGGTGTCAGTGAAACGTGGGCAGTTGGGTAACCTGGGTCCTACGAGTTAAGCAAAATGACAGATGTAGTTTTGTAACACTGGTCCAAAGCAGGTGTATTGAAATGCTGACTGCAGATATAATCATATTTACCTCCATGCCAGCCGTACAGCAAAATATTTACAAAACAAATGGTTGTCAAGTGCCGCGGAGCTGATTTTACAGCGGCAGTGCTCGTCACGTGCTCCCGCCACCCGGACTGCTTAACCCGCAGGTGGTTGTGGAAGGAAGCGAGTATCCCCTGGAGACAACTCATCCTTTTACCAGGGCTGCTGCGGCATCTATGTTGCAAACAAATGCCTGCTTTAGTACCAAAGGCCCCCTTTAATTTGCATCATTTTTAAAAGTTAATATTCCCAAAGGAATAATAAGGTCTCCAAATGCTTCTTTCCTCAAGAATCATTTTTGCGTTTATTTGGGTTTATTATTTTTGGACATTTGCTTGACTAAAGCCTGATAAAGACCTGCAAATAGAATAGAAATGTATCTTGCCATTGATAGAAAATGCACCTTTCTTTCTTCTGTGATTGTAGATTGTAAAAAAAAAATAAGCTTACAGACATGCCTTATATGCCTGCAATCATTAGATACGTGACCTTGCAAGCCTTTCTTGCAAAGTCTCTGAACTATATATGTGCAACACAAAGCCAGCATGATTGCAAATACTGATGTTTTAGAATAAAAAAAAAGGGAGCTGTGAAAAAACAGACACAAAGCAATTTGTACTTATTATTAAGTATTGAATTGCAACCACGGTATAGCATTAGATGCCTTGTTATATTTTTCCTCCTCTAGAAACAAACTAAAAAGGCAGCAGTGCCCAACTCCAGCACGTAGGAAATGCAGCCTCACTGACTGCACCCTCTACTGGCTCATGCACAGATGGTTTTGACTTTCACCATAGGAGAAATCCTAGAATAATAACATTTGCCAGCAAAAATGTTACGGTGTCACTATGAACAGTTAAAGGAAATGCTGGTGTCCAGATAAAGGAAGTGAAAGGTGTGGGAAATAGAAAATTAATAAATTTTTTAATCTTCCTGGGGAGACTACATGTAGAGAGAAGCTGAGGTTTGCTGCGCGTGAAGCAGAGCTGCTCTTGTGCATGCCAGGCATGCGGTTCATTACACTCTGCAAATGCCAGGCGTGGGTGCAAGTTGGTATTCGGCAATCCAAACTTTCTAGGAAGCTGAAAATTAAAATTTGCGGTCATGTCTTCCTGGGGGTGGGATGCAGTTTAGCATTGGGTAGGTTATTACAAAGCATTAGATCAAATTTCACTTTAAGATGTTTCTAGACGATTTTGTTTAAAGAACAATTAAAACTTGAAAGTCCACGCAGTGTGTGTACTGTAACATGGTGTAGCATACAAAGGCTACATTTTCTCCTCGGTTATGACATCCATTAAACAACAGGCTCCTCGGATGCCATAGTTCTTTTCTTTCTTTCTCTTACTCCTTTTTCTCCTCCTTTTCTGGGATGTAATTAGTGTTCAGTGCAGGATGAGGTTTTAAAGACAGAAATTTCCTTTTGCGGAGCAGAAAGTGGAATGTTCAGGCTAGTTCCCTTTCCTCACAACTTCATGCCTTGATTCTGATGCGGATAGGCTATTTTTCACAGTAATCAGACTGCCTAAAAGGATGGCAGGAAAGATGTCCTGAGGTTGTGGTCTGTCTCCAGTCTACAATTACAAGTAATTGTAATTTTATTTCCAGAATTTTATTTCCATGCCCTCCTATTACCTGTTAGAAAATACCTGCCCTTTAGGTCCTTAGTTTAGGACCTCTGTAGGTCTCTGCTTTGGAAGTTCTTGGCAAATTTTCTTCTCTTTGCTTTTTCTGTATGTTCTTGCCTACACGTTTCTGTTGGAGAAAGCGTGATTTGTTGTTGCACAGCGTATCAGATTTCCAGAAGTGAGGAGCTTCAAACAGTAGGAAGATAAGCAGGGGGATGTATTACTGCTTGAATGAGGGTATTTCTATTACGATACTGTCTCTGAGATTTCCGATCGCCCGTGAGGCTGATCCTGCAGAATGCAGGACTATTTCTTTTATCAGGTGGGGTTAATTCATTATTCCCTAAGAGGGATGAGCGGAGAGCGTCACAAACTCGTCGTGTTGGCTCATCTGCCAATGCTGCGGCTCCCGCACAAGCCTCCTCAGAGGCTGCTCTCTTTGAGAGGCCTCTCGGAGCCCCGTTAAACCCTGCACCTGCGGGGACGGATCCTGCCCGCGCCAAGCAGCTGGGCCTGGCAGAGCCTCCCGGCCTCCCTTCCTCCTTCTCCAGGGCGATCTCTGCCCTGACGAGGGGGAAAGACGGACGACAGAGAGAAAAACTGCCTGCCCGAGGCCTCCCACAAATCTCGGGCGATGCCAGACCGGGAATCTGCCCTGCACTCCCGGTGCGGCACCCAGGTGCGCGGCGGCGCCAGCCTCCTCCGGATGCAGCTCACACGAAGCAGGTTGAACGTGGTTCGCTGCCTTCTAAGAGCGTTTTCAATTTGCATTTTTTGCAGCTATTTTTCGGTCGTCAGGAATTAACTGGGACACCGTGAGTTTTAATTAACGGGATCAGGTTATTTGGTGCATTTAAACCTCTCTCTTTTTTTTTAAGAAATATCTCACAATGTTTGACTCTCTTGGCTAGTAGCCATAATGACAGCCAGGCTAATTATATCGGTCACTGAGTTATCAGTGCAATTGTAACTGGAGGCAAGCAGACTCCAATCAAGCACGAGAAACTGCAAGTAAAATAATGATATATTTCACAATCATCTTATTACTGACTCATTTAAATAAGGATCTAAAATGTTTTATCAGTGCTGAGAGAGCATCAAGATTTCAACAAGTCTTAATTTACAGAACTTGAAGCTTTTCTGGCTTATAGCAATTGGTTTGTGAAGAAGTAAGATACTTCTCTGTAAATGCTGCAGAAAATATATATATATATTATTTTTACTTGTAAGTGCTAATAGTCCATCCTACCTTTTTTGCTTTTTGCTGAGGTCAGCTATTAGGAAATAATTCTAAATTCTAGATTCTAAATTCTCTGATAAGGCTCTTCATCTCACTGTACTAGAGATGAAGTTGATCCCTAGTTCCCTGTCATTTAGTTGCGGGACCAGAAAGAGTAAAAAATGTGTGTAATACTTAGGAATGTAGCGTAAAAACTGCATGTATTCCTTTAGGAAATGTCCCAGCACGCTTTAGAATTCAAATAAGCAGCGGTGAAAAGTGTTTGTATCCTTTTCAACTATAGATTTAAACTAATGTAATTGAAAAACTAGAAGTAGGTTGGCTTCCACATAACAGGGCCAGAAAATTGTTTACATAAATGATTTTCATAATCAAAAAAGAGCTTTTAGCCCCATCCTTTCCTCTACTTGGTCACTGCACAACAAGGTATTAATAGATTCAGTCTCCAAAGAGTAGCTGAAATTTTGGAAAGGGACAGAGTCATAAAACTCCTCTAGACTAAGAGTATTTGCAGTCCTATAAACAAGGAAATGGATTTTATAATTAATTCAGAATTCCCTGGCAAGCACGGGAGAAACATGCAGTGTGTTGTAATCTACTGATTAAGTTCCAGGAAGAGCATTGGCAATGGCTTTCGTTATCAATATTAGTCCTTCAACAGCACCCAGGAGAACCTGAAATTCTGAATCCCACAACAGACACGGGTGGAAAAGCCCAGCGCTCCTCTGTAGATCTGGTAGAGACAAGGCAGTATTTTCAGAGGACCGAGGCTGTAGGAATGGGGATCTGTGTTATCTTTGTGTCCTGTTTGTTTCCTCTTCTTGTGTCCTCAGGAGTTGTTTTAGAAACTTGGTACTCTAAAGGAAATTGCCAGAGTAAAGTATGGCTGCACGGGCCATCTGAAACCTTCCAGCAAAGCTTTTAATCCAGTAGGATTCAACCTCACCAAATGCTTTGCCATCTATCAGGCCACTGGTCATGGCTGTTAATTAAATGAGAATGCAAAATAAATGCACAGTGCAGAGAGACAACACGGCCAATTAAATATTCCAGTGCAAGGTGTTAATGATAAAAAGCTAATGTCACCGAGGACAGTCGGCCGACTGATGTCAGAATACAAATCCCAGCAGGTGACACGATGTGTGATGGCCCCGCAGGCGCGCGGGGAAGGAAGGGCTGACCCTGACCGCTGGATTTATGAACTGCAGCGGGGGAAGGAGGAAGGGAGTCAGGGCCACGAGCAGGCACTGGGGGATATTTATTTTTTTCTGGAGGAGACAGAATGCAGTTGAGGTTGTTGCTCCTGGATGCTCTGCATCCTACTTGCTTGATGGTGATATTTTCCCTGATGTTCCTGAAAGGACTATTCCAGAGTGACAGTTTTTTGGGGGGTTTTGTTGCTGTTGTACAAGTAAAGTGTCATAATTACAAACTCTGCCTGCTTGGTTATTAAAGAAGAGTTTTCAAGAAAATAAAACATAAGCAAGTAATAACGAGTCCTTGAAAATGACTGAAGGACCATCTAGAGCTATCGTGAAGAGTCTTCAATGACTAAGCTGGAAGAATGGACTGCATTGTTAAGTGACTCTTTTCTTGATGAGGTTGAACTAAATTAATGGCAATAGCTAAGCAGTTGTGGCTAACTAAAGCATATTATAGATAGGCATTATAGTTCCATTAAAGATCTGGCAATTGTGGGCAACCTAGAGAATATAATTGGTCAGAGGTGAGTAACCTTAAACAATTTTGATGAAATCACAGAAAATATTTAATGAAGTTAGTTGCAAGAAACACTTTAATGAGCTATCTTGAGACAAGCAAATTAATATTTAGACTCATATATATATATAATTTTTCACACATTTCTACCTATTAGGAAAGTTATTTTTTTTTCTTGAAAAATACAATCTGAACAAATCTATATTTAAAATAAAATGCGATGAGTATCTTAAGTTACATCTCTCAATATTTCAGTGAGATATTTTGCATTAAACCTGTGTCAGAAAAAAAAAAAAAAAAAAAAAAACTTCAGGGGTATATTTTATAGGGCCCACAAGTGTGTGAGCTTGGTTTGCTAGTTGGTAGTTTTTAGTTTTTCAAGGTACATTATGCTCTCTTTAGAAGTTAGGTGCTTGATGGGTGTTGTACGAAGTGCTCTTGAACCTGACAGACTGGAGCAGAGAATGGAGAAAGGGTTAAATTTCAGTATATTGAAAGACACTGGACCTTGAAATTTCCGTGGATTCTCAGTTCATGGAAATCTTTCTATTTCTCATTCCATTGCAAAAAAAAAAAAAAAAAAGGGGCATCTCAGCCAGGACTCAGTAAACCAATCATCCTTTTAACTAACATTTCTTAAGTTTTAATAAAAACTAAGCTCACTAGCAGGCAGCACATTAAAACATATTTAGTAAAGCCGATTGACTACAAATTCTTCCCTTTCTCTCTCAAATGAGTCCAAACACTCTTAAACATATATATATATATATATATATATATATATATATATTCTTACAGATGCATAAATGAATGCATGAATAGGCCGCTTTGGTGTTCTGGATGCTCACTGAAATAGCAGCTGTATTCTGGTGTCTGGATCCTTCTTGGATCCACTGATGGGATGTTCACTTTATGCTCTGGGGAACATAGGGAAGGGATGTACAACCTTCTCCAAGCAAAGAGGGGACAGTTTCCCACAGCTCCCCTTGGCTTGCCAAATGAAAATAAGGATGTATTTATTTAATGTCAACATTATTTCTTAAATCTCAGTGCTATCCAGCTATGATCCAGCTCTTAATGTAGACAGGCAGTGGTAGAGTAACTCCCTGGCTACTGCCTGCTTGGGTGGCAGATTTTAGGCATTGGGTTGTTCCTTGGCTGGAGACATGATTCATATCATAGATGACCTGTGTTTGCAGATCCTCCTTCTGGGTTGGAAACCTTGCTCCTTCCCTTGAGGACACACCAGCTTGCACAGGCTGGCTCAGCAGAAAATACGCTCTGCTCTTTGGTTATTTTTTCCACTCATTTTTGAGTGTCTTATGCTTTCAGCAGCAGTGGAAGAGTTAAATTTCAGCATATAGGACATTGTCCATACACTGGACTTTGAAAATTAATCCCGGAATATTGTGTTTATTGATAGTAACCAGATAAATGTGGTAAGGAATGGAACAACATGCCCAGAATGGAATTACTGTGGACCTTGCCTGAGGATCCGTGCTGGGAATCACGTGTGCGTTTGCTGTGCTTGATTAGTGCACGTGTTTTAAGATGAGGTAGATGCGAATGCAATGAAACGAGTCTCAACTCAGACGTAGAGAGGTGTTTCCTGCAACAACGTGGGATGTCAGCGAGTGGCTGAACTCCTGATGCCCGTAACCTTCTGCTGCGGTTTTGGGGCCGCTCTCCAAAGCGAGCGGGGCCTTTCCGAATTCCAAGGGCTCTTCCCCTTTGACTTCCAGCTGAGCCTCCTGTGGTCTCCCCACGTACCCTGGAGCATCACCTTCCTCCTCCGCCGGGCTCCTCGAAGATGTGAAGGCCGCTACTCGCAGAGTAGCAGAGAATATCGCTTTTTTATTTTATTTTATTTGTCCTCAGTCAAAAGCAGAAAGTAGGCAGGAAAAAAAAAAAGAAAAAAGAAAGAAAGGGGGGAAAGAAAGAGAAAAGGGGTCAGTCCGATGCTCCCCTTGCCCCCTGCCATGTGCAGACCGAGCAGGGCAGGAGCT
>JAWLRI010000640.1:7020356-7069175 GCA_034781795.1 Crypturellus tataupa
CGGGCAGCCCCGAGCTGCGGCGCCTCGTGCGGGGCTCCTTGCGCGGGGTCTGTTTCCCTCAGACCGCTCCTTCCCTGCGTGTTGAGTAGTTCCTCATCCCCCCCCTTTTTTTTTCTTTCTTTCCTGGCGGTTGCACTAGAGCCTCATCTTTACGCGCTGAAGGAAAATCAATTTTCAGCAGGTTTAATTAAAATTAATCAGGCAAATTACTTAATATTAATTGACTTATAATTAAAGGCAGAAAGTTACCTTGGAATCGGGAGGAAGGGTATCATCTCAAATCATTTTTAAGGATGCCTGTGATTCCCGAGCAATTACATTAAAATAATTGTTTAAATAAAACAAAACAGAGCTTGATTAAAGTGTGGCGTTATTGCTGCTGCAGGTAGCACGCTCTGGACAAGCCATTTTCTGCACTAAATTTCTTCATCTTTCAAAGCAGAATCTTTTTAGTTAGACCCTGGTTTTGTCTTCTGAAAGGCTACTTGGTTTCAGCTTTAGCAACTATGGCGTGAAAAAAATCCGCCAGTATAAAATGGAAATGCATCTTAGAGATGTTATAAATATCAAAGCAAATGTTTTCAGCACATTTAGATGTTCTGAGAATTTGATTTTTTTTTTTAACAGAATAAGTGTAAAAATATTTTAGCAAATATTTTTTCCAGCACTGCTTTGCACTGAGACAATATTTGCATATACTGGTAAATTCACAGAGAAGTCATATTTGAAAACATCTATTTGCGACCATGCTGAAAACAACTTTTTTTTTTTTCCCTGGGTCCCTGAACACCTGTTTTGTCTTTTTGATTCTTTGCTTTTATTTATTTATTTATTTTTTCAGTAGCAGCGTTCCTGATGCACCTACAGATGATAGTCTTGCTCCCTCCAGTAATAATAATAATAATGAGGTTAGAGAACTTTTTCCCTACTTCTTGTTTTTCCCTTCTGGGCTGGCTTAATGGAAGCCCAGGGCCCTTCTGCAGCGGCAGGTGCTTCCCTGGGGGTAGCAGGCAGGTGCGAGACCCCCGTGCGGTCCCAGTGAGCGCTCGGAGCCGAGGAGATCCTCAGGGCCGCGAGTTTCGGAGATGCTGCTTCCCGTGGGCTGCCCGGGCCCTGCGCAGGCTCTGGGGCTGCCGCTTTTGCATCCTTAGGATTTGTGTTGCGGATCGGGCGCCGCAAGCGGCGGGGCCTTGTTTGGAAACCCCGGCCGGGCCGTTCGCGCGTGGGTGCCGGCGTGACGCAGGGCTGAAGGCGGCCGCTTCCCGGTGACTTTGGGCGCGTTTCGCACGGCGGTGCTGCCCGGGGAGCTCGGCAGTGAATAATCCGGGCAAGGGAGCTGCCCATGAGGAAATGCCCTTTGCGCTGCCTTTCCCGTGCGGATGGTGTGCGGCTGGGGGAGGAGGAATGAGGCTGCTCGCCCTGCGTGTGCCGGGAAGCAGCCTTGGAGCCTTGTGCTCCATGAGCAGCCGAGTGCCGGGAGCATCAGGGGCCGCACGGGCTGCAGAGGGCACCAAGTTGTGCAGAAGTGGGTGCAAGAGCGGGCCTGGCTGTCCTACCCATACAGCAGGTTAAGAAAGACGGTCCTCGCTGTTGCTAATTAAACATCCTTAATAGAATGGGCTTGCTCGGGAATATCTGGCTGGAGGTGGAGCAGTCTGCTGAGGAGGGTTATTTAAAGACTGCGTGAGAGCTGGAGGCAGCTGAAGTGATGTGCAAATGAATGGAGGGCTTAAGCGTGGTAATGGTGGTGGTTTTATTTTCTATCAGTTTGCATATTTAATGCCCACTGACATGCACACGAGCACACACCATTATGCTGCTCAAGTGGGGTCTTGGGAAAAGAGGGAAGAAAAGCAGCAGCTCAGTATGGCCTCAGTTTGTAATGGGCTGGCATGTCTTTATTAAAAGCAAATATACATTCCTTCCTAATAGAGATGTAGAGCTGTACCACAGACCCTTGGGCTAGCTTTGAATTATTTGTTTGATGTTGTATTTATTATGTTTTTAATCACATGAAAAAAGAAGCTTTTTAAAAATTAAATAGTGAAAAAAAGGAGGAGGGAAAAGAAAACAGGCACTCTTTGAAAGCAGATAATGCGGAGATAACACTTTGCCAGGGATTCAGTGGAAACCTTTGCAGGACATATTTTTTCTAATAAAAGATGGGCAGTAATAAATCTGATCCAGTAAACAGTGCCATTTCTGATTAGTCACAGATATCCATCCACGGCAAGCACAGCAGGTAATGATAAAAAATAGATCCTGACTGGTGAATAAATGCTATTATAAAGCTTATTTCCAGTATCATAGCCCCGTTTCTGTATTCTGGAGGAAACATGTGCATTTTGAGTGGGATTCCTGCTACTACACTGTTGCAGAAGGGTTTATGTGGAAGGGAGGGATTAAGGGCTAGGGAAGCAGGAGGCGATGGGCAAGTTCACCCAGCAGTGCCTGTTGACAGCAGCTCCTGTAGTCTTGATGACAAACAGTGATGTTGGATTCCCCAGAACGGCTACTGAACTCTCAAAGTTACAAGGAGGAATCGTGTGCACTGCTAAGTGACTCAGCTCCGCATTCCCACCTGCCTCGGAAGACCCCACGTGTTTTCCAGCTGACTTTGCTTTCATTATTATTCATTGCTAGCTAATGGTGGGTGGTTGAGTATTATTCAAGGATAAAAAGAGACTTGCAGGCTACTTAGTGCCATAATCACATTTTTTTCTGTGTGCTCAAACATGCTACTTTTCCCTTTCATTTTTATATATACACATATATATTTTAAAAAATGATATAAAGGGGCAGCATTTGCGTCAAAACATGAGACCATTTGGCTGACATAAATGCAGTTATGGAGACCAGGCCATGCAAAGGCCTGGGCTGCATGCATTTGTCTAAAGCATTTTCCCCTTGCTGGGGGCTAATAAAGACGAGGCCATTAAAAAGAAAGAGGCTGGAGTTCCCTTTTTCTCCATTAGGCGATTTCTTCTGTTTTGTCCTCTGACATTTTCTGTACAATCTGCTCCAGAGCTGCCTTTGGGTAGTCGCTTACTTGGTTTCCATTGATGCTTGGCTAGGTCTTTTGCAGGACATGAAGGGAGAAAGTGCTGCTCTCGAATTAGCTACACGTGATTGTGGAATCATAAAAAACGATCAAGGATACTTTAAAAATATTATATTTCAAGTGACTCATATCCCTTTAACCAAGCAGAGAGTTAAATGGGCAATTTAAAAATACATTTTCTAAAGCTACTCCGTCACGTCCTGCCTAGAGATGCCATTAGCCCACTTGTTGAGCTGATTCTAGCGATTTAATGAGAATACATTTGTGTTGTATTTTGTACTTTTGTTTAATGCCATCTTCTCTAAAGCTTTCTGCTTCAATATCTGAACTTAAAAGCATTCCTTGTAGATAACTTTAACTCCTCCTTTCCCAACTTCCCCCTCCAGTTTCCAAAAAAGAAAGAACCCCCAAACCCTGAAAGTGGAAACGTGTTTTGTATGCAAATAATATTAGAAATATTAATGAGAAAACAACAGCTCATTGAGAAGAAGCTTTACTAGGTGGATACAGTGAATATTTTTAGTTCTTCAAACCAGAAGAGAACAGGCGTTGCAGGATGGACCTTCTCTTTCTTCCGATGGATTCACAAAGATAAGTTACTTCTGTACTACTGGAACAGTTGTCATGAGACACATTAGGAGAACACTTCCTATTGCTGGAATTGAGGCCAGTGTGACCAGGATATAATCACGGGATCGCCAGGACTCTCTGCTGTAGCTCCAATAAGTATCTTCCTCACAGACAGTGATGGGAAAAGAAAATTGGACGTGGAGCTGAGTAATAGAAGCTAGACATGAAGTCAGATGGAAAGAGGAAATCTTTGCAGACGTTTAATGGTGTTATATTCTAAGCTTTAGGGAAATTTTATTTGATTTTTTTTTTACAACAGTAAATATAGGCCATGCTATATCTTGTTTCTATTTCATGTGAGAGAAAAATTTCCCATCCACGGCGCAACACTTTACTGCTACCATTACTGCAGACTTTATAGATCAGAGATGTGTCAGCATGTTAGCTTTAGCTGTAATGCTTTTTTTGTGTGAAACCTTATGGGCCTTGCAGCCGCTTCCTCATACTGACACTCATAAAACGTTCAAGTTCTCATATTTATTATTTAATTTGCTCCCTATATAAAGCAACCAAGCACTTCAATACATGAATGTGAAGCCAAAACTGACAGGCAGGCATGAATGGGCCTAATGAGTTTTAATAATGCACATACTAGAAACTGCTAAAGGAAGTTTAATTAAGAAAACCAAGTTAAGCATGAAATTCATTTTGGAAGAAATACAAGTGAAATCACAGCGATAGAAACTCGGCATCACCGGAAACGGCAGCACAAGGGGCAGCTCCGTAGACTTCCAACGCCGCTCCGCGTTCTGCACGCAGGGCAACACCATTCCGGGGCACTTCTGAACTTGAGCTAGAAGCGTCAGGCTTGTGATTAAGAAATTATATTTATACCTCCGTATTTTTCATAATGAGCTGGAATTTGATCTCAATTATGCTGATGCAGTTGAGAGCAGAAGCTGATCTAGTAAGATAAACACTTCCTCTTTTCTTGTGCCATGTGGAAATTGGCTGCATTTTTTCCTAGTTCATCAAATTGAAGAGCTAGGTATTGATCTAACTTTACAACAAGGTTTTGCCTGCTTTGGAAGTGTTATTGTATGGTATCCAGCTAGCAGTATGATCCACGGACAGGATCTGAGCTCACTGAGGCGTTTGTGTTCTCAGAGTAATCTCTCAAGAAATGGTAATAATTGTATTTTAGCTTTGTATCTTCAATGCCGAGTGCTCATGAATAGGAAAATCACACCCTGGTATCTTATGATCCAATACAAAAGCTTGGGTTCTGTGATGAACTAATGTTAAAGGTAATATTGTCATGGACAGATAGCATGATACTGTATCAAAGGCAGTGAACAAGGCCCAATTTACATGTCCTACAAGGCATGAGAACCAGTGAACCAAGGGTTGGCCACAAATGCGTATCAGGTAAAGAACTCCTTTACTTAGTATTTTTTCACCTACTAAAGACATTGAAGGAAAACCTCATCTCAGTAGTTTCTGTGTGAATTCTGGTTTACTCTGATCAGGTGGGAAGCAGGTGAATCCTTCACAAAGTGTTAATAGGGGAAAGTTAATTTCCTGTATGCAATACGCAGATTGCAGTATTGAGGATCTCAGATGAGTAGCACTTGGGATACTTCTTTTCTATAGCTTGACTTGTGATGAACAGGAGGTCAGTTCAAAAAAATCTTTGTGTCCTGAAACACAGTGCTATGGTCAACAGAACGGCCACCTGATTGTGTAGCGGAACAGCTCCAGTCCTCAAAAGCGAATATAATGTGTGGTCCATTTAAGAGTTAACCATAAGCTGCTAAAAGGAATAAAGGTTCACTTCAGTGCCCATTATATTCCAAGCCAGTGCATCTGTCATTTTTAATTTAAATCTGTATTACTTAGCTGTCTAAAACTTTACACATAAGTGACAGAGTTACCCATTCTTTCTGTTATGGGTAAAATCACCATTTCGTTACCTACTTACTGTGCAAAATGTCAGACAGCTATAGCCCACATTAAAAAACTGCAGCCAATGTTCTGGTAATACAAACAATTTCTTAAGAACTATTTTAAGAAAATGATTTATTGATATGCATAAATGGAAGATAATAAGACTTAAGTGACCCACCTCTTGTCATAGATTTAATTTGTGTCTAATTCAAAAACAGCTTAATAGAAAATTATGATCAGAAGTCATGGTATTTTGGCAAACTAAGTTGCAGAAATTATTTAAAGGGATCTTTTGATCATGAAAATACCAATTAATAATGAGTTAGCGCTAGTGAATATGCCCACTAATGGGGAAGAACAAAAATATAGCGAGGCTGAAAAATGCATGACTATTTAAATGAGTCTTATATCATCCACTCAATTTAATTTAACTTCCCATTAATAAGTGTTTCACAGTGTTAGATAGATAATTTATATTTATATATAGATGTATATGTACATGTGTGTTTATTTTACTAATTTGTAAGGCTTTATTTACAAAACATAATATTAGATAGAGGCGAATGTGAGAACTGCATTGAGAAATGAGAGCCTTTGATCTGTGAGTGATATAATTACACAGCTTGGAGCGTTTGGAAATCCAGCCCACTGGGGCTGTGTGCTGACCTGTGCAGCAAAACGCTTGTAATCCCCTACTAATGTTGGGTGGCACCGTGACCCCGCCAAAACGCTACCTGACTCGTGCTATAATAGTGTCTTCTACCTGTGTCAGCAGAAAGTCTCAGGAAGGGCTGTGCGTCCCAATCGGTTTGGATTCGCAGCAGCTTTCGGAAGCTTTCAGCCCGTAGCTGCTGTCAGGTTGAGGGAGAATGGCATGGAGAAGCTCGCCCTGCTTTGTCAGACCCGCACCTCTCTCAGGTTTATGTTTTCAGGATCGCAGGCGCTCCTTACTGCTTCAGACACCTGCTTTTAAAACACAAATAATTCATTTCTTAAACATATATCTGTCCCGTAGAGTCACCAGTTATTTATGGACATACGCAAGAGCAGATCCGCTTCAAAATCCTTACTACTGCATGGAAAATATTATGTATTTGATAGAAAACATCCCTTTGCTAACTTTGCACGTGAAAGAAGAGATTGGAAATTCCAGGAGAATCTCTTTTAAGATTAGTCTGATGACATCCACAGTCTGCTCCCCTTCACCCGGTCTAGTGTTTGTGCTGTGCTGTTGTCTTTAGTGACTTCTGCTTTTCTGGCCGCATTCCTCTTTGGAATCATAGCATATTTTAGAATTCGGATTTTGTTTTGGAGACATGAAGCATTTTGAGGTTTTCAGTTCAAAGCGGAGATTGTTGCAAGTAAAAATGGACGTAAATGTAGCTGGCTCTGCAAAGCCCTGTTTGTGTTTTGCAGTGAGGCAGCATTGGGCAGCGTTCAAAACGCTCACAATCACTTTCTGTGAACGTTTGTGCATCTGGGATTTACTTGCAAAACTGATGGGGAAAGGAATTTTTAAGCTTGAATATAAAATCACAGAGCACATCTTCAGCTAAAAAGAAAACAGCTGGGGGTACGAAGCTATCATAATAATGCCTTTATGTATACAAAAGCTGGCATACGGCCACCAACTTTGGGTCCCAGTGAAAGTTGCATTAATCCGTTGGAGCTATTGCAGGTGGATACAGTTTAAGGCATCCCTAAAGACTGGAAAAGATGGAAAGAGTAAAGAGAGGAGTTTGGCCGCTGCAGTGTGCCGCAGATCTGACCTGTTGTGGAGTGCCCTGTGTCATTGGGAATGCAGAGAGGCTTTGGAGTTATCTTGGCCTGTTAGCTCCTGCGCATACTAAAAGCCTCTCGAAAGCATTTGAGAATCTGAGCTGCAAGGTATTTTAAATTCAGAAGGGAAGATAATAAAATAATGGATGAAATAGAAAAAAAAAGGCCATATAATATAGACTGCTCTAAAGACCATGAAAGACTTTATCAAATACATTTTACAGTAGAATTCATTTGCGTGACCACAGGGAACAATTGAGATCCTCACATCTAGGCTATAATAAAATCTGAAAATGCTTCTCCTCTTCCTCGGATCTGTGATATTCTGATGCTGACACCTTATACTTCGCCCCAAATTGCTCATCATTACTCTTCTGTCTAGCCTTCTGCCCATCTCTGGGATCGTTCCTGCTCCAGCCTCTCTCTTCCTTTCTATCTTTCCCTACTGGTCATTTCAAGTCCAGACCCCAGGGCAAAGTCTTGAGCAGAGCATGAGGACTCTGGAAACCTTTTTCCAACACTGATGCTGAGCATGGGACACGCTCCAGGCAGGCATCCTGCTTCCCTAGCGCTGGAAACAAAGTTTTGGCATGGCAGTCACAAAAGATTTGAGTAATCTCAACCTCCCCATAGTTATGAGCTTCAGTGTTTAATGTTTTAGCTTCGGGGCAGCCAACGTTGGGCTCAAAACATCTCACCTCTTTAAATATCAACAACAAGCAGTCACTTAACCATTAAAAAAGAATTGCTTGTGAGGAAAAACAAAACAAATTCAAGTTACAAATATCATTCAAGTCTGTTGATTTCAGTGCTGGAAATGCTTTACAATTTACTGCCTCATGTAGCCTATAAATCTATTGGCTGAAGCCAGCTAGTACCCAAGAGTTAATTAATCAAAATAGCCAAACATAGTATTGAGTTATATTCCTATCATTTTAGCTTCCTGTCTTTATCTTAGAAGAAAACTTTATTAAGTGGGTGGCAAAGCAGAACATTTAATCGTAATAGAGCTGTTCAGCTGTTAGGGACAGCATCCAATGTGCAGGCTTTAAACTATAGCCCAGCTGCAGGATTTGCTTTAAATTTACATAGATAATGTAACTAGTTCAGGGTACGTAAAAAGTAGCCCCAGTCGCATAATCTGAAATAGAAGATCTCTGTTGCTCATAAACTCACGTGATTTTTGATGTTATTGTTGAAACTTTCAATTTTAGGTATTCTCTTAGAATGGAGGGACAGGTCTGAGGCTGTTGGCAGCGTCTTGGCAATCTTCTACATTGAATAGATGCAGCGGCTTCAAATGAAGGACATGACTGTCTGGCATGGCTGTGGCCCATTTGGTTTCTCCCCAGAGCTCCCCCACACCAGGTGAATTAGCAGCACAGAGATTGAGTTTGTGCTGTTCACAAGTGGAGAGACTGTGGAGTTTGAGAAAGACAAGACGAGATTGCGTGGAGGTTTCTGAATGCCACCCAGGGGGACGTTTGCATCTTGCCGTGACCCGCGGTGCACGGCAGCTTGGAGCAGCCGGGCCAGGTGTGTTCTGCACCGGCCTGTGCTCTGCCCTCACTGTGCCCCAAGGAACACCTTGCTGCCTGCAAAATCTGAAACGCAGCAAAACCACCATCTTCCGAGAGGCAATTGCCTGGGTGCCATTCTGGTTGCAGGTTTATTAAACTAAATGCAAACACGTTAACTTTGGGGAATTATTTTCTCCGAATAAATTGGTGTGTTTCCAGCGAATGCTGAGGATTTGAAGCCTGAGAATGAAGAACATAAGACTGTTTGTTAATGCAGTTTCACGACAAAGGTGATAGAATTAGCAGGAAAAGAGAGGGAGAGAGAATTGTGGAAAAGCTTCATCTATCTCCTTATTGCCTCCTGAGATAGATTGTTCAGAGCTAAAGGAACACTAGACATGAACCAAATCTCCTGCTGTCCTATATAGCTTTTACAATCTCCTTTTTAATAACCCAAACTGCAGGGTAGTCTGACTATTAGACAAGCCGTTCTTTTAAATTCTCTCTACAATGTGTATAGACATGATAAAAAAAAAAAAAACAATTCTCATTAAAGCTGCCAATGCTGTTTCAAAAGCAGGTGGTTTAACATGTTCCCAATACAAAGCCAAACACATTTCTTGTGCATTACACACTGCTTAACAGGGAGTGTAAGATTACGCTGCTGCATTGTGTATAGCACTGCATTTTAAATAATAGGATATTGTAAATGGTGTTGGAAATATGTTTAACAGGAATATAGGAGATGTAATGATATGCGCTGAGCAATTTTCAGAAGTGTTGGAGCAGCCTTGGATGACAACCTTTGCGCTAAAGTAGTTGAAAATAGAATCTGGAATTTGAGATTATATAGTCTCTGATCCTAACTGATTATTTTTCTAGGATATTGCTCAGTCAGTGTGTGGGTATATGAAAGATAAGGTTTTTACTGTCTTATGGGAGCATTTATTGTGTTACTGTAAATTAAGGATGGTATATAAGGAATTGAGTGTATTCATAGGGCTTTCATTTTTCAGTGCATTCGGTAGTTTATAAGCAATGCAGGATTGGTCTGAAATAGGAGATGGGATGTGTGACTCCATCCTTCACCTGCTGGTTCATATGCTTTTTCAACTCAATTTTGAAAAAAAGCATTGAACTCCAATCATACTTTTATGCAAATTGTGAGTTTGCCATTCACTTCCCTGGGAGCAAAATCTGGTCCTCTGCTGTTTCACTCTGCTGAAACTCTGATGATTTTCATTAGCTATCAGAAATTTATGGCTTAAGAAGCCTATAAAAAGCGCAGTAATTCCTGTTATCCTTATAAAGATAGTCCAGTCTTCCAATGTTTGAATCAGTTCTACTTGAAAATGGGCAAATATTTGTTTGCAGTTTAATATTTGTTTGCCTTAGTGAAATAAATTGCATGTGAGCATTGAGTATGTATCTGAATTTCACTGTCTTGTGCTTTAAGAAATAATTGCTTTCTTTTTGATAAACCAACTTCTGCCAACAGGTCAAAACTGATTATGGGCTGATGAAGTCAAATAAAATGTTTTAAAAAAAAGGGACCTGAGAGCGATTTTTTTTATTCTGAAAAAGGTGAACTTTCTGTGAAAAAAAAAGCCTTTTTCTTCTGAAACTCTCTAAATTCAATGACGATATGACAGATAATCCTGTAATCAGAGCTTCACCCACCATCCCATGGAACCATAGACTAGTAGAGTTTTACTTACCTGATTCTAGCAACTATTAATGTATGCACATAACTTGTAAAACATCTAGTTATCACTGTGCTCATAGCAGCTCTTTCATACTAATGATTTATTTTCCTTTTCTCCAGGATATAGACCTGCGACTAACTGGATTTGATTTGTAAGAGGGGATTCTGCAGTAAATGGCCGCTCTCTTCATGTTGCTACTATGGAAAACAGAATTGTCAATAGGATGTAGTCTGATAAATAGTGCTGAGTGAAGATGCAGCTTCAATAAGTGTGAAATCAATGGAAGATACTTACCGCATGAAAAGCCTGTTGAGATTTCTCTGAGAGGCTCCCATCCAGGAAACTCGCGGTGTTTCCTTTGGCCGCCCTGTTTTTACACCAGTGGATACAAATAAGATTGCTTCACTGTGGTGACACAACTGATGTGGGACCATGGCCTTCCCAAGCTCCATGTGGCTGAACTGTGTGTGGAGAGTCCGCCTGTTGCACGTGGGATCGAATGCCGGTTTTGCTCTTTGTACCCTCGGATTTTTGCTTCACGCCGCAGCTGTGTCCTCCCAAAAATTGGATGATACCAACCCAGTGGTGACCACCAACTTTGGCAAGATAAGAGGGATTAAGAAGGAACTTAATAATGAAATTCTGGGGCCTGTTATTCAGTTTCTCGGGGTTCCGTATGCTGCCCCTCCGACTGGGGAGCGCCGCTTCCAGCCTCCTGAGCCTCCGTCTCCCTGGGCAGATATCAAAAACACCACTCAGTTTGCTCCGGTGTGTCCCCAGAACATTATAGAAGGCAGGTTGCCTGAAGTCATGCTTCCCGTGTGGTTTACTAATAACTTGGATGTAGTTTCCACCTATGTACAGGATCAGAATGAAGACTGCCTCTATTTAAATATCTATGTCCCAACCGAGGATGGTGAGTTAATACAAGGCAAAACAGGGAGATCTTTTTATTTTCCTGTTCTAAGTTCTAACAATATTAATTCATGTTAACTGGTAGCGTGCATGGCTTTCTTGTTGGCATGCCAGCAGTTTATATGTGTGCATGCAGCTTTTCTGTGTGTGCATCTGTCCTTTATTTTGTTTTTCTGTCTATACTCATTGTTTTTCTCCCACAGCACGTGTATTTTAGGTCAAAGTTGGTATCTAATTCTCATTGCCACCCGCTGACTTCTGGGAAGATGCATCAACATCTTATCCATTGCATGTGCAGGCACAACAAGTTGAGAATCTTCCGCACCTAATAAAACAGGCCATATTTAAGTTAGATAGTGGTGTTGCATGCTCCTACTGTCTGTGATGGAGCTCCATGTTATTTTCTAGTCTTCTATTCATTTTTCAGTCAAAAGAATATCCAAGGAATGTGCCAGAAAACCCGGCAAGAAAATTTGTAGAAAAGGAGGTATGTATAAAGTGCAACAAAATAAAAAAAAAAAGGGGGAAAAGCTCAAAAACTTGCAAAAAGAATGAGTCACACAGCTGAAAGAGGCTGATATACTGATGTTGTGAAGTGAGTAGTTAGGGACTGTCCTGTCCTAACAAAGCCAGAAGGAGATTTAAAGAGAGGACCATGCAAAGCAGAGAAGATAACATTGGCAAAGCCTGTGCTTGGTTACACTGATTGTAGCTCTCATGCTGCCTCTGTCGACAGCCCTTACCCGGGTCTTGGCCTCGCGATTTGGTGGAGTCCCTGGTGTGTAGCACAGCATTGGGTGACACTTGTGTCACGACTGGTGGTGGCAACCAGCCCGTGCGAGGCCGCGTAGCCTGACGGTGATCACCAGCACCATTAAGAAGTACCAAGAAGTGACCTTGTGTTCTTCCGTGATGCACACATTATCTTGGAGCAGTGTTAACTTGCCTCGAACCTATACATGAACCTCTTCTTTCCTTGTTGTTGTTTGCACGTTTAAAGAAAGTGAGGGCTGGTTTCCTTCGCCGTGTGATTACGGCTTTCTTTATAAAGCCTCAAGTCTCTTGATGCGGGTGCTGGGAAATGTAAACATGTTGTGACATGATACTTTGGGAATTTGGCTGCTTCGGAAGCCTTGGAAACTTGGCATCTAACATTTTAGTGTTTTGTAGACAGCACGGGAGAATTTGCAGATTTCTTTGTGAACATTTGCAGTTCCTGAAGCCAGTGATCTGCAATATAGAAGGTATATTTTGGAACTCATTTAAAGGCACTATTTGGCAATAGTTTAAAGTACTAATTTTATACAACATTACAAATATGTTTTACATCGGTTCCTTTTTCTACATAATACTCTCTTTAATTATGGGACTACCTTTAAATCTAGAATACTTTCTAGGGTGAACAAAGAGCATTATGGAAATAACCTGTTGTCTGTAATGGATATTTTTAATATCAGTTACCTACATGTCCCTGATTCCGGAGCAAATACATTTTAGGAAAGTGTCATAGCAGAAAATTGTTCAGAGTTGGACAAAATGTAACTCTGTAAACTCAAATTAGGCTTCCGCTACCATATTTAGGTATCTAGGTAAAAGTGGCCTTGTTTAATGTTTAATATAAAATGTTTAATTATTAAATCTTTATTTGATTTGCTTAACATATGCTTTTTTAGAGGTCTAAATCTACTTTCACTAACTTAAATTAAGGAAATTTGTTTTTAAAATGTTGGCTTTGAGTCAACTTCTTATGTTTCCTATTGGGGATTTTTTTGCTCGATGCTGTGAAAATGACATTGTTTTCTGGTTGGATTCCCAAAGTTGGAAACAAAGATAATCAGTGTGCTGTGAGCAACGTCACTTCTTCACACACATCATTCAAGTTAGAATAACTGCTGTCATTTATATGCATTCAATTAATGTGCAGTGCTGCAGCAGTTATTACGCAGTTCATCAAGCATGTGTAATCAGCTGAGCAACTTTCACTTCCTATCACCCAGACATTGATTCACAGAGTCATAAATAAAGATGCAGATCTCCATCATAGCGCTCAGAAGGAATCTTCTCCTGTTAGAGAGCACAAAGAAGAAGACATTGGGAAAACAGCCAAAATAAAGGCAGGGAGAACTTAGGAGCAGAGGAGAGGCTTGCTTATCGTCTTGTGAGTCTAAAGGAGGATAAAGAAGGAGTTAGTTGGAATTCAGTAGTTACCTTTCCAGCTGAATTTATGATCTCCTGCGCAGTACAAGAAGCAGCAGCAGAAACCTGTTACCTCGTGCTGTTGACGAGGGCAGACAGCTCCTTGGGCGGTTGCCAGGGCCATAGTGAGCCTTGGTCCCCCAGTATCTCACTCTCTGCTCACTTGTGCTGCCCTTGGGCTGTAGCTGGGCTGTGCGGCCTTCACACCGAGGAGGAGGAGGAGTCCCCTTGTAGACCCAGGTTGCAATGGGTAAGAGGCAACTTGGCAGCAACAGCAGCTTGGCAATAGCAGTAGTGTTGTGCAAGGAAGAAGAAGAAATAGCAACTGTTTTACTGGTTTTACATTGCACTCATTAGAGTCAGCATTGAGAATTACTGGAAATACACAAAAACGGGCAGGTAGAACTTTGCACCATCTGTTTAATTAATAAAGGGTACATAAATGTATAATAAAGAGTACGTAAATGCAAAGTGTCTGATCCACCAACAGTATACTTTTATAGTGTTTAATGCTTTCTTATTACTTGAAGTAAATCTTGCTGGATAATTAAATCAGGAACACTACTTAGTTGAGGGATATAAGAAAAAGTAGGAATTAGTCAGATGAAGGTAGATATGGAAATGAAGACAATTTTATCTGCAAGTTATATTAGACATTATAGAGGGAATTGTAACCATTACTGTGCGTTGGTGCGATTGAGATGCGCACACTGCAGAGGCTCCAAAATGATAGGATGGCAACAGGGTGAAATAGGAACAAGGTAAAGTTCAAGGTTACTAATTTAATTTTATGTATATACATAAGCAACTAAAACCCCTCTACTTTCCAGGTTGGTTTTAGGAAATCTATAGAAAGGCGTCTCATTAAGCCTCCCCTGTGGGCTGGCTTCTGCAGTTGTAAATTTCCACAGACCCTGGGTTATAAGCCGGATAACACCATTTTACCAACTGATTTTCTTATGTCCTTGATCATGCATTAATTTCCTGAGTACGTGTCAACATTTGCATCATTTCTAGGAAATGCCTAAGGACTTTTGCACTCTATTTTGCGTCTCAGATCTCCACTTTACTTTTATAGACACAGCATGAACATTTTACTTCTGCCTCAGAATGACAGGGTAACTCATTATCTTCGATGAGGAGTGTTCATCCTCCTCTAGCTGTGCCTGTGTTTTGTTTAATATTGTATATCCAGCTCTTTGCCTTGCAACAGAGATTGCAACATGAATAGCAACTTTAAAATCTAATGACAGTTATATAAATAATGTTTGAAAATCATCACAAACGCGACCACTAAGAAACTCTGTTCTTCACTTTGTCATCTAAGTACACTTCTTGTTATGAGCCTGTACAAAAGCCTTCGTGTTGCCCGAAGGTATCTGTATTCGAAGATATGGAAGTGTGATTTTTCATGGAGAATATAACATATACTGCGTGTCATGGAACTGAGCAGATACAGTTTTGGATAGATTAGTATTTCTAGCAGAATTGAGGGTGGAATAAGGGGAGAAATCACTTGCCCCTAGCTTGTATATATCAAATGTTTGGGAATTACGAGTGGCTAAGAGACTGCCCAACAGAGAGTTCTAAATGTGTGGATTGTGTTTTTTAATCCAGTTGGTCTGGGCTGGTGCACTGAATAAATTTTAAATGCAGAGAATCATGATCCAGACACCCTCATGTAGAGTGTAGACGGCTCTATTAATATTTATGTCTGCTAATGAGCTACTTGATTTTCCGAGAGCACGGCTCCGATCACCGTACCTTCTGGGTTGTGGCAGTTCAGGGGTGCACAGTAACCTATATACTCACGTACAGGCACATTCCTGGGAATGAAATGCAAGTTAGAGTGATATAAACTCATTCCATTTTTGATGTCCATAGAGAAACCTTGCACTATGATGCATGATTCACTAATAACTTCAAGGCTATTAAATTTGCAGCATGAAACATTTTTTAGACGTGTAAGTAGAATTGATAAGAGCCCAGTTAAGCCTTTTCTTCTTTGTTTCTATTTGATTTTTCTTCCAGTGCAGTTTAATTACTTCAGAAATGTCTAATTTATCACATTTTGGGAAAAGAAGAATCTTACCCATTGAAGAACTGCCCTCCAGGTTCTTTGATTAGCTCCCACTGCTATGTATGTACTTTCCTTAAATAAAGATAGGCACTTAGATAAAGTTACATACAGTGAATGCTCTGTGTTCTTCAGAATTCTTCATATATCAGTGAGAGAACCCTTGGACTGTCTTGGACTAAATTTTGGGAAAGGTAGAAGGACTCTTTCCACTGGTTTCCACATTATCTGACTTCAGCGGGGTCTGGGGACCTGTCCCCTATAGTGAGAAACACACATTAGCCTCATCTATTTTAGTCTTTAAAGGTCAGATCAAGGAACAGGAAAGAGCAAAGAAATATACTGGGATCCCAGGTACGACAGCTAGTCATACCTACCTTCTTCTTGCTCCGTTCTTGTTTGCTTCTTCTCACTTGGAAACAGGCAATGCCTATGCATCCTTTCTGCACATTTGAACTTAAACTAGCCTCTCAGAATACCTTTCAAACTTACATTTTGCCCTTTTGTGATATAATGTAGAAACAGATTTGCTTTATTTTTTTTAAAAGGACTCTTTCCTTAGAAATGCTAGTGTTTTTATTTCATGTAATCTAAAAATCCCTTCCCAAAACAGGAAAGAATAACACTCAGAGGTGATTTTTTTTCTTGCTTCTGTGCAATATAAGCCATTCCTATAGATGTGATTAAACTAACATATTTCTGAACATCTTTTTAAAATGCTAAAGTTCCCTAGAAAAGTACAAGCTTAGATCTGGTAAAACTTGTATTTCCCTTGGCAAAATTTGTCAGCTGATTATCAGATTCTAAATATCTAATGTAGAAAATGGTACCAAAATAATTGGCCTGTAGCTGTCATATTGTTAAAAAATGATCCCAAACTCTGGTGACATGCATTAAGAAACCAAGATTGTTCCATTTTCCTCATGCAAGTACTGTTTGTTCCTGGTTTTCATTGCTCACATACCACAGCAGCATTTCCTATTATACTAGTAATACATGGAAGAAGATAATGAAGCAAACATCGTCTTGTACAGACCTTTTCATCCCTTCACAATCTAAAGCAGTTAGTGTCAGTTAGCAGCATTTTTCAAAGAGATGCAGGAGGTTTATGTCGTATTTGAAATAACATAAAGTGCTTAAACTCTGATGCATTTTCTACGGTCCTCTTTCTGTGTGAGCCAGTGCTTGACAATAGAAAATTTTGCAGACTGCATTTTAAGGCTCCAGTCATCTTTAATGCCATCAACACAGGTTAAAGTCCTTGCTAAATGTCTGCCTCTTTCTTGCTCAGGTTGGGAGCTCTTGCTGACCGTGCAGTCACTGGTCTGTCATTGCTTTGGTCATGTACCTTGACAGAGCCTGTAACTCTAGCAGCTCTTAAATTCTGGTCCAATTCCATTCATTGTCCTTTATTTTACTGCTTACTTCTCATTTTCTACATCCTCCCATACATAGGCTCTAAAATAGTACTGCTACCCAGATAACAGTAAGTCAAATAAAGCTGTTTTGTGCTTCTTCCCCTTTCCTTGCTTGATTTGGACCAGTTGCATAGCAGAAACAACCATTATTTTTTTTTTAATCTGCTCTTTCCTAATTTGTCACTTAAAGACAGGAGTGTTGGATGAAGTATTGGAAAAAATGGCTATGTAGAAAAAATGTACTTTTTTTTTTCAGAAGGAACATTTGATTAACTAATGCGACTTTGGGATAACTGGGATTTTCTGCTTTTCTTTTTCTGTCATTTTTTTTCCCTTCATTGTATTGTTATTCTTTTGCTTTTCTCTGCATTCGTGCTCTTCATTTCATTGTTTCCTTGTAATACAGGGATACAAATACTCTTAGTATTCTTTGCATATTTTTGAAGCTTGAAACATGATGCCTACATGTGTTGAGCCATTCTTAAAGATCATCTCAATTACAGTGTTAATAATCCGCTTATAAGCGAATATTGCTCCAGTATCATTTTACATTTTTTTTCTCAAATTCTTTTCACATATAATTCTTTAGCTGTCTTCAATTTTCCTTGCTTTATGTTGTCAAACTTACATGCCTTACTCCTTCTTTCCCTGATTTATTTTCACTGTACTTTGATATGTATAGTATTATTAATTACACTCTGCATTTAGAACCCCACGGTTTTAATGAGCTTTACAGAAATGAGATTTGTTTTTGGAATATCGAATCACATCCCTGTGGTTTAATATTAATATCTGGTTTTTTTTTCATGCTTGTAATAATGAAGAGAAATGGGATAAAACTGACAAAAACAGCCATGTTTTTGCAGAAGGTATTGCAGGAAGCAGTGTGGTTTCTGGCCAAAGTCAGGGCCACCGTCGAGCTGCTTTAGGCTGATTGCAAGAATATGGGAGCTGCATCGTGGTAGATGCTGCAACCTATTTTCCCTTCCATGGGTTTTCCACTGTCGAGAACTCAGCACGGGCAACTTTTTCCCAAGTATTTTGCAGTCTGGAGCTGGTCTCTTTATGCTGCAGTGGAACTGATGCACAGTTTTTAATGCTTTTGTAAGTGCTGCTCACATTGTGTTTCTCTCAATGATAATTCAACATCCGGCCTCTTGTGAGATGCTGAGTTATTGCAGGATTATTAGGTTAGGGCTGTATTAACTTCAGTGGTTTTGGATCAGACCCCACGGGGCAAAGTATTGAGGCCTCTCAATATGATTTAATATTTGTTTAAACAACTTATTTAGCCTTATATTATTTTATAATGTGTGGAAAAATCATTCTATCGTACACTGAATCTAGTCAGCTGAAATCTATAGGAGAGAGATAGCCATTTAATATCTGTATTTGTTTTCTGGCAAGCTTCCATTTATTAAAATTCACCCTTTTTGTAAAGGCCTTCTTTAATTATTAGGTGAAAATCAGGTATTTATGTAATTACCATAATTATATCTACACATCTAGTGTACTTGCAATTATTTCATTAAAATTGTAATTATTATAGCATTATAGGGGATAATGACGTCCTTTTACCATGTTGTAGAAGCCCTAATTAAGCTGTGGCATAAATGAACTGGAAGTGATTTTGAAGTTTGGAATATTGTTTTATCAGATGTATCAGAAGTGATTCATGCACATTATGAACTGGCAGCCTAACCCCTCCAAAGTTATTTTGAGAAAAGATTTCACAGAGCTCACGGAAGAGGATTTGTCTCTATTGCCTGTCATTACTTTCTATTCTCTATATTCTTACACCTAAAAACTGTCTGTAGGTTTTTTTTTTTGTAATGGAAAGGTGTGTTATGCAAGAAGAAGTTTGCCTGGCTTGCTGAATCTTTCGAGAAGCCTCAGCCCAGAGCAAAATAGGATCTACATGAAAGAGCATTCTGTTCTCAGCCGCCCTCTCCTTCTGCAGAGAGGGAAAAACCAACAGTTGGTCCAGGACTGTGGAGCTCTTCATTAGTTGCTGACTTTTTAAGCAGGGCCCAATTAGTGAAATCCCAGGAGCTGGGAAAAGAGAGAGAAAGCGCCTCTTGTATGATGCTCCAAGCCCAGGCAGGGTATTAAGTAGGCCAGATGCAGAGCTGCCCTACCCTAGAGCAGGTGGGAGGTGGTAGCAAGCGTTACAGCTATCAGAATTTACCAAAACTTGAGGATTTGGGGGGCTTTCTCCTCTATTGTGTCAATGCCTCATAGGATAGTGGCGATCATTGCTGTTTCTCTTGACTTAATTTTACAGATCATGGGAAATGAGCTGAAAGCATACATGTATTTTTCAGCTTATTTTATCCTTGTGTTATTTTAAAGCTCATACAGCTTGCTCCTAAGCAGTGGGTGTATTGCAGTGCAGTGTTATCAACCGTGCAGCCGTCCTACCATGAGACCCACCTGGGTTTTCCTTCTAATGACAGTGCATCTGACTGCAGCTCTGGACAGAGCTACGTAGGAATGAGCTGGAGGGGCCTCATACCTTGTTGTCTACCTCCCAGCTGGAGCTTCTCCTCCAGTCCCTGCTCCCAGTTTTGATTGTGAAATAATTTGTGCAAATTCTTCCTGTTTACTTCCAGTGAGTTAGACAAACCTTCTATTTAATTCAAATCAGCTGATTTAATCAATGCAAAACTGATGAAGAGGAACTTGCAGGATGGGCGGTACTGCGGGATTTGGAGTTATTACTGCCCCATAAAAGTCACAGTAACCGACCTCCAGAGGCAGCCGGGCTGCCTTATGTTGAGCTGAGCTGCGGAAGGACCATGTGCCGGAGCCTGGAGGAGGCTCCCTTGCCTGCACCATGTTGTGTTGGGGTTTGTGTACATGCACAATTGGTGCAGTTTGGCTTTTTTCATTTAAAAATAAATATTGTTTCACGTGGATGTGAATTTATTTTAAAGTGCTAAGAGATTGGATTTATTTTTTTTAATCTGAAGTTAGTGGCTGAAGGCCAAGTCTAAGATCCTTATATGAGCCTAACAGATACTATGGGAGATGTTACACATTCACCTACTCTGAGATTGCTTGTATTAATGATGGTGCCCCATGATCTCGATCTGTGAAGTATTACGGTATATAACTTTATGTTACTGCTGTAGAGGCAGGTTTATTTCAGGAAATTTCACGAGAAATCATCAGGCTGTAAAACCTGGATTTCAAAATCTTAGTCCTTTGCCTGCTTCTCCATGCTAAGCTTGCGTGATATGAATCAATCAGCCCCTGTGCCACGTGGAACAGCAAGGAGAATTAAGTTTGTGTTCTGCACTTCTCAGTCATTAACTAAGACATTCGTTAATGGCAAATGGATTACTTATGCTATAAACAGTAACTTTTGAAACAAAAAATAATTGCTATACTTCAGTGCTGAAGCACCTGCTGTCTCTTTTATATGAAGTCTCTGCAGATTGGATTTCATATAAAGTAAGAAGAAAAAATGCGCCTCAGTTATCTCTTCTTTGAAGTGCCTGAAGCTCCCGGTTTACAAGCAATTCTTGCAATGTTGCAAGTATTTTCAGTTGCAAATCTTTAAGCATTGCAGGTATTAGCTGACCAACAGCACATTATTGTACCAGCTCATGGAGAAGCCTGTTTATTATATAAGCCTGAGTTTATTGTAGAGACGCAGGTGACTGCTGAAGAGGCTGTGGTAAAACCCCCATCCTGAATGCGGGTCTGAGGGCAGCAATTCCCCCCTTGCCCTTCTGTGCGTATTGCAGCGCGTGTCCGTCACACGCGGGTCAGCACATCGCCCAGCGAACTGTGCAACAGTCGTGTGTTCTTGACAGGCTGATTTTGTTTCTTTCCCTGACGTTGCCTTGAAAGATGCCTACTTAGATATGCTGAGGCATGAAAGGGGCATTCACGGGCGGCACGAGGACGAGCGGGAGCCCAAGGAAGCAGCGTGCAGATTGGAGCGATCCAAAGGCTCCCAACGCGCTGACGCAGGTGTGCGCGGCCCCGGCCCGCCCTGCAAGAGGCATTTACATGCCTTTTCCCCCTAGGCAAGAGAAAGGCAGCTCAGACGTTCGCCCTGCAGTTTTTAAGTGGCAAAAACCATTTTTCCCCCCTCCGGAGTTTGCAAATATATTAGTTGCTTTTCAGCCCAGAGCTTTGGCTCTGCAAGATGCCTTGGCTGAGCATCAGCACGAGGAGCAGGCAAATGAAAGAAGAAGCTGCTGCTTCTTACTAGAAATGCTTCATGTTCCTTGCGTGTTTGACAGCTGTCTCCCCGCCACAACTTTCTGGGCAGCACTTGGGCATTTACCATAGGATGTCTCAAATAAATGCATTTGACCTAAAGCAAAGCAAAAGCTGGCCCTTGATATTGCGTGATTTGAAAAATAAAGTCAGTAGTAGGTCAAATTCTGGCCTGTTGTTTGAGTTATGAATATTCTAAGTGCTGTCACTTCCTTGAAGAAATACAGTGGTTTCTTTTGAATTTTAAGTCACTTTAGATTGAAATTCCGTGTGGGTGATTATCTGGCTCAGTGAATACTGTTGTTATTAGCAATTTGGAGTGTTAACTTCTTCATTCCTGAGGTCTCTCTGACTGAATGCATGTGCCAATGCACTGGCACTCAGGAGCTAAGAAGGTTAAGAAGCCACTGAAACACATTCCGGAAATGTCAGTTTTCAGGCTGATGAAGTGCTAGCTTGGACGAGAATAAGGAAACTATAATAATAATTACCTGCACTTTATGCTTGCAGAGAAGACAGTTTGAATGAGAGCAGGCCGTAGACAGGAGTTCCCTTTTGGTTCTGCCCCCATTAGTCTTGTCACATTTCCTCATTACTTCTCTAGCCCCAGAAATGTGCTATTTAAGTGGAGTTCGGTTGCAAAGAGGAGACAAAAAACCCAGATCTCCCTTTGAAGTCAGTCTGGACCTCGCTACCCTTTTCCCATTGCTTTGCTCCTCTCGTATCCAGTTCGCATCTGGCCCTCTCCCTTGTGTGACTCTTCCAAGTACAGATTTATTTCCTAAATCTGGAGATAAAGCATAGATCTGTTCCACTAATGAGATGCTACAGTGATTAGAGCCATTGAAGTATTCGGAGAGATCAATTTGATTAGATTATCAAATCATTACAAGCATATTTTAAAGACAAAGCAAAGGAAAGTAATCAAATCAAATATCCCTGTACACTTTGGTATAGTTTGTTTGCATGTGTGTCTTATTATGTGGGTAAAACCAGCAGCAGTGGCCAGAAGCCTCGGCTTCAAAAGTGAGCTAACAGGGTCTATACATAGTGAAGTTCTCTCTATGGTGCAGTTTATAGGATAAAATGCATTATTGCATGTGCTCTAGGTGAAAATGCATAGAAATCTTTTTTGTTTTGTTTTTTTTTTTGAACAGTTGGGCTTGTTATTAGTCTCTTGAGGGAACCAATTCGAAATTTCTGGGGTTAGGCAGGAAGGTCTTCTGTTCTCCCACCATCCTTCCTCATCTCTTCTCTCTCATTGGAAGTTATTTGGACTGTGTAATCTTATTTTGACTACTCTGTTGCATAAGCACAGTGTTATGAACCAACACTAGCTAATTTGGATAAATGCGATTATTTCCCAGCTAGTTGTTTTCAATGTTCCTGTAAACAAGGCTGCCCAGTATATACTAGCCCATTGTGTCAATCCTATGCCTTGGAGTAGTGTTTTTTACACCCCGCAATGTTATTTTCTTTGCGTGTGCATATACAGATATATATACGCCCTGCGTAATACATTTATTTTAGCAAGTACTGCAGCCAATACTAACATACTGTTTTCGTGAGAGAATTGGCAGAATAATATACATCAAAGGCAACAATTAGCAAATTTTCATTTGACTTATGCAGTCTATTAGGTTGTTAAATTTTGCATAGAAAATCGTTAGCATGTTTAATTTGGGAAGGAAGCTCTTGGAAGAGGAGTTGTGGACATAACTCAATCAATAAGGAGGCTGTCATAAAGTATTACTACAGCAGCTAGCGCTCTGGAATACAATGAAATATTTTCCTGCGTTATTAATTGCAAATGCAAAGAATTGAAAAAAAAAAAAGTGGTGTTAGTTCTGATTTAGGAGTTACAAAGGCAGCAGAAGCTATATTGTTATAAAACTGAAATCTAGAACCAGATTGTATTGAAGACTTTTCTTACTGGACACTTTTATAGAAGTGCAAGATGAAGATTGCAGTAATTCTGCTCTTTATTTTTTTTTTAAATGAAGGTGAAGGCCATCTGGATTTAGTCTGGAGTGTTGGTCCACAGTGTTCATGGAAAGTCCAGGTTAAGACGGTCTTCTTCTGTGTGAATCACACCTATATGGTGAAAAGTTTGGAATCTTTTTTTCCTCCCATAAGTGATTTTGAGAAAAGCATCCCTACTGCATCTCATGTGACATTGCAACTCTTACGAATTTTGCTTGCTACTTAAGAATTAGCTGAAGTTGAAAAGATGGGTAGCAATGTACTTTACAGGGTTATTTTTTGTCATCTTTAATGAGATCCTGTGACCTAACATCCTGGAAGTTGAGAAATAGTCATCCAGTATTGAATAAATCCAAGAAAGTTTGGATTTGATCAATAAAAGCCAAAGAGGAAAGGTCAGAAATCAGCACTAAAATAGAAAAAGTATTAGCTAAAGATTTTGTCATGTAGCACCTCATCAGGGCTTTTGTGTGTCCTGCTGTGCCAGTATCTATTCTGAAGCTAGTCATTATGTCTGTGCTGAAGAAGAGCTAATTTTGAAGACTTCATTGCACCAAAATCAAATAATTTACTGCCCTTGACAATTATTTTTTGCTGTGGTTTTATGATGCTTTGTCTGTGTAAATGTTCAGTGCTGGACATGTTTGCTTCTGGTTTTGTTCCTGCACTTTTCGTGTTTTAATTTATTTCAGTGCACTCTGGTATCAAGGCAGTTGACTGCCTTCAACAATGATATTTAGCTGCCAAGCTAAATCATCAGGATTATGTCATTGGTAACTTTGAAAGAACTAAAATCACTGAAAGTCCTTTTTGTTGTGCCCCGGCAGAAAGCCCTTGTACCTGTTTGCACTCAGGATGAATTCCTGGCTACATCAAAGTCAAATGAAGGTTACTGAGACCAAGCCCAAAACTCCAGATCTAAAACAGAAAGAAGTTTGTAGGTAGACACATTTAGAGGTTACTGCAGACCTAAAGCACAAGTAAGTTTGTAGGGAGATACATTTAGAGGTTAAATGTAGGAACAATTTGATGTATTGTAGAAGATTTTGAAAAAAGTGGCTGAGATGGTTGAAAAATAACTTTTCACTTTTTCCCCCATTTTTATTTTCTCTTAACTGATTGCATAGATATCTTCTATCACAGCCACCCTTATCACAGCAAACCTCTTTTCCCTTTCACTGTATATTTTGTTTCCTGATCTCATAGTCATTATTCTCTCTGATTTGTGCTTATTTCATGTCTCCACTTTCTTCTCCAGCGTGCTTTTCTTTTTAGAAATATTTACCACCTCTTTAAGGCTGAAAAATCACGAGCTATTCGTTTGCCCACATTCTGCTTAAAAACCTCCCTTTATGTTGAAGATGGAGAATCTAGGACAAAGGAGTGGACTCCTGCAAACGGAGAACGGCTGCATGCTGCGCACAGCTGAAATTAAAGCATTCCCTTCCTTTTATCACATGCTTATATTTTGAGCCAGGCTGTTTATAATGCTCCTGGGCTGCTTTTATGGTTCACATAGCTGAAGCAGTGCTTCTTGTCTTTAATTCCTGCGCAACTTAATCCTGATCTTCCCTATGTGCAAGTATTTGTCAGTCAGCTACCCTCTATAGGGTGAGAATCCAAACTTCTCTTAGCCCATGAAATATTTTCTGCTTCCCACTTGACTTGCTGCTTTACAGCTTACAACTACAGGAAAAGAAAGGATGGCTGCAGCTTTTATTAATTATTTACGTGCTGTTATCAAACATTCCTAGAGTGCTGTAAATCTACAGGCTTTAGTACAAACTTGGAGAAAACAAGTTCCCAGCTCTGGAGAATTTACAGGGAAGAAAAGACAACAGAGGTGAAGATGTAGAGCCCACGGATGCTGTAAAGCAGCGCAGAATACAGGAGTTTGGGCAAAAAGGCCTTGCTGGAATTCCAGGCGGGAAGGAGCGGGAGAGCCGGAGGGCTCGGGTGCGTGCGCAGAGTGCAGGAAGAGGGAAAGAGGCAGCTGTAAAAGCCAGTAACAAATTACGCATGGGGATTACAAGGAAAGCAAAAGGATTGACCTGATTTGTGTGTTTACCACTCAGCGTCTTAGCGGTGCTCTTTCAGCGACCGCGCGCAATCATTTAACTCACTGGGTGGCAGAAGCAAGCGCGTGCTTCACATCGGGACCTGCGTGAGCAGCCAGGTCCCTCTCTCCCATGGCAAACTCGCCTGGGAGCTGGTTAGGAGTCTCCTAAGGCCACATGAAATGAGAGAAAATGGCCCAATCGGAGGGATTAGTAACACGTTCAAACCGTAGTGCTTGTTCCATTGATGGTCATCCAGCCTTCCCGGGGCAGTGGAGGGGTGGCATGTTGCAAAGTGCTGCGTTAATGCATGCTGAAACTGTTCATATTTTCACATTTTCAGCATTATTATTTACACCTTTATTAATAAGATTTTAATTTTAGATATGTGAAAGGATGAGCACAAGGAATAAAACTGTATGTAAACAACATAGAGTAACCAGAGGTGAGCAGGCTATGCCTTGCTTATAGGCATCCACAAATGCTGACATTGTTTCCTAGTATTGTGTGTGCTGCGGTACAGATACTGAATTCAGGGATTAGCGTTTAGCAGAGTACATGAGGAAAAATTGCCAGTAGCAAAAGGGAGAAAATACAATACAAATCCCCAGCTGGTAGAAACGCTGCCGGGGTGAAACACCATCTCACCTGGGTCTGCTTAGAGCAGAGGCTGCTCCAGCCACCTGCACAGGCATCACCCACCCAACGCTGTTTGCTGCACTAAGGAGCTGCACCTGTGTGTTCAGAGACTCCCTCTGCACTTATTTAAAGCCTCACGTAAGGGTGCATGTAGTTTTAAGCGGCTGAGAAGTTACTTAACCTGAGGATTGCTCCTGGGTGCTGTAAGGCAGCTGTTAATTCAAAGATGTGTCTTGTGGCTGTGTTGTCACTGAGCATCATGAGAGCTGGATTTGTCCCCTTTGCTGCAACTGGATGGATGATTCCTAAGGGCTCTACAGCCTCTTGATGATGCTTTGATATTTTAGAGTGGCTGTAAAATGTTGGTAAGTATAGTTACAATGTTATTATAACATAGTCATAATTACATAGGCTTTGGGAATTCTTTACAAGCTGCATATTTGTGAATTCCTTTACTTTCATCCTGAACAGTTAGAGATAGAAAGATATTGCTGATGGTGCTGTTGTCCTGCTCTACTTGGAGTTGCATTTATTGGCTCATTTACTGTAATTTTCACTAACTTTAAGAGGGGATATTTTAAAATATGTGAGTGGAGTGTGTGACTGTATGTGTCTAGTCTGTGAACAGAAAAATCAGCTAAAAGTGATACAAGTGAATAAATGTGTAATCATCAACCTTGCGTTTGCCTGTTTTAACAAAACAGTGTTAAAGAACAGAGCCCTTGACTGTAATGTGGGTTGCAGGTTCACTGCTGGGGAAGCAATGCTCCCTCTGTCATCTATTGCAACTTGCAGGGCTGCTAATTGCTTTTAGGGAAGCACAAAGGCCAATTGTATTTTTAGTGTCACCTGAACAGTTTTATATTCCCATGGGTCTAGAAAGGTGTCATAGTGTGCTGCAGGAAAAAAAAAAAAACCAACAATGTCATCAAAATCATATTCCCATGTGAGGTGTAATGTTAAACATGCTCAAGGTGCTGAACACGCTGCATGGTACCTGTGGTGCTCTCGGCTCGGATGATGGGAGAAACGCAGCGTGCGCCTGCGCTGCTGCCCGTGTGACAAGGGCTTATTCTTTGTGAGCAGCTTTTGGTGTGAGACTGAGTGACGTGGCCTCAAACGCTGGCTGCTCGGGCAGATGCCAGCTGCTTAGCAGCTCTAATGGGCGAACCCGTGGCCCTGATAACGGAGTTTGAAAGGGGAGCGGGCCTCAACAGTGCGTCTGGGTTTCACCTTGAGCGGGGCAGAAATGCAGATTTGGATCCAAACTGCCTGCCTTGAGCCAATGCTTCCTTCAAAGAGGAGAGAAAAATGACTTCTATGCCTTTCTTGGAGTCGTCATGTCATTTGTTCTGGCAGCAGATGTGACAAAAATCATTGCACTTACTTTTAAGTTTTCTGTGTTATCTTAATGACCCTCGATTTTTGAAAAGGAGGCTTAGGCTGTGCTCTGCACGGTGACAACTGTATTAATTCTAGTGTTGCCATGAGCATGACTCTTCAGTATCCATATTCATTTTATAGCCCACGGTAGGCAGTGATGAACCGCTTTATTGTTTTGCTACTTTTAGTGAATCCGAGTAATTCCTCATGGTAATAAAACAGAGACCTGAATTAGCAAAAGTCTGATCCCTAATTGACCTTATCCTGCTGCCAGTCTGATGTAATCCAGATTCTGATGTGATCTTGCCCTCCTTTCTTGTGAATAGTGAAAGGACTCTCATTGATTAAAAATTCAGCTTTCTAAATAGCTATGTAATTTAGGAGGGATAGGTATTAAGAGCCGAATGGCTATCAGGCATTATTCCTCAAGGGGAATATTTTGTACTTTTTTTTTTTTTTTTTTTTTTTTTTTTGCAATTAAGATTATTTGTGCTTGTTGACTAGTGCTTTTTGCTAACTTGTCTGTGTGCATCTGTGAATGTGTCCGTGTCTCTGTGCACGTACTGGCGAAATTCTGCTCTGAGTGCCAGGGAGCTGCTGTACTCGGGTACCTGGCATTTTCTGGGGACAGATGCAGATTTTTCTTTCTCTTTTGCCATTTTGAAGCAGTAAGGAAAAGAGCCACATTATATATATATATATATATATATTATATATGTTAACAAAATGATGCTCAGATTAAATAATGAGACAGACTTGTACTAACCTACTGATTACTTTATGCTGAGGAGTTACCTAGCTGAAGTCATTGGTAAAGTGATAGTAAGGAATATGTCTGTATATTAAAGAAATAAGGTTAGTTGAAATTAAGATGAAATTCTAGATTTTTGTGACAGAAGGTAATATAAAATTAAAACTTGGAGTATATTTTGGAGGTTTTAAATACTGTTAACTTTTATAGTACTACAAATCTCTAGACTTCTGTATCTCAAATGCTCTGTCACGCTCTAACAAAGGATTGTTTGAGCCTAAAATTGACTTGCGTCCAGCTGAAATCAAAGTGAACCGATTTCCTCCTTTTCGCTACCCAGGCTGACAGAAGTGCACACAGTCAACAAGCGAGACAAAAAATTAAATCGGCTTTGAAAAACCCTTGCTGCTGTAACATCTCCGAATTTTAGGAATAAAGATACAAAATTCTTGGGGGGGAATAAAAAGGAAAAACCCAATCTAATCCCATGCTAGTTTAAAAAAAAATTAACAGTAGTGCAACGCTGAGGATTACAATCGAGCATTCAGAAGTGCTTCTGATGTGTTATATTAGCCTTCTTGTCTAGTACTATCTATATGTTTTTATTATGGTATTTGGAAATATTTTGGCTGAAGTGCCTCATGCAAACATTTAAAAAATAATTATGATTCTAATCTTAACTTTCTTTCTGATTATTGTGGGCATAGGGACATTTTTGACTTGGCTAATCCTAGAGTTCTGCTATTTGGAGGTTCTGCTATTTCTTATTTTCTAGATTTCTTTAGACTTCTCCCAGGCATTGCTTTGCTCGGGCATGGGCTGTACCTTGATTTTTGAGGCTGTTGGGTGCAAATGTGGGACTTGGGGCTTGTCCTGAAGTGGTCACACTGTTCCTGATGGGCACCACAGGCTTGGGAGGTGCGTGGTGGCAGATGCACCAGTACTTTTGGCTGTTATGTGTGTCACGGGACCTTTTTGCTAATCGGCAAGGTGTAGTGTTGCTGCCTGTGTGCATTCCCATCAAGATCCATGCTGCCCTAGTTTGAACCGTTTAAAAATCATCAGGGCTGGTGTCAACTTTGGGATTGATTTTCTTGGAAAAGTTTAGTGAAAACCTTAGCTGTTTGTCCAAGTAAGGTTGAGCCCTGTGTTATTTTGTCATGCAGAGAAAGCTGGTGCCTGAGGACCTGTGTTTCTCTGCTCTGAAGCAGATATTCTCGGGTAGGAGGTGGCCATGTAATTATGGACAGTGTCTTTGCATTTGCATAGTAGGCCAAAGTAAATGAGCTTAGCTTAATGTTGGTGCTTCCTAACCTCTGAGTCTTTGGCTTAGCAGCCTTAATGATATTTCAGTAGAGTTTCTGGAGAGTAATACAGATGAAGAGCTCCCATAGGTTCTATAAATCTCATAACCACATGGAAAACCTAAGAGGAGAAGCTTTGGAGAAAGAGGAGAAAAATAAGTGTTCACACAGAAATGAGGAAATGTCTAGTTTGTGGTAGCTTTAAGAAGGACTGTGGACTATCACAAAAAGAGGGCAAAATCTTCCTTCCTTTGGAATCAAAGAGATTTAGTTAAGAGTTTATGTGATTAGCACAGAAAGAGATCTGCCTGCAGTACAGGCAGAGGTCGATTTCTTAAAGAACCATCGAAGTGACATAATTCACAATTAAATTCTGTAGTTTTTCATAATAATAATCTATAGGATGCTGCTGTGCTTTCCACGGTAGAAAATTCACTTCATAACTCTACTTATTTGCATTATTTATAATCCAAAGCCACAATTCAAACTTTCTGAAAAAATTTATTGCTTCCTTATGTTAGCTGTTGCGTGTGCTCGCTTGAGTTCTGTGCCAGCGCACTGGTGGAAATGTGTTACGTTATTTTATGGATTGCATTAACACTGGATTAAGAAAGCAACAATAAGAATTATCTCCTTGATCTTCCACAATTAAGCATTAGTCTAGTTTAAAGCTTTGCCATAGCAGGCAGTGTAGCAGTGCGAGCTCTAATTAGCATTGTAGCTAATGCATAAATTGCTGTTCATATGGAATAAACATGCCAAGGAGCATAATACCTGTATTATTTTAATGCTCGCGGAGATTTTGTTGTGATATTAATTATAATTCGGGATGCCTAAAGATTTATATAGATATCTTTCTTATTAATCAAATCAAAAAACGCTAATAAATTATTCCCTCTCCCTAAATTCTTAGATTGGGAAATCAGAGCTGCTGCTCTCAGGCAGCCCACTATATGAGATTTTGGAGGGGAAAAAATAGCAATTTCAATTTGCTTCCTTTGTCTGTATTTTTGGATTCCCTTTTCAAGGTTTGCAATGGTCACAGTACTTGGGAATAGATGAACAGGACTTTCCAGGTGGCCTTTGGCCCCAGGCGCTGGCGTGACCCCGTGTGCGGGATCACTGGGATCTGGAAGCACCCACAGGGATGAGGGTGGAAGTTGTTGTCTGTCACTGCAGCCTGGAGCTACCGTGGTGGTTCCAGCCCAGAGGGGGATGCAATAAGAGGAAGAGGTGAATGTGCTTTTCCTCCAGGGCATTCTGAGATGGATCATCCCATCTTCCTGACTCGCTCCTACACGGTGGGGAAACCCTCTGCTACAGGGAGCCCTCAGGTATCATTTTCCCATTGGAGCACTTGAGCAGACAGATTTAATGCAGTAAATACTTGTCCGTTCCTTTCATCGAAGGCGTAGCTCCTCATACCGTGGCTTTTATGACAGGAGCATCCCCCTTTTGCTTGTAAAACCTCCTTGCCGTCCTCCTCACGCTCCCTCTTCCCTTCCCCCAGCCAAAAGCACATCCTACATGAGCGAAAGCAGCAGCGCAACTGCCGGAACAGAACTGTGCAAGGAAGAAAGGAGGTTAAAAGCCCTTAAAACATATGGCATGCTTTGCTTTAATAGGAAGTAGGAGGCAATCTCCACGGGGATGCAGCAGGGGTTTTGAAGCATTTGTTTCCCAAATACCATTTTATGAATTTTTTTTCCTTTGCGACGCAGACAGGCAGTAAGTGAAGGTAACTGGAATATGCGCCGTGGTGCAGTATATGCCCTGGGTAAATGTGACAGTGATGAGTTAGGGGAAAGGGAAGGTGATAACCAAAGCAAAGACAAAACGTGCTGCGGGGAGTGTGCAGAAATTAAATGCAGGTGCGGGTGTTGCTGGGGAGCCTGTGAATAGTGTTTACCTCCCTGCTGAGCTAGAAATCTTTCTTGGCTAAAAGCCTTCACAGCAGCACCAAGGGTATCCCTGTACAGCAGTGTATTACAGGACGCACATTTGAGGGGAAAACTGTTAAAGCCACCTCTTAGTTTTATTGAATTATTATTGCTCTGAGCAGAAATATACATGGGGAAAACACCTGTTTGTTAAAGGTGGCGCTTTTGGAGCAAGCGCCTTTCCTCCAGTGCGGTGTTCAACATGTGTCTATCCCCACATCGGAGTGTGAGTGGTGCTGCTGGACGTAAGGAATGGATTAAAGGTTGGGATCGCTCATTTTGCAAGGGCTGGCGTGGAGGGCATCTTTGCTGTGGCTCTCTGGCTACAGCCTTTGCCCGTGTCGCATGCCCCGGAGGTTCTGCTCTTCCCAAAGCACGTGATTCCTGGTATTCTCCTCCAGGAATGCACAGGAGGATGCGTCACATGCAGGTCACTTGAAGGGTGGCTGGGTGACTCAGGCTGGTAAAGGTCGGTGCTGCGGAGACACCTGACAAGGGCCTGAATTTGAGGTTAGGGATGATGGAGTAGCTTATTTCCGTGTCCTTTCCACCGCCTTCTCTCTCTGTCTCAGGATGGAGCACATATTACTGATGCCAAGGCAGGATAATAGAGCCTTGAGCATCCCGTGGTAGTTAGCAGAGCACTTTGGCCGTTTATTTTTCTTTCTTTACAGAAGAAAAGGACTCCAATTTCCCTATGCTTGCTCTGTCTGCACACAGCTTCTGTCCTTAGGACACAAAGGTAGAAAATGGAGAACACTCCTATATTTAAAGGAGAGGGGTAGAAAAAAAGGCAGAACTGGAAATCACTGTCTCGGAGCCCTCCCAATATTGTGACTGCGGTGGCAGGTGAATAATGCGCCACTGTGCCGGGCTTCCCGCTAAATGGGGCTTTGTCCCGCCTGCGCCGCGGAGCCGTCCAGAAGAATGCCGAGCAGTTTTCCAGGATACAATGAATCACTCAGCGAGGCCAAATGACACTCTCCGAGCACTTGTCCTAGATATTACAGCTGTTGAAGGAAGCTGCTTATGAAACAAGGGTCGGCTCAGTCCCACCGTGACCTCACCGTTTCTGCGCCGTAGCGAGGAGTTGGGGTAATTCTCGGCAGGAATTGCAGCGCGGCTTGTTAAACCCATAAAGCTCTCGCAAATGGAATTACTGAAGTGTCGGGAATGTATTACGTGGGCAGCTGCTCTGGGAGCCTGCAGCAGCAGGATGGCCATGGGGAAGAGTGCGCGAGCATCCTGAGTCAGGGGGGTTTTCCCATTCACAAACTTGTTGAAACATGGAAGGAGATACCCAGAAAGGGGGATAACTCTCTCCCTGCCTCTAAAACCTTAATAATTGTAGCATAATCAGTGAAAAGGCCTTATCCTGAGATGCTCAGCTATTGCTACAGAGGGAACCGTGTATGGATTTAGGTATGCAAATGGGAATTTGGGAAGATTTGCAAAGTAAAACAGTAAGTTTGAATTTTACAAATGTAAAAATCATCTTTTCACTCTATTTACTATGTGAAAGTTCTTGTGTTGTTGCTTGGCCTCTACTAGTGTGATGAAATATCATAGTTGAGCTATTACCACTGTTCTTGCATCACCCATGAACAGTTGCATGTGCTGTATTTTGTAGGTCTCAGCATAAGCTCTGGGAGCAGCTTAGGTTCCCTCCTATAACAGGGACATTAGCCAAATGGGAATATATTATCATTAGTTATTTTTGTTTTCAGTTTCCATCCCTTTTTTTCCTTTTACACCTGTATGCTTTAAAAGTAGAAGTAGTCGTAAATAAGCTCATATTCCAGCTAGATTTTGGATCTGGCTATTCCAGCTAGAGTTAATTTGAACACTTAACATTGCTGCATTAGCCGCTTTACTTTGTGGATAATCATTTTCTTGGTACTGGTAATTTGTGTTATGAAAGTTCACTCCCATTTAAGTGGGTTTATGTGAAGACAAACTATGTCACAGTGACTCACAATATTTACGTACCTGTATTAAGTCAGAACAGGTTATGCTTGTACACAGCCTTGTTGATGAATAAATGTTTACTTGCACAACAACATTAACATACCATTCTTGGGCAGACAGTTTTTGAAGAAAGAACAAAATAAATGCTGTAGATATATGATGTTGGGGCTCTGCTAGCCAAATTTGAGCAGTTTCCAATAGAAATTATTGCATATGTCTTTAGCTGATGGAGGTCTTGCACTCTTTTCCTCTTGGAGATCTAAACGTAGTAGACCCAGCAATCCTGTTCATGCTTTGGTTATACGGTAATCTGTCACAGAACTAGTTTTGGTTTTTGTAGTAAATAAGATTTGAATATGAGTTTGCTGAGAACATGAAGCCATATTGGGATAAATTATATATGTATTTGCACACACATGCACTTGTGCACAGCCCCCTCTATTAAATACATAGGCACACACAATTGCTGTTGATTATTTACTCTAGTGTGTAAATATGCCCATTTAAAGGCATTTCTGTGCTTTATAAATGGAAACTCTGCACCTGAGCATCCATGAGGAACATGGGGAAACCTGATGCTCAGGGTGTTGCTCATCACCCCCTGAGGGTTTGGGGTGTCCTCCCTAGACACAGGCATCCTGCAGTCCTGTGCCAGGTCTGAGGGTATCTTGGATCTCCTGCTGCGCCCCAGGACATGGGGTGTTTGTATTTGGGCTGCCGATGCCATCCCCAGAGTCGCTGTGTTTCTGGAGCTGGGTGGTTGGGTAGCAATCCATTCTGCTCCCTATACCCTTGCTGCTGTGAAATAGTCACCTGTGAAACATGGAGAATTTTTTCTCCCTTATCTTGGCCCCCTCCTGTGAGGCAATCAGGAGCCTTCGGAGACATTCCACGTTGGCTCCCTTGCTCTTTTAGCACTGTATTGGAATAGCTTCATTACAGTCAATGGATCTGTTCCACTCAGGAGCTATTCAGTGATGGGAGAAGGAAGCTCACAATATGGCCCTAATAAAGGCCCAATTTTGTCATCTTTAAATGCGCAAAATTCCCATTGTGTTTAGTGTAAAAGGAAACAAGAAGATCAGGCCTAATGTGGTCTGTCTAAATATAGTTCTATCTGACATGACTTTTATTTTTAGCGTAATTTCACTTTTAAAGAAAAGCAGAGACATACAGGGACGTTTATTCATTTCTATAGGGTAAAAGTGAAGTCACTTCTGTTCTTCGGCCTGAGTGCCAGAGCATTCAATGTGCCTGCTGTATCCATACATGTGGCTTGGCCTTCAAAGTCATGGGCAGAGCTCTGGCTGAATAATAGATATAATAAAAGCCTGGTTTGAAGTATAGCAGGAGCATTTTTGGTGCCTGGAACTATGCTTAAGGATATCAGACTTTATTCATCCTTTAGGTTAGTCAGCTGGGAGAGAGTTAAATTTTGGCCCCAAATGAGTAATGTCATTGTAATGTATTTCTATTACAGAAAGTGCAGTGTGTACAGGACATGTATTTGCAATATCCAAGAATTGGCACTGGAAAGACTCCAAGTTTCCTTGTGCCTAAGCTAAAGCAACAGTTTACAACTGTTGTTCTGTAATTTTTATTTTTTTTCCCTCCACGTTTAACTGAGCCCAACAATAAAATATATTTGCAAGAAAATCTTTCCACAGCAAGGAATGCAATGTAAAAATCAAACAGCAGATGGCACATAGGAGTATGTACTGAGTGTGAGACAGCCTGAGCCTGTGGTGAAAATGGTCCTGGAGCAGATTTCCAGCTAGTAAAGGAAATGTCTCCCCTTCTTGCTAATGTCAAGCATGTTTATCTCTTATTTCCCTTATGTTTCTTGTAATACTTGAGGTCTTCTGGAAGTCTTGCATGTTCTACAAAGTATTTATTTGGTATTATAGAAAAACATATTTCTGATCCTATAACTATATAAAAATCAATATATTTGTATTTAAAATGTTAAGCTGCAAAGTGAAGCATTGCAGACACAGACCAAGAAACTTCCTTGGCACAACACAGACTATTTCTTTTGAAAACATTGTGGGTCAGGATTGAGATGAGCTGCTTCTGTTTAGTGATGCTATGGTTGCCAGGGACAGGGCTAAAAGATCAGTCATGTCATGAAAAGGATGGTTATTCCTGTATTTTCAAACTCTGATCCCCTTCCTTCTTGATTATGTAATTGCTTCTTAAATGTACTATAGGCTAGAACTGCCAATCTCTCTGCAGTGCTTTTGCAGCAAGCTAAAATCTTTGTTACCTCAGTAATACACATTCTAGTACTTTACAAGGCAAATTGCAGTTTAAAAATGTGATGCTATTTTAAAAATATATATATTATAATTTTTAATTAAAAGCAGATGTAAAGGAGTATACTATAAATCAATTATCATTGTGTAATGCATTATTTCCACAGTTATAGCACAATTTTATAAGTCTTCATATTTATGACACTTATAAAAATATGTATTGATTTATTTTACTGGAATAACTGAGCTCACTACTCTGTTATTTGACAGACAGAAATCTTTCAATTGGTTTAGAATTTGGGGGCTATTCTTGAATTTCAAACTTAAATTGCAGAATTTTTCGTACACATTTGAAAACACTTACAACCCCCATAAAGTATCAGATTGTGCTCGTGCACAGATGCTCAGAGTTGAGAGAAAATAGGACCTTGCTCCAAACTTCTACCCCATGCCCCAGTCTTATCCATTTCTAGAAGTGATGAGATCTGTAAATCAAGAGATAACTCATAAGAGACTATATGTGTGTGTGTATTTTTACATACCTAGTGATATGTGTGAATGAACATCTCTTAATAAAGTTCAAAATGTCCATGTTGATCATTATGTTTGAATAATAACTAGTTCTCCAATGCCTGTGCACTATGATTTAGATAGATATAATTATTTCTGCTATGTGAGGACTGGTTTCCTTTTTCTGATGAGGAAAGCTTGCAGGATATTTGCTGTCCTTGATTTCTGACAGCTCGTGAGCAGCACTGCTGTGTTCTAAAAAGCCCTTGGCCAGGAGGGTAGCCATATGAGGATGGATTAGAAAGATGTCACCTTCCTAGAAGTGAGGGTTGAATTCTTCTGGGGTCACTTGGAGTGATCAGAGATGCATTTGAATGCATCTGAGACAACATTTAGCCCGTGGAACACAGTGTTCTTGCCAAGTGAGCAGTAATGCATGTGCATGAGACCTATAGTTCAAATGAGGATGCATCATTCAATAAGCGGGCCCTGGAATTGAGTTTAAAGTCTGGGTACCATTTGCATTTTCCAGGGCTTCCGATCTACTTCATGACTTTTGGAAGGTAGTTTTCAATCTCTTGTATCTCCTACTCTTTTCAAATTCAAATAGTCTGTAAAATTTTTAAGGGAAATGATGTGCATGTGTAATACTGGGCCTATTTTAGTGTGCCATGGTAATTGTGCTGTCGATGTGTTGGCCACCAGCACATGCTGAATGATTCTAGTTTTCATTATTGTTGTAGTAAATGGGCCTGTAGTTTGTACTACAGTACATGTACAGTTCATGCTCAAGATAAGAAAAAGCTTCGTAGATTCCTTGGTGGAGCACATCAGAGCAGATCCAGGGTTTGCTCACATTATTCACAAATGTGAAACCAACAGTTTTTCCCAAATGGGAAAAGCAATTGCTTGACCCAGGAGAACGTAAAGGAGAAAGAATAATATGGCCATTTTCTAGACAATCTCAGTTAATTGAATGAGAACAAGTTTTCTATAAGTAATTTAGAGCTTGCCAATAGTATTGGACCGAGCCGCTTGCTTTCCCTGTGAATCTGCATGTAAAAAGGCAGCGAGAGCATCCAGAGGCAGCCTTTGCTCTGTCCCCTACAACATTCACCTCCAAGGATTTTTCCATTACTGTGCTTTACCTTTTTAATAAAATACCAGCTTTTTTTTTTTTTTTTTTTTTAATGGTAGTGTTTTTGATGGTGACATCTATCAAATACAAAGCAGCTTCAGGCCATGTCCCTATTTTACATGAACTGTTAGATAACTCTGACGGTATCTACTTTAAATCACTGCACATGCCATTACGAATGCTTGAACCACCCATTTGCTTAATGGCTGCTCAGGAGAACTTGGATGGAAAACAGTTTGTTTTCTTTTTTTCAAAATAACACTCAAGTAATTTGATATTCTAACTTGCTTGAATGCTGAAAGCGCCATTAGGCCCTCTTGGTACATGAAAGCAGAGCAATGGGAAAGCTGCTTTAGAAAATCACATACAAAAAGCATTCAGGAGAGCTCTTTTTGAAGAAAAAGATATTGCGAAAAGGCGTACTTTTTATATATTGAACTAATAAGTAGTTCAGTAAATCCTTTCCAAACTTGTCAAAATGTCACATCCAGGTACTGGATTGGAAAATTAGTAACTGCTGAAGTGTGTGAGTGTTTAAAGGTGTCACTGTATGTGGCAGACTGGCGGATTTTAGCTTCTGGCTTAAAGGAGAGATGTTAATCATTATGGCTGATATTTAAAATGTCAGAGAACCTTAGCATGAAGATAAAGGATTTAATGGGAGTCTCTGCTTTGTCATGTTGCTTCATAGACCGGAAGGAAAATCAGCACCTGTTCTTTTATTTATTTATTTTGTTTTATTTTTTCCAATTCAGTGACACTGTATTGGTCACTGGTATCACAGGAGCAGAGTGTGGTGGTGTTAGGTGACGAAATGGCTCTTTAGGTGTAGTTTTCCTCTTATAGATTTCTCTCCCAGCTCCTGTATTCTGTCCCAGGAATAGGAGTTTTGAACCCAGTGGGATTGAGAGGGAAGCATGGCTGGAGTGAGGGAATTAGCATTTCCCTCCTCACCTGCTACTCTGCTCTTGTCTTTGGGTAAATCTTTGAAAATATATGGTAAATTTTCTTCTTTCACAGCAAGAGTCTTGGCAAGGACCGCGACACCCCCTGCTTAATGGTTTCTAAGACAGTACTAGGTAAGCAAAGCTGCAGAATTATTTTCCTCTCGGCCACTGCTTTCAGCCTACTTAGCAAGAGCGATCTTAGTGGCTGGAATAGTCTGGAAAGGGAGAAGAGAAAAAGCTCATCTAAGAGGCTTTTTTTTCCCCTCTCTTTTTCCATAAAGACTGGTAAAATGCAGTCAGGTAGCGTGCACCTTAATTTGTTTTAATCTAAGCAGAGGCTGTGCTCTGCCAGGTTAATTCAGCTCGTTTTTGTGAAATTAAGCAAGTCAGATGTTAAATTCTCAGCTTTGATATTAGCTGGCACAATCTACTGCACAGGGACACCTGAGGGGAGGTATTTGTTAAACACTTCACAGATAGAAAATGATCCCCAAGTATTGAATAATATGACCACATTACCCTGTTCGGAAAACAGAAGAATTACATTTTATGTAAATGTAGTTTTTTATGTTGATTTAACTATTTCAATTAAGGCTGTGTTTCTTTTCTCCTGGATTTGTTCAACAGCTCACATGTAGTTCTTGCCAGATGAAGTTATACTGATACACTTTTTTTTTTTTTTTTACAAAAAAAGAAGACAGTTCAGAGTATTTTATCTCCTGAGCATTTTAATGTGGAAATAGACTAAAAGACAAGATTTTTGCTTTTGGCAAGGTAATGCAGAGACTTTGTGCTTGGTGCTCCAGCTTTGAGAGAGAGCGGGCGAAGACTGATGTCTTGATGAATGCTGATTGACGTGTATCTTGCCACACTTTTCAATGAAACAAGCTACTCTTCCTTAAAAACTGTAATGAAGTTTCAGGGCTGTTATCTTGGTATCGTGAAGAACATATTGAATCTCAGCCCTTTGTTGATGTGTCCGGATAGGCCGGGTGGCTTTGTCAACAGGAAGATCCCTCTTGGGAGAGGGAGCCAGCTCTAGATTTGTCACCAGTTTGCAAGTTAAATTCACTCCGATTGCTGCTCTATGGGTTTATGACAGCTGTTGAAGTAAGGGCAAGGGTGTCTTGGTCCACATTTGTGTGTGTTGGCAGCTCAAGTGGTTGTTGATTAATGGCCTCATTGGCAGCTTTGGGGAAAAGACAGGGATCAGTCCCTGGATGTGACCCCAGTGTTCAGTTGGGGTATATCAATGTAGCAGTATTTCCTTCTGATCTTGTTCCTTAAGCCCAAACTTTTGGTAAACTTGGAAAATAATCAGATCTGTCTATCAGGTAGTGCGTTTAGATTTACTGTTCCCAGAGGAAATGGGCATATTTCTGCAAATGGATCTCCTGGTGTGTTTTAGGCCTATTTCACTTGTCTCTAGAAAGCGTAGTAGTTGTTGACGTCAGAGGCGTTTCCAGTTAGCTCTCCCCGTTGCTTTCAGAAAGACTCTCCTACGTCCCGTTGTGTTATAAGTGGCTCTGTTCTTTCCTCTCTTGAGTTGCACCTCTTCTACCTGTCACTTTTCCTGCAGGCAGAGACCTCTTTTTACCTCCTTTTTTCCCCTCTCGTGAGCTGTGGAGCTGCGGCTGAGCCCGTGGGTGCTGGCACTGCCTCCCGAAGGGCCGTGTAAGCGCCGCGCCGCCCGTGTCCGCTGTCACCCGTCGACTCGGGCGTCACCTCGCCGATGCTCCGCGCTGTGACATGCCGGGGCGAGACGGGAACCTGCGGGTACTGCCCAGCCCAGGTTGCTCCGACAGCTACAGTTCACTCCGCTTGCACCTACCGTCTCCCCAGGACCTTATTGTAATACCTGTGCCGCAGGGGAGTTTTGCTTTTTGAAATGTTTTTACAGGATATAAAGGGGATAAAGACGTATGTTTCATTACAAAGTTGCCTGCTCTGAGCAATGGCTTAGTGCTCAAGCTTATAAAATTACATTAAAAGTGTTTAGCTCTTCTGCGGTATTCATGTGCGTTGCTTCCCGTCATTGCTCTCAGCAGCACCTTGTTGTTACTTTTTCTCTCCTGACATGGTGCTTTCTCTAACTTTCTTCACTCCCCTTAGTCCTCTCTTCTTCCCCCCAAGTCATCTTTCCCATATTACCTTCCGGTTAGCTGAGAAGATGGATGGTGACAAAGCAGAAGCTCTACTTGGAGCATGGAATTATCTTTACCAGGAAGCTTAATAGCAAGTCTACCACATCCTACTAGTTCTTCACAAATACTGGAAAATAGTGGCTAGGCTAAAAGAGATCAACATGCGATAAAAGGCTGGGCATATGGTCTCAATATACTGAGAGCAAAGAATTCTTTTCCATTTTATGGCGATGGAAATGATGAATAAATAGGAACACATAAAGAAGAGTGATCTATTATGTCTGATAGTGGATGCTCTTGCTATGAGTTGTATTTCCCAAAGACAGGAAAATGAGATAAAGGCAGTTTCTGTGTGATTTTCATCAGGACCAAAACATTACCTATAATTTTTTGATGTTTAAGACAATTTTGACGAGTATAAACCTGACAGTCAATGGTCAGAACACATTTAATACATCTTTCATGTGAAGATAGTAGGTCTAAGGTCTCCCTGGGGTAATATGATGTAAAAGATGTTCATGGCACTAATTTACTCACAGCCCATTAGCTCTCTAGAAGCCAGACTTTAAAGACCTGTGTGAAAGGAACGTACCCTTGAGATGTTCATAATATGCTGCAATTCTTCATTTTCTTAATGCAGTTCTGAGTGGCTGTCCTGTTGACCACGTGATGTGCAATTAAGAGTAGACCTCAAAGTCATAACTGTGAGAAATGGCTGTTGTTATCTTTCACTAAATATTGGGAGGGTTTCATTACTTAAGTGTGGGGATGCAATTTTAAATACCAAAGTGATTTGTTGTAGTCAGTTTTGACAAAGTGTTCTCTGTTTTTTTTTTAATTTGGCACAGAAAAATGGAATGCTAACTGTATTTTAGGGAGCTTTTTATATTCTTTGTTTTCCAATTTTAATAAAGCACCTATAAAAATGAATAATGAAGCAATATATAAACAATCTTACAAAGACAGTCTTTTCTCATTAGGTCTATCACTCTACTATTTTATAGATAGGGTTTTTTTATATTCTGAAGATAAGTTTTGGATTAAATGCCAAGGAACTATAGAATGATACATATTAACGGGGAATTAATGTCACATACCGAATTGTGTTGCCATTTGAATCATACATCATGCAGCTCCGTGCCAGCAAATTTAACAATTGTGTCAGCCGCTGTTATTAGATCATCTAAAGGGTCATCTTATCTGAGCTGGGGGCTCTAATAGCGCACAGCTTGCGCACCATAAAGGATAATTTGTGGGATCTCTGGCGATCTTCTCAATTGAGAATCAATTAAAGTAAGTTGCTGTTAATGTGACAATAGCTACAAAGTGAGACACAGTTGACAGTTACTAATTACTGCAGGCAGCCAAAACAGCCTATATGAGATACGAGGATAGAAATGGCTAAATTAGTAAACTGTGACACACTGGCTCAATATTTTTTTTTTAATATGCAAGCATAGCATATTCCCAGGTCTAGTGAACTTGACAGGCATGGGTTCCTGGCATTTTATGAAAATGAAGCAGAGAATATTATTATTATTTTACAATTAGAGCAGCTCAAAGCGAATTATCCTAGCAAAATGGAATAAGCAGGCTGTCCCAGGAGGGGAAGCTTGCCCTTGTCTGTGCGAAAGCCTCAGTTTGGAGCCACCTCCAGCAGGATGTTCTCAGCCATGGGGATGCCCTCCAGATAAGACTCCTGTTCTTTAACCAATGTGAATGTAGGTTTTGTTCCTTGTGATCCCCAGTGGGATTTCTACAGCATTTCACCTTAAAGCAGGAGTTGGATGGATGTAAAACTGGCTTCTTTCTCATGTGAAGTCCAAGCTCATGTGACATACACCCTTCTCCAGGAGGACAGTGTCCAAGAGCAGACATATTGGGTAGAAGATGGAGCTTTATGTCCTTATTTAATTAATTTTTTTTTTTTTTTTTTTTTTTTTTTTTTTTTTTTTTTTTTTTTTTTTTTTTTTTTTTTTTTTGCTCCTCTCGTGATCTCATGAAAACTGCCAAATTATCTTGTTTTGTTGGGGATGATACAGTGTGTATTTAGTTTGGAAATGCCCCTAGGAGGCCTCACCAGCACCTTGTAAGATGGATCTTGATCAAAAACCTACCCCAGTTACCCCACTATTTTGAAACTGAATCCTGTATGAAAATCCCAGGATATCAAATCTTCTGGCTTGCCAGAACAATTGTGAATATTTTAAAAATAAACTCTGAGATTTTATCAGTCCGAAGTTGTTATGAGTCCGAAGTTGTTATCTTTTACCGTGTCACGAAATTTCTCTTTTTTTTTTTTTTTTTTTTTTCCACGCATTTTTTACAGCCTTCAACTTGTAACTGTGTAAGTGGGGACTTCTTTACCACCGGCACTGTATTTCAGCCAATGGAGGAGTCTGAGTTCAGCACTTTGTCGTGTTTATCACATTGCTTTCAACCTCAAGTCATGCTGAATCTTTCTCCTGTGGTCAGCCTTTCCAAATTGCATTACTTTCTCCTTTGCAACCTCACTGGGTTGCCTTGTTTTCTGTTTCTGTGCATTTAACTGCCCTCAGAGTGGCAAAAAACCTTGTTCATTCTCTGTTCATTCTCAGCAGGACTGGATTGGGCCGTGCATGTAGGCAGGTCCTGCACATCCCCCCTTGGTCCAGGGTGACCACTGACTTCTTCCCATCAGCTTTAGGATCTCCCAAACTTGTCATTTTTATTATCATTATTATTTTGTATTGTGTTTCCAGTGCGCTGTGTGAATGCAGTGTCATGGGGCTAATGCCTTTTTCTGCCTCTTAAATAATAGCTAAAGCTTATCATAAGGTTTATCACAAACTGGCAGCCTGTGCCTGAAGTCACATATTTCATCAACTTTTTTTATTGCTAAATTGTTGACCAAATGCTCTCTTGTCTAACTGAGCATGAATTAGCAGCACAAATTTATTTAACTCTCGACACTGCATAGGTTCCTCAAGTATTTCCTCAGTTCACAGGTAATTTTTTTCATTTAAATTATGTATTGCTTTTCCTAGGTGGAATCAGAGGGCTGCTAAAGGAACTATAACCCCAAGAAAGGAAGGCAGACTGGTAGCATTGATAAAAATGGTCTTCAGCCTAACAGTACGTGGGAGCTTAAACTGAGAGTTGAATCACAGATTCATACTTCATAAGATCAGAAGGAAACATCATAATCTAATTTCATTTTCTGTCCACAGACCTTCACGCAATCAATTCTGTGATAAAGATCTTCAGCTTCTGAACTAGATAGACCCAAGATGTCAGGCGTGTTGCTTTTACTTGAGACTGATTTTTTTTTTTTTCTGCTCTAGATTCTATCATTTATAAGGAAATAGAAAATATTTCACAATTGGAGTGTTAAATAGTTCAAAATTGTTCAAATGACGGTAGTTCGAACATCTTTATAAGGTGTTGAAATGTGATTAAGGAGGAATGCAGATGACAGCTGAAAATAGCCTTTCTCCTTATGCAGAACAAAGCAAGATAAAATCTCAGCACGTACAATGATTTCTGCATTACATATGAGTCTGAAGGACCTAGTGTCTATGTGTCTGTTTCACCCCAACTGGATTTATGTAAAATACCTTTTTTCTCTTATCTTGATGCAAAGAACTTGAACTCCTGCTATATGTTTCCATTTGATGAAATATAATATAATCTGTACATTTCTTGAAGAATGTGTTGCTCTGGAGTCCAGGGACAGCTTTTTCCATCTGAAGGTTTCCCTTTGCACGGAGGCAGTTTGACCGTGGTGTACTCTGACATTTTCCCCTCACTGTAGGCTGCTCCACATCTCTAGCAGCAGTGAGCCATTCTGGTCCTGATGTGACAAGACATGACAGGAAATTCCACCGAATAAAAGAAATTATACACTAGAGATGTGCTGAACTGACTGAAAACAATTTGGTCACCAGGGGCTATGGAAGGTGCTGAGAAGCTTGGGAGGAAAGACATTTTCTTCTAGATATTATTTAAAGTGTTTTGATGCACAACTTGGTGTAAAGCAAGGAGAGTGAGGTCCTCTTTAAGCTGTGTCCCTTCAGATCCATTTTCACAGGGTTCTGCAGATGTGTGATTGAGCTAAGTTAATAAGGATCCTCCAATTGAGAATAATTCCTTATGATTTTGACTTATATAAAGCTATTGGAAAAGATGCTGGAAATTTTGTATATCCTTATTTTCAAAGTGTGTTTCAGTGCATAATATCTGATCAGAACAGAGTGGGTGATGGAAGGCACCCAGGTTTAAATTCTCTCGTGCAATCAAGCAAGTGTTCTGCTTACTGCAAGCGATCACATGCATGGGAATGCACAGCAGGTGATCACTGGAAGCCTTTTGTTAAAGCTAATTTGACTGCATATAGTGATAAAGAATTTCCTGTGCATAAATCCAACAATGGAAGACACAGTTTATGTGGAAAAAATGCTTAAGTACATCTAGAGAAAACATGAGGAAGTCTAGCAAATGAATTGAGGACTATTTGTCTTTCATGTTATCTCACTTTGACAGTAAAGAAATTTGGCTTGATTTTTATTTCACTTGTATATACTTTAAAACATTGCACCTCTCCTTTTAAAGGGCTTTTTGTGAGACAAAGGTAGTAAATTAGTGTTGATAAATTAGGATTACTGTCTGGCCTATACAGTAGCAAAATATCCTACTTTTAATGCTCCTTTAAGAGTGCAAGCTGAGTGGATATGCTGCTGGCAATGAATAATGAGTCATAGTGTCGCAATGAGGACTCGTTCGTTTCATCTTGTCATGGAAACGTTTTTAAAAATATAAAGTAGATAATGTGGCAATCTGGCAGCAATCTACAATGGAGTCGGCGAGTCAAAGAGTTCTGCAGGAGAAGAGGGCATCCACGTGAGGAGTGTGCCTTTCCTGATACCATTTGTATGACAGATGTTGGAGCATCATTGGCTTTTGCCAAGCTCAGCACTCTTACACCTGCTGGCAATTGGTCAGTGCTACTGGGAAAAACAGTGAAAAGTGGGATGAAGATGTCTGGTTTTTTTCTTTTTCCTCTTTTTTTGGGGGGGGGGGTGTGTGTGTGCAGGGAGTGGGTTGTATTGTTTTTTGCCACAGTATGCTGAAAGTTTTCCCTAAAATAATATAAATGTTTCATGTAATGCCTGAAGAAAGTCATTTAAATCTTCTGTTGACACCTTGTTTGGAAGAAAATTTCAGTCATGCGTTTAAGCTACCACAGACCTAGCTTAGAGATTTGGAAAAACCAGACTAAAGCTGAGATTAATATGCTTGAGATTTCTGCCTTGCTTTCATAGAAAACATCAAGTCAGTGAAATTCCTCCTTTGTAGGTCACATATTTTAATTGATCCTGCCTTTGTTTGGCAACATATATTGGCAAAAGCTTCTGGGTTTACACTTGGATTTGGTCAACCAATTTTACTGAGGCTACTGAGTTGTTTGAGAGGAGCCGTGTTTTGAATGATCTGTTAGGCTACCTGCTCATCCCTGTTAATTAGATGTTTTGAGGTAGGTTACAGTACTATTTAGGATGTCTACATCATGAAAAATCTAGTATAACCTGTAAATTAATACTGTGGTAGTAATGCTAATGCTATAAGATGCATGTGCTTCAGTGCAGTTTTAATTGCTTTTCTGTGAAGTACAAACTTAAATATTTATATCAAAGGAAATATAGACTGCAACTCTGAATAAACTCGAAAGCAGATACATAGAAGATGTTCTTGGAAAAAAAAAAAAAGGCACAACAGTGCATGCATATTGGGCATATATTTCAGGATAAGCATATTAAGCTGATCAGGACCTGGCAGCTCTGCTTGGAATATTTAGAAAGGGCTGTGTGATGGTGCTTAAGGAGCTGGTCCCAAAGACCTACTGAAAACAACATACTGTTGTTTATAGTGGTCAGTGCCAGATGCTTCCTGGAATAACAGAGCTTTTTATAGTTGCACTGTACTGACAGCGATGGGTCAGTCAAATTCATCTCTCGCACACCACTAACTTTACACCTAACTTTGTGATATAAGAAGCTATTGTAATTTTTTCATCAGAATTCTCAAAATCTTTTATATGTCTCCTTAACCATTTTGTATGGGAAGTATGACATAAAGAAACATACATTCCTAACAGTGATGCGCTTTGATTTAATTGTTCATGTTGGAGAGTGTCACATTCTGTGAAGATGATAAAAATAATTCTGCTCCTGCAGGTGGCTTTTTACCAGTAGTTTGTTTTCTCTCCATGTGGCATTCTGTGAAATGATATGTTAGTTGTGAGCTGAATTCTTTGCTCTTGCAAACTAGAAACCAGATTCAGACATCCACAAATGAGAGCATCCTTAGAAGGGAAAACACAGATGTATTAGGCTGCGTGTGCATATGTGTAAAATATGCATACATCAGAAGAACATTGTTCTAAACAGATATTTGCATCCTCCTGAAGAGACTTGAAATACCAGACAGAGCAGTGTAGTGATATATTCTATGGTAGGAAACAAGTCTTGGTTAACCACATCATAATAATCTGTAGAACATATGTAACTAGTTTTATTGAAAATTCTGAAGGCAGAGTCCATGTGATAAACATTTTCATTATTGTAAATTAATTATTGTTCTTGTTTTGTTTGGGATTGCAATTTTGTTTCTTCCCCTGTAGTTCTCACTAGGTTAGTACATGTAATCCTAAGAGAAAGGACTTCTACATTTTCTCCAGGGCTCTAAGGAAAAAGTATATGTGCAAATATAGAACAAAAGGTACATATCTCTAGCAAGTTCAGAATAAATTTTCTGTGACCAGTTCTGAGAACTATGTAAAGATAATATTTAGCATCTTTGCTGTCATTGGAATGTTATTTTTCTTAAAGATTAAGCAATATTTTTCTCTCTTCATATCATCCTGTGCAACGCACAGCATGCATTGCAATACAAGTGCAATGCTACTTGTTCGTGGTTCTGCTTAGAGCTAGTCCATGTCAGGAACTCAGTTCATCCACTTGAAGCACTTGATTCTTGTGTCCTGAATTCCCTTGATCGCATATTCCGCTGAATTTTAATTTAGGGCAGCATATGCATATAGCTCCCCTTTAAGGATTTCTCTAGCACCCAGCTCATAAATACTGTCCTCAAGCTCTTCAGAATAATAACCAAGAATAACCCTAAATGCCAATATTAATTCGCAGTGTAGTTTAGCATCCAATATTAAGTGCTAAGTGCTACTAGTGAATCTATGGAGATGCTGTCATACATTGTAGTTTAAGTACTTTTAAGTAGCACGAGGTCTTTCAACATAATTAGTAGAGAATATTGAGCCCCTATATATGGGATTTGTCATTAAATTTAGAGGCTTCTTTATCTCTGTGAGTGTAATCCTGCGTGCAGAAGACTAATTGTTAATGGCATAGGCTTCATTCTTCTTAGCTTTTCTTTGTTTTAAATTGAATGGTCTATTTTGTGGGAAATAATTAGGTTTATAGTTCTACCTGCATGGAGTCGTCTTGATAATCAGTTTTGCCAGTTCAGATGAGGAATGCATGTAGCTGCAGTGATGGTGTTTCATCTTAAATCACACAGTTATTTTTCTTTTGCCTTTACTCTCAGAAGAAAAAAGAATATAATGATGAAGGTTCTGTGAACTGTAGTGAGAATTTCAATGGTTAATAAAGGGAAAACATTTGGATTTGCAACACGTCTGTTTGGAAACATAGGTTCTTCCGTTGGCACATCCTTTAATGAGTTGTAGCACATACATTGTCTGACTATGCTTTTATGGTTGGGTAGCTTATGATAATAATTAAGGATTAATTACACTGTAGTTGTTCACATGGAGGACAGATTTGCTGCTTTAACAAGGGCCATTCACTCTGTTTTGAAGTCTCTAGAACAGCCTCTCACATGTTCAAGTTTAGCACTTTATTAATAGAAACTGAGGTTTTATATGACAGCGAGGGACTGCATGTCAGCAGTATTTAACAGATTTGTTGCTGGTAGCTTCAGAGGTGGGATCTTGGCTTTCTTGGGCACTCATACCAAGTCTTGTTTTTTTTTGACATATATATCGTAGGATGATTTTGGAGTGAGACTTGTATTTTGAGTGCTCAGTGGGGAAAAAAATAATATGACTGAAAAGTCAGTGAGATGCATTTCTGTGTGTGCAGGGTGCAAATGTATATATCTTTAGTTCAGGTCAGCATTGCAAGTTTCCAGACGTGTTTCCCACTGGTTGCTATGGGTTTCTGTGTCCATGCTGCTGTAGTGCCTGCTCCATGAGTTGCCAGTGCTACTTTTTTTTTTTTTTTTTTTTTTAGAACAGTTCTAAAGCCCTGGGAAAATGCTTAATACAGGATGCTGTTCTTTCCTATAGCAAGGCAAATTCTTTA